>JARFXV010001311.1:0-560037 GCA_031761425.1 Cosmopolites sordidus | reverse complement strand
CCCTTGCATTATCACTTATGTATTACGTTTGACTCCTAAACATAATAAACCAAAACAATTTGTCGTCTCACGACACGACATCTTCAATCTTGACAATAAGTTTATAACGAATCTATTAAATAGCACATGGGAACAGCATTTGGTACCAAAAAGCTTGATGAAACAAATAGTCAATGTAAATTTTAGGGAATATATATTATAGTTCTGGGGAAAAGGGGATCTAGGAAATCGTCCCCGAAAGTGGAAGAACGAACTCAGTTTATTAAAAACATATGATGCCAGAAGAAAGCAGATATGTATAGAAAAAAGGCATGCCAAAAAAAAAACAAAGGGCGACCCTTAATCTCGACTTTCAATCGCCAGGGAATGCTAGGAATATTCGGCTAAAAAATTAATATTGATATATATATATATATATATATATATATATATATATATATATATATATATATATATATATATATATATTATATATATATGTATATATATATATATATATATATATATATATATATATATATATATATATATATATATAATATATATATATATATATATATATATATATATATGCTAGGAATATTAGGAATGCTAGGAATATTCCAGGGAATGCTAGGAATATTCGGCTAAAAAATTAATATTGATATATATATATATATATATATATATATATATATATATATATATATATATATATATATATATATATATGTATATATATATATATATATATATATATATATATATATATATATATATATATATATATATATATATATATAATATAATGGTGGAATGGCATATTAGCTAATGCTGAGATTGATATGAATATAATGAAGTAATAAGACGATAGAAGTTCATGTTACAGCAACTAGATAAGAACCCATGAAAATTCTTTTATATGACAGGGTAACGTTGATCAGATTATATTTTCTACTAAAAGCACTTGAAATAAACTCTAACAAAACACCATTCAACCTGAATGTATGGAGCAAACACGAATGTCAACTATTGCCAATTGAAAATTGTTTATTGCCTTAATTTCACTAATTACCCTGAAATACGATCTGCATTAAAATACCAGTCAATAATGAAAATTGGATACATGTTCATCTAACTTTTTTATTCCAAATTTTAGTTAAAGTTCAGATTAGGTAAAAATAAAATGAAAAAAATTGAATACATACCACTGAGACCTGAATGTTTTAATTTGCCTTCAATTTCTTCGTCTGATGCCAAAAATGTAGAATTTGATCTTTTTATTGTTGATGCCTTTTGAATATCATTATTTTCAATATGTTTAGTTAAAGAAATACTGGTATCTATATTTAAAGGATCTTCCGAAGTATTTGGTGAAGTTGTAATAGTTAATGGATCATCAAGAAGACAATTTATGTCAATACTGAAATTATCTGTGGTTTCACCGACGGAATTGTCTAGTATTAAAGGATCTACTTCTTCAGGCAAAATATTACTAATATCAGTACTAGTCCCAGGCACAACAACATGCTCAACTGGTGTAACTGGTAATGTTTTTTCCTTAATATAAACTAACGGTGGTGGACCCGTCTCATCATCCGTTATATCTTTTCCACTTGATGTCACACATGAAAGCTCCTGTGGCATCTTCTCAGCTATAATATTTTCTGTAGGTACTACATCACTAATCTTTCCTTTAACGTTAACATCAATAATTTTTTCTGAAGTTAAAGTAGTACTGTTTCCCAAATTTCTTAAAATTGTTTCGGAAGTTGATACGGTTTCAACAGCAACTTTATTTATTGGTGCCATTGAAGTAATATATTTTGGATTACTAATACTTGAAGTAGGCACCAAAAACAATTTTTCGCTGGAAGATGTTACCAAGAGTTTAACATTGGGGTTTGATAAAAGGATCTTTGTAGGTGGTCCTTGCCCTGAAGGTATTGCAGTCACTGGTGTTAACATCAAAGGCGTGCTTTGGGTAGTTGTTGAAGTAGGACTCTGTAAACTGCTAGAGATCTTCAGCAATTTTACATAGTTTGGACATTTCTTTCCGAAAACTGTTGACAAATTTGGTAATTTTCTAATATGTCGCATGTGTTGGAATGCTTCTTCAGAGTATCCAAATTCTCTATCCTAAAAAAGAATACCTTAGTTCTAATCAATTCTTCTATTGGAACCTTCGGTATGAAACACCGACCTCAAAGAGATTTACCACTAAACACCAAATCACTCATCGAAATCACTGGTTAGCGAAGCGTACATCGAGAACTGTGATTTGTGTTTAGCGTTTAGTGGTAAATACATTGAGTTTAGTTCTAATATTTAATAAAGGAATATTGTAAAAATTATAAAAATCTAATATTTACACCAGGCAAACTGATGAGGTTCCGCACCAATAAATGAGGCTGAAGGGAAGGATGAAACTTAACAAAATGCATATACATTTTAGAATCTTCTTTTCCGCTGGTTCTACAGTATCCACACTGGTAAGTGGATATTCCATGGAATGTCGACCAATGACTGAGCATTACGAAGGCATTAACACGATGTGTGCAACCAGGAAAACCACAAGCTAAAATACTATCCCCATGTACGGTTGTCAAATGTTTTTCAAATTCATTTTCGAATAGATATTCCTTATTCATTTCACCTATAAATATACAAATATAAAATATATATATATATATATATATATATATATATATATATATATATATATATATATATATATATATATATATATATATATATATACTCAGTGGCGGCTCGTGGGTTTGCTTTTAAAGTGGGAGGGCGTAAAAGAAAATAGTGCTGCTGAAGATTTTTTTACTTTCCCCATCCTCTGCTATTGAAACCCTATATGGGAGGTGAACGGAAATAAAATATGGTGTTTTGCTCTGAAAATTTATTTACTGTGATAAATGCTGGAGGGGCGACGCCCCAACAGCTTCCCTCATGAGCCGCCACTAATATAACTATAAACTATATTAAGTTATAGATTAATAAATTATATGAAGCTGTAACTTATATTCGTCCAGTTTTTTAGTGTTTTTAAAGTAATTTATTTGCAAATTTATTATAAATAAATAAATATCAAATATATTAAATATATAAATAAATATAAACTATATTAGGTTCTATATTAATAAATTCTATTAGATTGTAACTTCTTTCAGTTTTTTACCATGTTTAGCTTGTTGTTTTAGCATTGGAAATTCAAAAATACATTTCATCAATGGTGTATCATTTTGATTAGTAAAGTGTTTATCTCTTGTGGAACCGTGTGAATTTATTAGCAACTATTTAAAATATAAAATTTAAATAACTAAAAAGTTCTGTAACTAACTAATCATTTTGCTATGAAATGCTAACATTTTTATCAACAGATACTGTAACTACTAAGGTGCAACAAAAGTATTTGAGGCACTTAGTTATTCACAGTCAGTTAGACAAAATTTCACCATTTCTATCCCAGTTAACGGTAGTACGGGATACTCCTAACTCACTTAAATGTTCCCTAGTGATTACTCTAGGATATGTAGCCACAGCTGCTGTTAAAACGTCGGCAACGAGAGATCGTGGACGACCTGGTCTTCCACTAACATAAAGACCCACGTCTCCCTACCGGAACTTGTGCGGATTAATACGGCACCTTGATATACACCCTCTACTTCGCAAATCGCACGTCAGTCGCTTCAAAACTATTTTCAAAACAGTGTTTAAAAATTGCCCTAATTTCGAGAGTTATGTGGAATCACTTTAATACCAAAGTAGTAGCGGCTCGTGAGTTTTTAAAGTGGGAGGGCGTAGAAGAAAATAGTGCTGCTAAAGATTTTTTTGCTTTTCCCTTCCTTTTTTTTTTACTTTTCGTGCTATTAAAACCCTATACAAGTGGTATTGGAGGTTTGAGAAGTTCAATACCCTTAATTTATTGAGGTCTATATTGACAGTTCGTTCAACGCTAGCTGTACCTTGCACAAGCAAACTCCGATTTCTAAATTTTCGGAAGCAATTTTTATACATTTTCTTATCTATACATCTACATCATAAATTGATCATCCACACTATAAATATCTTAGAAGATTGTATTAAGTTGGAATTTGTTCAATAAGCATCTTATAATGAACTACTAACCTATTTAAAATAACAGAAAAGGGGTGAATGTTCTAATCCATTTTCTTTGGCTAAATCTTTAACGGGAAATTTTTGATAATAAACATTTTTTAAAGGAATTGGACTGATTAAAGTTTGACAATAAATTCAAAAGATTTAAACCAAAATATGCTATATACCACATTAAGAAACGAATTTTGGAAAACAGAGATTAATCGATCATAAATTATTTTTTAAAACAATTATAAATATATTTAATATATCCTACTCAATATATTTCTATTAAACTAGAAAGTCGACGATAGCAAACAGATATTCATATATTAATAAATAAATTGAAATACTTACATCCGCAACGGAAGGGTTCACATAAACTCTTGTGGTCGAACTTCAAGTCAACCACCGAAAACTTTTTCGCTGCTCTGTGTTGAGGCAAATGGATTACCACAAAATCTTGACCCTGATGATGTTGATTCTGGTGTATGCATACGTATTCTTTTAATAACGCTCTATATAAGCAATATCTGCAGGCAAATTGACAATGAGCATGCCTAATATCGATATGGATAGGTACATGCTCCCAAGGAGTCTTAATATCACAATATACGCACGGTACCATGGAGTCACTAGATACTTCATGTATCTTTAAATGACGTTCAAAGAACGTGCGCGCGTTCGTACCGAACATACAATATAAATGAGGACACTTATACAATTCACCAGGTGTTTCGATAAACTTAGTCAGTGCTTTCTGGGCTTTTCTTGGCCGTGACAATTCGGACACCGTTAATTTCGCTTCCTTTACCACAAGCTGAATATGAGCTGGTTGTTGCTTGAAAGCAATTGGGGTCAATGGCGGTACGGGTTTAACAGGATTAAGACTAACTGTAGTGGATGGAACAGTATTTTCTGCTAAGGACTTGACGTCAACAATTTTAAAAGGGAATGGATTATCTTCAGCGATTTCTAATGTTGCCGCGTTCACAGCAGATTCATTTTCTGTCTTAATAGATAATGTATCACCGCTCAATCTCCGCATACGCACTAACGATCTGTTTTTATTACTCCGAGTGTCTTCTAGAAAATTGGAATGTGCAAACATCAGATGGTCGAAAGTATTTTCCAATAAAGTGGTATCTTTCGTAACTTCTATGATTACACCACATTTCTCACACAAAGTTGAATTAGTAGTAAGACTTGCGTGGCCAAATTTGCAATGTAATTGAAATACTATTTTGTCTTTAGTTGTAACATAGCACTGGTCTACCAGACACGAAAATATGATATCAGCACCTATTTTCGCAACTTTTATAATATCTCCAATAGTAAGTATATCATCACTCTTAGGAGATTTCGCCACAAGCTGAGAAGCCTCTTGTTGAACTGCAGCTTCGTTTACTTTTCCTTGTAACTTTTCAATTATATTGGAAAATAGAGATACGCTTTTGTGCTGTTTAAACTCAATATTGGATTTTGGCAAAATGGTTTCCTCATCTAAAATAGGTTTTTTGCATGGATTCTTTGGTGAATCAGTAGCTATTTTTACCACAGGAGCACTTACACTAACTTCAACAGATACTTCTGTCTCGTGTGCTAGTACATTTGACTCGTTAATAACTTCTTTTTTAATTTGTATGTCTCTGGTTTCTTCCCTTACATCCGACACACACTCACCGCCTATCTCATTATTAAGTCTGTTGCAGAGCCTGTCTACAAAATCCAATTTAGACTGTCTAGAACCTATGGATTTAGTTAATTCATCCATTTTACGTAGCCGCTCTTCCTCAATCAACTTTGCATCTTCTTCCATTATATCTGCTTTGCAAGTAAACACATTCAAATCTGGCTTTTTAATTTGAGTTTCCGTTCGATCCCCTGTTTTACTGTGCTCATCTTCTTTAGTATTTTTATTGCTATCTTCCACAACGGTTGATTTTAATTGTTCTGTTGTGGATTTTTGTAAAACTACACACTCATTATTCTCTACCGCAGTCGTCAACTTTTTAATCTGAGTTTCCGTTCGATTTTCTATTTTTCGTTGTCCCTCTTCTTCACTTTTTTTATTGCTTTGTTCCATAACGGGGGATTTACACTGTTCTATTATGGAACATTTCTGTCCAGATACACCATCATGATTTTCCATGAGGCTTCTCAATTTCGCAGTTGCCTTTTCTTTCGCAGCTCTGTTACTCCGGCTTGATAATGTTATGATCGCATCTAAATCATCTTCGCTGTCTTCTGGAATCAATTTATCTAAACTTCTACGTCTTTTTCTGGCAGGGGCTTCCTTAATAGCGTCATCATTTTTTCCATATAATACAGATTCAGTACCTTCTTCCTGTATTTTCTCTTCAGTTTTCTGGGCGTCAGATTCATCAACATTTAGGGATTTTAGTCGATGGACAGGCGTTGCCTCTCTATTATTTTCGGGCTGTTTAAAAATAAACATCTGAGTTTTCGATTTAGGCCCAGGTTTTTTCTTTATCAAAATAGGTCCTTCTTTTCTTTCTGTCTGACATTGTTTCGGCGATTCAGTGTTTTCATTCTTCCTACATTCACCTTCTTCTATTTCTTTAGTAGACTCTGTGTTATTTTGTATATATTGTTCAACTCCATCATTTATTTGCTCTTCATTAGTAGATACTGGCATTGTTTTCGATTTGGGTCCAGGTTTTTTACGCAATTTAATGCGCGTGGAAGGAATTTCCTCACTCTGTTCACTTAAAGCGGCAGATTGATCCACTTTAGTATCTTGTTCCTTATTTTCATCAGCAACGACCAAAGCGGGATCCAATATCTCCGACATACTGATTTTAAAAACTGATGGCTTATTGTTGAGATGAAAAACATGTATATGTTCTAAGACATGTTTTTCTGTTAGTTGGAAATAATTACATTCTCCACAGAGATATGCAAAAATGACTGCTGTAGAACAAGTGTTTTTATTAATCGTTCTTTTCTCACCAGGATGTAGAGAAGTAAAGTGGGCTACCAAAGTTTTCCTGGTAGAGCAGTAAAAACTAGAGCAAATATTGCACTGATACCGATATTCACCAGTGTGAGTTGTAACGTGTTCATAGAAATAAACTGGAAGGGTAATAGTAGAAAATCCACAGAGCCTACAGCTATAACTATACTTAGTAGACATCTTCTTAACAACGTTGTTGTATTTATCAATATTTCTAGCAAAATCATCAATGGCATGCGTAGCTTGTTCGGGAGACATACGAGAACAATGTACCTCGGATGTAGGATGTTCTTTTAAATAATGTGATGTAAGAAGAAGTCCGCTATAATTACATAACTTACAGGGCAGTTTCTTTCTTTCTACATAATCGTAGAAATATGATTTGTCAGGCTCAATTATTTCAGATTTTGAAGAGTGTTTTTCATTTCCTTTTTTATTTTTTGATTTAGGAATTATTCCAAGGGCCCAGAGCCCTCTTCGAGTTTTTCTTCGTGTAGAGCGTGTAGTGTTGTCGATGGTATGTGACTTGCCAATATCTTCTTCACTTCCAGATTCTTCAATATCTGTCCTTACAGATTCATTATCCTCAAAATCATGATCATCGTCTTCACTCTCTACGTAACTAGTCTTTCGCGTTTTGCTACGTAATTGCCGGCCGTTTGCAGTTATAACATCATCAGGCATTTTATTAATTAAGATTCGAACATCTTTCATAGATTTTTGTATTTCATCTTTAGTAATTTTAGATTTAGGCTTCGGCCCAGGCTTTGCTCGCATCTTCTTCTTGCTTGTTTCCAATGCGTTCGGATCGTCCTTCAAAAGTCGACACATTCTCTTTCCATTGGCAGTCAGAACCCCATCTCTTATGAACATCTCTTGAATATCCTCATGAAGCATATCCAACTCAGTTCTGAGTTTCTTCCTTGGTTTGGCAAGAACAGAATTGCGTCTCCTATTTTTAATTCTTTCTCCAACAGATTCCTGAACTGGTTCTGATTGTAAATCTTCTGACCATATCTCTTCTGATTTATTACTATCTGGTATGTTTATCTTTTCAGTTCCTATATCAACATTTGTCTCTTTTTCAATAGAAGTAACTTCTGCATTTGATGGAATTTCTGGAATATCTTCAGTTGTTGATCCAACTTCCGGAATCTCTTCACTGCTCCGTTTTGTAACGTCTTTTTCGTCATCACTGTTATCAGTGGTATTTTCTTGAACTTTAATAATTTTGCGAATTTTTTGAATTTCCTTCTCATCAAAACTGTCTGAAAATGTTTCTATAAGTGAAAATAAAGCAGATTTTTTATCTGTTTTATTCTTGCTTTTTAGCAAATTTTCAAAAAAGTGAGCCAATATATTCTGCTCTGAGGGTTCGTCAGATTTAACCGAATCAATTTTATTATTAGTATTCGCCTTGTTACTATTTCCGGTCCTGGATACTTCAGCATAATCCTTATTTTCTTCTAATATTATTGGTGTTAACGATGGTGACTCTAGATTTCTGATTTCATTATTTTCTCTATCATATTCGCTAATAAATTCATTACTATCTCCACTACATGATATCCAAGAATCACTGAGAACTTCACTTGATTTAGCTTCATTTTTATTTAAACAAACTACTACCCTAGACAGGTCAATATGAGAGAGTAATTCTGATGTCACTCCTGTTTCATTATTTATTATCTCATCTGTTTTAGTCGTGGAAACATTTTCCTCGGCTATTTTTTCTATCATTTCTTCTTCACTATCATTTCCATGATCTAATGTTCCTGTCACTTCACCTTCGTCACCAGAGCTTTCATCATTTTTATTATTCCGCTGTTTTGGCTTTATTACTACAGATTTCTTTGGAATTTTGAATTTTTGTACTCCATAACCTCTGCCAGTTTTACCCTGCTCGCCAATCATATACAAGCTATCTAAGGGTGAAATAAAAGCCTCGTCGTCCTCAGTTTTGTCCATCTTAGATGTTGGTTTCACTTTATTAGTGTTTGAATACATCTTATCAAATTTACTCTCATAGTTGGTTTCTCTAAATGTAGATTGTGATTTGATTTCTGGGTAAATTTCTTTAGTTTTTTCGCGGAACCTTGACAACCTTGGATCCCTGCTAATGCTCTCTTTTGACAGAACGGGATTTTTAGTTTCCATAAAAATGTCTTTGATCTCTCTTGGCCCCAGTCTGGGATCTTTGACATCTTTTTGTTTTTCATACACAGCCCGAGCTTCGCGTTCTTTTATCTCCTTATATTCTTTGTAAGTTCTAGGATCTCCTGGACGTATTCCCCAATGATTATAATATTCATTCCATTGACATTCTGTATAAAATTTTTGCTCTGGAATTGGATTGTTATTACCATAATAAACTCCACCCCAGTCCAGTGTCTGGGTATGATAATGACTTGGAGTTTGATGAATATACATTTGATTGACACCAAACCGAGGTTCCCTCAAATGATTTGGTGGTTCAAAATCAATCCTTCTGGGTTCAGATTCCATGTCAATGCGAGGTTGAAACATCACATCACCAGTCGAATGAATCGGAGACGGTCTCGGTGATTGATTAAAAACAGGAGAATGTCTAGGTGCGGGAGGCGAAAGAATCGAATTTGGTGACAACAGTTGTAAAAGTGGAGCTGATAACATGGGTGGTTCTGGAAGAGATGTTGTAGATCCTACACTAGTCATGTGGGGGAAACTGGGTTCGCTTCTCTTTCTAGGAGTAATTTCGTCAGATAAAGGTTTATTGAAAATGTTTTGTAAAACACTCGGCAAGGAAATCTTTGAGTTATCTAATGATAATGACTGAACTTGACTTATTTTCATATTTTTTTCAATAACAGCCGCTGCATCTCTTTCATCATCAGTTTTTGAAATTTGAACTGGTTTCTGTCTCGGTTTCGGGTGATATTTATCAGCCAATCGTTTATATACTATACTCGATTTTTCATTTGCTTTTGTATCAATATCACGGACATTTTTTTTATCACAATTCCATTCGGTTTTACTAGATGAAGGCTCGTCCTCCTTATTGACAGTAACTGAAAGTTTTCTATCGGATTTTTTAGGTTTCTTTGGTTTGTCTTCGAGTAATTTTTCATCAATGCTGGACAACATATCCCCGAAAGTACTATCTGGTTCTTTTAATACTTTGACCAGTTTATTTGGCTTACTATCCTTAGTTGGTTTATGGGGGCTGTTTTTTTTAGGAGAACTGGATTTTAACTCAAGTGACTGTTGAGGAGTCATCGCAGAATTGACCTGTTCCACCCTAATTTGCAATTCCAACCGCTTTCGATATTCGTCCAATTCTTCAACACTAGCATTTTCCAACATTACATCACTAAGTTTTTGTTGAACATCTTCTTCCAAGGTTTTTAAATCCTCTAAACTAATAGGTGGTTTAGACATATCCGGTAACAATGGCTTGGAAATTTTAGCTGGCTTATTTATTACTACGTTACTGTAAACATTAACTTTCGGCAAATGTGACATCTTTAATGGATAGGTAGGACTTGAGCTGAAAATAAATTCAGTCCACACCTACATTACACTTTGATATGCTATAAAACTTACTTAGCTAAATCATTTCTAATTTTTTCTGTGGGGATTGTAACTGGTTGAGTACGTAAAATCGGTGGTGGGCTGGGGCTAGCTGGTGTTGAGGATGGACTTTCAATTTCAGGAACATCCGGTTTTGGACTGTTTATCTTCGGTGTAATCTGCGGCGAATCTAATTCTTTCAATCGTAATTGTGGATTCTACAACATTAAACAAACCCCATTTCTCCAAGAACTACAATCTTAATCTATAATAATTGGAAAGAAAGATTTATACTGCTCAACTTTCATAAAAATAACGAAACTGGTACCGAAATAAAAGTATGAATGTATTCAACTAACTATATTTAATCATTTTCATTTTATCATGTTCGAACGTAGCTACGTCAACTTTCTTTTCAATCCTCTCTTAGTTCAATCCCGATATAGCCTTCGATACTAACAGCGAATTATTTGTTGTTGATTTTTTTTACAAACCAAAGCGAATAAGAGAATGGGAACACATCCGTAATACACAAGCCAAAACTTTCTCACTTCAAAATCGATTGACATTCCAATAATATCGAATTGTCAATCACTGACTTTTTAATCTTCGAATGCATTAATTAGGATGTTCTGTCTTCCTACTATGGCGTGACAATCAAATGTCAGTTCTTGCCCTTACCTTTAGAGGTAGCAGCAATTCCGGTGATGAGTCGTTATCACCTCGACCAACTTCTACACCAGGAGGATTGGAAACTCTCCCTCAGGGTTATCTTTCCTTAACCAACATGTTCCGATTTCAAGGTGTCGAAACTTCACTTTCACCCTCTCTGTTAACTACAGGCACTCATCCTGTAGAGTACAGGCACTCATATGTGCTCTGCATTGTCATAGGAATACGTCGACAACGCGGACTGAAGATCAGCTAATACATTTAGATATATTAAGCTCTAGGGAGATTCTAAGCTGCCCAATGGCTCTCTTATCAACCACTTAAACCCCAGAATTAGTATGTTGCTAATCTATTTATGTGAGAGGAATATCTTTTCAGAACTACTCCATATACAACAATGTTTGCACCTTCTAAATAATGTATACCAATTAAAACTTTTTGTTAGTGACACATTCAAAACCTAACATAACCATATTGCAATAACGCTAATAACATGAAATTGATCAACTAAGGGAGATAAAGAAAAGCAAAACAATTTTTAGTATAAATAAACCGGGGTATTTAAACAAACCGATTCCGACATTTTGAATTTGAATAGTATATTATATACACCTTACACATACGGACATGTTATAATAATTGCTACGTACCACTTTAAAATAAATATTATTTAATACTTCTTCGCATCTATTAAGTGTTTCCAACTTCAACCTATAAAAAAATAAACACAATAAAAGCATGTTTATCGATAACTGTTTATTACACTCACTTTTTATTTGAATTGGTGATCATATCATGCAATGACTGGATTTTGTTCAATTGTGCTTCTCTGTTACCTTTAGTTTTCAATTCTGTCATCATATTAATTAGAAAAGGTATGTATTTGCGGAGAGACTCCAACTTCTGATTATATTCCTCTTCAAGCATTTCGTCGGTTTCTGAGAAAATTATCAACTTAGTGACTGTATAAAAATAGGTGATAGACAATACAATCGATCGTATATATATTTCAATAAAACTTACCTGAAGAAATATTCTTACTGTTAGAGACAGACCTTAGAAAGAGTTTAAAATATAATATATACGAGAATAGTTCGAAGTTTTCACCTTAACATAAATATTGCACAAGAATGACCAAATGAATATGATATTTATCAAATATGATTCGTTAGGTGGAGAGTTGAGAAGTTTCAAATGTGTGTGTTAGTTGCTTATGTATGACGATCCAGTACAGCAAACAATTTTGACATTTTCTGAAAAATTGATTAAAGGTCGATCTCTTAAAAGTACTTTATTTTAGAGGGTTTAACACCGATGAACATACTAAAACACAGAGCATGCCCCCTTCGTTTTCTACAGTAAAAAAGTGGGCTGCTGAATTTAAAAGCGATCGACATCTACTTCAACCGCTACGACCTACAAAATCGTCACAAATATTCACAATGTATTAGGCGACTTTTACATCGCTAAGCGAAGGTAAGCCGAGCCGAGCCGAGTCCGATTTCGTTTTAGAAACAAACGCAAACGGCTCGTCCCGAACTCGCTTGGCTTTTAGTGTGAACGGTCACATAGTGATTTATGCGTTTATTTCTTAAAGCAAAATTGGAATCGCTTGGCTTGACTTTGCTCGGCCGGCAGTGGGAAAGATGCCTTAAATGATCGTTGACTTAATGTACGCGAGCTTGCTGACACAAACATCACAACAGTGTTTATCACATTTTACAGGACGTTTTTGAGAATAAAAAAAACTTTCTTTGATAGGTGATCCGTTTATTAACAGTTGCCTAACAACGCATTCGAATGAACATTTTTGAAGGGTTTAGACTATTTTTAACGCGATTGTAGCTTCTTCGACATTTTGTAACTCTAGATGAATTTACCACTACATACTAGAGATGACACAACAGTCTAACACTGGTTGGAGCAGGTGAAAGTGTGCCAAAGAAAATGAAAACAGTTTCTGCTGGAAATATCATGCTACGGTTTTCTGGAATTCTCGTGGTGTTGCTTAGATACCTGGCAAAAAGCAGAACATCACCAGAAAGTATTACGCTTCAGTACTCGACCAACAGACGAGTGTTATTCAGGCTAAACGTTCATATCTGTCCAAAAAGTGCTCTTTCAATATGATAATGTCCCGGCACACGTTAATACACATCTCGGGTTGTTGCTTGAAGAAATGGCTGGATGACCGGAGATTTACTTCAAATGATGCAGATAAAGCTGGGACAACCATTTATTTTAAAAAGGTAGACAACGGAAAAGGAGGATTAGGAAAAGATGTTTAGATAGTTTAAGGAGGCTGCATTAGGAATGAGTTTAAGAATAAATGCAACAAAAACCAAATACATGAAGTCAACAAAACAAAGAAAGGAACAACATGTCGATATTGATCTAATAATAAATGGAAGATGGTTTGAAAAAGTTAATAGCTTTAAATATATTGGTTAGGTAATTACGATGCACCGTGAAGTATTAGAGGACATAGCAGCTACAACAACGGCTGGAAACAAAAGTTTTTTCACGCTACAGAATATCCTAAAATCCAAATCAATATCAAGAAACGCAAAAATAAAGAAATACTCCACAATAATTAGACCAATAGTATTATATGGGTCACAAACGTAGACTCTGACAAAGAAGGATGAACTGTTGTTGAGTACCTACGAGAGGAAAATACTGAGGACCGTGTATGGCTCCATTCAAACGGAAGGAGGTTGGAAAATTAGAACGAATGAAGAACTAGCAACAACTTTTAATAGTTCAGTCAACGAAATTAGAAGCAACCGACTGAGTTGGTGGGGACACATCGAAAGGATGGACAGTAGAAGACTGGTCAATAAACTATTGGGAAGGCGTTTGGAAGGATCAAGACCGAGGGGAAGACCAAGAAAACGATGTTTTAATGTAAAACGTTTTATGTAAAAAAACATAGACCTAGAAACCCCTAAGGGGAAGCCAAGGCTCTTGATGGGCTGTCAAGCCATAGAAAATAAGAAGGCAGCAGTATTATACTAGGGGTATTAAATAGTTTGAACTCTATGAACTCTATTTGAACTCTAACTACTAAATTTTTTAATCTAAAATATCTTGTGTGTTTTATGTCAGGCCGAGAACTATTCGAACAACCCTCGTGCATTCTAGGTAAAACTTCATATTTAACCAAAAAATAATAGTAGAAGTTCTTCAATAATATTGAAAAGAATCTTATTCCTACAGGGACGTTAACAATGCAAATTGCACGTTGTACTTAAAACCAATTATGTCATGCGCAAAACAAAAGAGCGTAGCGAGGCGAAAAAATAGTTTTCAGAACCAAAAAATATAAAAACTCCAAGAATAGCATGAAACAAAATAATAAAACTATCGTGCATTTGTCAATTGGACCAAAGAACAAATAAATGATTTCTCTCAAAAAAATAATCTTTTCAGATGAAGTACATTTTGGAATTGGTGGCTATGTTAATAAACCAAATTGCCGCATTTGGGGTGGGGAAAATCCACGATTGATTCATAAGAAACCTTTACATTCTTTCACAATGCGGCTGGTGAAGGTTTAACTGTAAATGGTGTTCGATATCGTGAGATAATACCTGGATTCTTGTAGGCTGAATTGAATAATATTGAAATGGAAGATATGTGGTTCCAATAGAATGGAGCTATACATCTCTCCTCAATTCTTCGATGAGTTACTGCAAGAAACGGGGATGTTAATTGGCCACCAAGATCATGTGATTTGACAATGTTGGGCTATTTTCATTCGGTTTACGTGCAAAGCCAAGTCTATAGGAACAATTCACAATTGATTCCTGAACTAAAGGATACAATTATTCGAGTCACTGGCGAAATAGGGCCACGGTTATGCCAAAATTTTTACAAAAGAGTGGACGTCTGTGGATCTGCAAGAGGTGCTCATTTGGCAGATATTTTCTTTCATGTTTAAATTCTGTTTTATCCACTCCATATATATATATATATATATATATATATATATATATATATATATATATATATATATATATATATATATATATATATATATATATATATATATATATATATATATATATGGCTATATAGCGAGGCGATGGGACGACAGATGGACCAAGGCAATCCTGGAGTGGATACCGCTTGATCGCAAACGTCCGCGAAGAAGACCGAAAGCACGATGGATTGATGACATCGTTAAGTATATTGGACCCGAGTGGCAGAGGAAAGCCCAAAAGCCCAACATGTTGAAGAGGCCTTCATCCTTCAGTGGATCGATACAGGCTGATGAAGATATATATATATATATATATATATATATATATATATATATATATATATATATATATATATATATATATATATATATATATATATATAATGTACAGTATGTCGGAAAAATAACAAAATTTTTTAAATTTAAAGAAAACTACCAGTCCCATCTGCTGAAACAATATAACATCTTAAAGCTGATATCTTCTCTATGTAACAAGACCGCCATTATTAGAATCAATCAACAGATTGTCAAGTTATACCGCTTGGATATTAAAGTGGCAGTGCCTTTTGTCTCCTCGGTAGAAGAACTCGATGGAATAAAGACTAATATTTAATTTTGTTTTAAGCTTGGTAGAAAGTTTTACAGAAAGATTTGAATTTATGAAAGAAATTTAGGGAGATGATTGCTTATCGCGTATTCCAGGACGGTCGTGATGCTTTAGAAGATGACTCAAAGCCAGGCCGGCCAAAAAATAAAATCGTGATAAGTTGGTGGAAAAACTGCGTGAAATGATCGCCTACGATATGAATTCTGTTGTGAGATGGGGAGCGCAGAAATTAGATACATGATTCATAAAATTTTGATAAAGGATTTAAATAAATGGGAAGTGTGCTCGATTTATTCCTCGTGCCTTAAACGAGGACCAAGAAATTGCTCACGTTGAACATTGCAAGGATCTTAATTAAACAGCCAGACGGAACAGCACATTTCTGGAATCGATTGTAACCGGTGATGAGACATGGTGCTTCAAGTACGACCATCAAACAAAGCCTCAAAGTGTTACGTGGAAGTCCCCAGGCTTTTTGAAGTCGAAAAAAATGTTTCCAAAAGTCACGAGATAAGACAATGTTGATTTGTTTTTACGACTCTTAAGGTATTATACTTCGGGATTTCTTTCCACAGGGTCAAAAAATGTCACTGGTGAATAATATCTGGATGTTATGGAGCGTTTGTGGAAAAGAATCGTTCGAGTGAGGACCGAATATTGAGCGCCAGAAACCGTTTGGTTTTTGTGCACGATCTTAAAGGACCGTCACTGTTCGTGAATTTTTGGCAAAAAAACAAGTCTGTGTGCTTCAACATCATCCGTATTCGCCAGATTTTTCTCCGTGTGACTTTTCCTGCTCTCGAAACTCAAACTGGCCATGAAAGGGACGTTTTATGACAATGTTACACAAGCCCAAGAAGCCGTGACGAGGGTCGAGGCGATTCTCAAAAACGGCATAACTATGCTAGCACTGGTTAAATGTACTCAGCGAAGTATTGGTGCGGAAGGGATATATTTTGAATAAAATGAAATAATTTTGGCAAACTATTTTATTACTTTAATTTAAAAAGTTCCGTTATTTTTCCGACATGAGAATATATACATATGTCTTGTTAAGATATTATAATCTACTAGCACAAAATCACAATTGTCAACAGAGAGTGTTACTTAGATGGTTATTTAATAACCATACTAGTTCTATATTTTTGGTTATTTATTTAAGAGCATAAAAGGTTACCGACCAACGAATGAATGAATTTGAAAAGCCAAAAACAAATTTGGTAATTGCAATTAGAGTACCCTACAATATACCTTGGAACTTCAGTTTTTAAACAAATTTAAAACTAAATTTTCTATAATAAAAATATTTAAAAAATGTTAATACAAAGACAAATTTTGATAAACTGACTTCTAATTGATAGAAATTCATCAAAAATGTTTAATAAAGATTGTTCATGTTTTATTTCCGATTTATTATATTTATACTAGCTTCTTCAGAAATGATGATGAAAAGACGTTTTTAGTAAAGTAATATACTGACTGTTGTAACTGAACAAGGATTTTTTACGGTAAAATAAATGTATAAAAAAATCGGCAATATCATATGAAGTAAGGATTTCATTTTCTCTATTATGTGTTAAAAAAATAATGCTAACATTCATTGTTTAACAAATAAATTAAACGTGAAAGATGTCAAATTCTGACAACTGCGCAGCTATAACATTAAATGAATAGCCGATATTAGGTTTAATAAATTTTCTATAAAAATACAAATAACCATCTATGAAGCACAAACTGGCGAAATTAAAATTAGTTATTATATCTAATAAGTCTAATTACGCCCATTAAAAAAAAAGTAGGATATATATATAATAAAACATAACATTGGTAAATATAACATTTAACTTACATTTTTATAATCCTTAAATAATGAAAATTTAAAAAGGATCACATTTATAAAATCGCCGAACAAATGAATATACAGACGGCTAAAGCTTCGGATGAGCCGCCATTACTAACAATCTTTCGAGCACGTTGGCACTACAGAATAATGTAAATATTTCCTGTAACTGTACTACTGAATGTATATTCACAATTTGGTACAATATAAATTTTAGGCAATAAGAAACAGACCTACTGAAAATTTAAACTTGATAATATTGCCATAATGGCAGAATATCGGTTTCTTTTAGTACGAACAACGTCATTCACCAGCAACAACTGCATTCCCAATTCCTAAAGAAATGAGACTCAAAGCGCGGCAAACGTCAACGAACTTGTACGGAAATTGTCGAAATTGAGCTTCGGAAACTATGGGTTCCGTTTGGTTTGCATGGCTGAAACGCTCTCCAGTTCACTTTCGACAGTCAAGTTGTTTAGGTCAATTCTCTAGTACGTTATGACATTCCTTATACCAACAAAGGACAAAAATAAATCGTTTGATAAGAAGTGTGTGATGTGTAAAAACTATATTTTGTTGGTATTTTAAAATGTATTATAGAATTGTATTAGTAATGATTGTTAAACATATTTAAAATCAATTCATTAAAAACCAATATTTAGATGTCTTGTTTTGCAACGGTTTAGATGAAAGCTAATTTTAGTATACGATCCCGATGAAAATTATTTATGTACTGTCAAATATCTTAAATCTTTAACTTTAATCCAATTCGTGAATTTTATATCTGTCGTGTAACATAATTTATCGGCTTTGTAATTCAACATATTACAGGGCAGGTAAGTCGGTTTTGAAATAAAGCTTCCTAAAGTAATAAATAGTTTCATTTCCATGATTACCCAAAAATATGTATCTAGAAATAATGAGAAATAATTATAATATAATAATTTTTAGTAATCACAAAGAGTGATGTGGCAAAAGCGTTTGTTTTATCCTCTCGGTGCACTAAATATTGATTAGAGGTCAAATGAAGCGCATGACAAGTAACATGGACATGTTTTGTAGGTTTATTTCGTTGTATTCATCTAAAAGAAATTTACGAGACGTAATACATTAAGGCTTGATAGTCCTCTTAAAACAAAAGTATACTAAAAGAGCATTAAATTGCCGAAGGAAACAAGTCTCTTAATGAGTTAACCACACTTTTCTCTGATGATTTTTTAGAACAGATGAATAACACACTAATTCCTACAGTAAGTTATTGGCTTAAATTATTAATATATTAAAACAACAATATTATTGTGTTCTAAATGTATAGACCGGTGAATAATTAGATTTTTCTGGTGTCGGCTTTCGAATATTTTATATTCAAAGTTGTCAGCTGATAATTAAATGACGTGGCTAGAATTATTGATTTAATTGTTTCTGTATTGAGTTGTCAAATCTTTAAGATAGTTAAGTACTCTGTAATTAATTTTCCATTAAACCTTTTCCAAAAAAACCACCGATGATAGTAATAAGAACAGTCGTAGCTATTTTGGCCTAAAAGTGTTCTTTTGCTGAATTAAAATGATTCAGTTGCCTGGTGTATCAAATATAACCTCACTATGATATATATATCAAAACAAAATTTTCCTTGTAAGATTTTGTTAATCCAATTGTATCATTTCCTCATGAAAAATGTACATTAGAGAAAACATTGCACATAAATGTATCCAATTAGATATTCGTTGTGAAGATCCTAGTTTATCTGTTAAAAATTTTCGAACCAAGCACTTTGGAATAAATTAGCAAAATATTAATGTTATAATGGAATCTGCTTATCTGTATGAACAGAATAAGAAAATTGATGTCTTTTTTTTTTAAATAGGAAATCATAGGAAACCATATAATCAGATATTCACATGATGAATAGATTGAAATATTTTTCCATATTATTAATATATCATCTAGTTCTTAGTAATATTGCTGTAAAGTAATATTGTGTAACCTAAAGGCTTACTTACCTTTTCATTATTTAACAATCCCAAATTTGAAGATATAATATCAATATGCAGCAGAAGCATAAATAGGTCTGTTTTACTTGAAGCCTTATTGAGTTAATATGAGTTATTTTTATTAAGCTTCACATATAACATATGTTTACTTTATGAAATAAACAATGTGTACTTTATAAAAAAAAAACTCCTAAAGCTTGATTTTTTAATAATCTATTGTAGATTAATGAGACCAGAAAATTTATTTATGATGGCATGACCTAATTGATACTAATTGACTATTTTTTAATACTATTAGTTTTGCAAAAATTAAATAAACATTAATATATACTTATCACTATGAAGTACAGTTAATAAGTGATCTGTAAATAAAAATATTGTATTGAAACATTTTAATGCAAACTGAATTTAAAAGGAAATTTATTAAAATAAATTATTAACATTGTTATGATCCCTATTGATAAATAGAATGAAAACCGTTTGGGTAACGTAGACCACCCCCCGCAGTTTCAACTGCACGGGTTGAAAAGGCAGCTGAACATCTCGTGATTGGCTTATCTTTACTTTCCTATAAGAGATATATGATGTATGAGATTACAAACGACATTACCCCACAAGTTTTTCCAACATGCTGTTATCGTTTCTGATGTTAAAGTACAATTGCATCACAAATTGTGAATGATTTCCATCATTACATGCAACATCTGAAAACTCGTCAACCATTGTGTGAATCGTTTCGAAAACATGCCGAGTTTAAATGGCTAAAACAATGAGGTCGTAATAAGTGGTAAGAAAACCACTTGAACATTTTCGACTTCTATAAATAGTGACACAAGATCTCTAGGAGCGTTGTCTAGCATCAACAAAACTTTGAATGATAGTTATATTAATATTCTTCAAATATCTTTTCACTTGCGGAACAGAACATCGATGATCCATTCCGTAAATAAAACGGGCGTGACCCACGCCTTCTGATTTATGTAACTTTTACAGATTGAGGTTCTGTGAAAAAACTACCTCGAATTTTCAATTTACTGTTTTTACACTTCACTTATCGAAGATTTTCAACGTCAATCATATTAATAATCTTTTTTGTTTTGCATATTTATTTGTATCTGGACCAATTCCATTTTCTCCGGTAATTCAAGTAGAAATTGACAAAGATCTCCGTGGTTGTACATATACATATATCTATTTGTACTGTTCAAATTTTATCATGAGTATATTCAAAGGTGTGAATAACAGTATTGTTTTATAAACGCTGCCTCATTAGATGAGTTAGGGTCGATTTTCTAAGGACTGGAAAATCGATGGGCTTTGCCGAGCTGGAAGCACTTGCGAGTAAGAAATGGCCTACTCTGAAATAATTTTTCTCGCAATGTTCAAATAACGTTATTTGCGACGTTACCGCATCAATATTGGTTGAAGTATGATGTGATTATTAATTCGAGAAAAAAAATGTTTTAACATTGTTCATTAATTTATTTATAGTTTATTCATTAAGTAATAACCAATTATTATTAACCAATATTTGCCAAAGATGCTTTTACACATATTGGGTTAAAAATCTTAATTCATGTCAAAAAATGAAGATTCAATAATCACTCCATTCGTTGATAGTGATTGTTTGAACTACTAAATCAGTGAGGTAGCTTAATCAGTCTATACTTTTTAAAATTGTGGATATGCTGTGACCATTATTTCTGCAGAACGTGACGAGATGTTAAGAGAAGTTGTATGTATCAACCATCTAACAAATCTATGGATGTAGAGAAGGAAAGTCACCAATAAACTGACTCACGCAGAACTGATATTCTATGGCCTCCAAGGAGTCGGAACTCTACTCCTTGCGATTTTCTTTAACAAAATATTTTTTAATTTTTTTCGGAAAGAACCCGACCATTACAGCTCAACTGTACTATGAAATACTTCGTAAAATTCTGCAACTCTTTGAATTGATTTTCATTCAATAATGCTTGCAACAATAAATACAGATTGAAAAAATCATTTTTCAAGTTACATTTTATATCGATAAATTTAAATACTTTTGTTTACAAAACCATACATGCTTTTGACCGACGAAAATTAAATTTAATACCTAATATAAATAAATGTACAGTTTCTGGGGTTGTACTTCAAATATATGTTTGTTTAAATCAAATTTATGTCACAATGAAATCATGTACTTCTATTATTGTGTTCTCAGCGATTCGTTAAAAGTCAGAGTTACAGTAACTTTTCTCTTATTGGTACACATTGATTATTGATACTGTAAATCTTCATACATCGGATCAAAGCATTTTGTCTACTTTCACGTTTTATCAATACATTCGCAAGGGAAGCCTTATATAAATATATCCACGCAACTCTACAAGCCTTCAGCTTTATAGGAAACTTTACTGCCTTTTATTATAATTAATTTTGTTATCCTAGGTATTAATATCAACCTAAAAGCGAAAGAAAAACACAGCTATATTTTTGTACTTTATTAATTTCAAACAAAGTGTCAATAATTATCATGACAATCTCATTTATTTACAAAATAATTTCATACAATTTTTTATACATAAACCAGACGCTAATGTAACTGCTCTTTCACGTAAACTGATTGAAACGTATAAGACAAAAAAATAATCCATCAAAGATTTTAGTTACATTTCGGTCTCGGATATTAACTTTTTTCTTCTCGGCGATGAAATTGAGACTTTTTAAATAAAAATAAAAAAAGAGAATCCGATGTTAAAAGAATTATTATCGATCGTTAAAGTTTCCGATCGTTTTTCGTTTGCATTTTGTCATAGGTCAACGTTATTCTGAAAACATAGTCAAGTTCGCGTAAACGAACGCAACTATTTTTTACATCGAACAACATTGTACGTCATCAACACGTACATTTGTTAATAATAATTCCTCTAACATAAACAAGGAATGTTGTAATGGGAAACTTCGTTCATTTTTTTTTCTTGAACGTTGGTAGAAGACAGGATTTCAACATTTTGCAATACAAACATAATAATTTTATTGTTCAAAATGGTTCTTATAAATATATTATAATATGGTTCCTGAAGGTGTCTTATCGTTTGAGAATTTATATGAAATATATTTAAAATACGACAGTAAACAAACCCAAATCCCACATCTTTATTTCAAACAGACCATTATATGATACTGGTCAAAAGTACTTACTGATTTTCAATTTCATTCGCTTATTTATACAAACTTTAAGCATGAAAAATCACATACTGGTTGATAAAAAAACACATTTTGTATCTCTCAAATACATTTTACACTCGTATCAAGTTATTTACGCATTATTAATAACTTCTTTAGGAGAATTGAACAAGTTAGCACATACAAAAACATTAAAATTGTTCAATTCATTAATTCATATTTATTACACAACTAAAATAAATGTTTTTTGATTTGACCTGGTCCTAAATGATAAAAAATATTGAGTTGAGAGGTTAATGGAATTCAAACTAATCAAGGGATTATTAAGAAATTGTAATGACTTTTTTCACTTCAATATTGCAAACATAGTTAATAAATCAAGAAATAGGGCATACCATAATCTTTTTTCATATCACGGTATGTTTTCTTAATATTTTATACAAGAAATATTAAAACATTCCTTGTCTGAAACACACTGTTATGATTAATAAAAAATTTAATTGTTAAAACGTTGATTTTCTTTATGATTAGGTGATTTTTATTCCATGCTCTATTTTTATTAAATATTCAAAATGCATGATGTATTATGCAATAACAATCATTAAATACTTTTGACCAAACAAGAAGGGTAAAAATGATACCGACCAGCAGTTGAGCAATACAGCAAAATGTGAAAACCTTCGATTTTTTATTTTTTAATGAATAATTATATTCTTACCACCCTCTAAAATGGTTACATTAAGGTCACGACACCAAAACGAAACGGAAAACCCTAAAACATCAAACCGGTAACTAAAACATTTTTTTCTGGGAGCATCGCTCGCTCTAGATAAAACTGAAAAACGAAAAAAATCGTACTAATCCCGACATTAAAAAAATATTTCCAACAAACACGCTATTACTTTTGACGAGCACATTTTTTAATATACAGGGCGACGAAAATCAATTTTATTTTAAAAACTTTAAATATTTATTAGCTTCGTTAAAAATTACTCGTAGTAGACGGAGAAAACAAACTGTTCGTCCAACCTTACGTTTACTATCATTTAAGCGCCCCGTATATTGCATTTACAATATTTATCTATTAACTAATGTAACCATTTCTCTGTTTTTACATGTTGTTTATTTTATAGAGTTGTTATGGTATATGTATAGATCAACAAATGACGTATATTCGACAACACCACCCACTGACGATTTTTAGAGCAAATCTATCACAACTTATCGATTCACATTACTTTATGTACAAGTTTACTTTTCAGCATGGTCTAGTCGAAAATCGTCTCTCTCCTCGTTGGAACGCTTACTTTTTATATATTTCGAAAAGGAAAATTGACAATAGACGTCTACAGACAATATTTTCATTTGTTTATTGTATGTTTTATGACTTACGTGTTTTAAGAGTCATTTTTTGGTGGTGTTTAGACCTGAAACCAAACATTATTAATATTCCTATTGTTCATGAAATGCAGTTTATAATACTAATAACTATATGACTATACATACCTAAAATGCATTTTTAATGGTTTTAATGTAAAGGGTTTTCCATTAAGGATGATGGAACTTTGACAGCTCATTGCGGCCATATTTGTTTACCGATTTTTGATATATCTTGTCTCTCGTGCTACTCAACGAGCAATTCAGACCCATCGTGGTAGTTTTTCTGAACAGGCTATTGATCGTGTTATTAGCAAATTTGAAAGTGAGTTTACTCTCCACGATAGTGTGGTGCCTGTACGGCAAAAAAGCCAGAAGTGTTAAGAATATTGCCGCCGTTCAACAAGTGTAGCCGAAAATGATAACGTCTCGGTTGTTCGCCGCTCGCAAGAGTTGGGCGTCTCGCCAATGACAACCTGGTGAATTTTGAGGTTGGACTTAGGCTTGCATTTATATAATATAGTACTGGCACAAAATTTGAAGCCGACCGACCATCGTATTCGTCGTGAATTTGCCGATTGGCCCTCAAAATGATGGTAGCCGACAACGAATTTTATCGCAAAATCATCTTCTCCGACGAGGCTTATTTCTGGCTCAATTGCTTCGTCAATAAACAAAATTGTCGGTATTGATGCGAATCTAATCCACACGTGATACATGAGAGTCCTTTGCATCCACAAAAGATCACAGTTTGTTGTGGATTTTGGCAAGGCGGAGTCATCAGTCCTTATTTTTTTTAAAATGAAGAAAGAGCCACCGTTACCATCAATACCGAGCACTACAAGGCAATGCTGAAAGATTTTTTTCCGGGAATTTAATGGAATCGATGCGGATAACCTTTATTTTCAACAGGATAGCGCACCACCGCATATTTCCGGGGTAAACATGGGCTTATTGCGAGCCAAGTTTGGTGTGTTTAATTTAATTTTGAAGTTTCATCATTCTTATTGCTAAACCCTTTACAGTAAATGTATGATTATACAAAATAAGCCCACAAATTTTAAACTTTTTGCTAAAAAAATATTTCAAATAAAGAAGTAACAGCTCTAGTATTTTATTTTTGAAATGAATCTCTTCTAAGTGTGGAAATGTGCACCGGTGTTTAATATACTTGCACCTTCCTTCAAGTGGAAAACAAAAAGTAATTCTGTTGAATATGAAAGGTTGCAAAACAAAATCACTTTGTGTTAGTCAAAAATCGCCTGAAACAATGTCACACAAAAACAGGTGTAATTATGTTTTATATTACAGGCTTGTATTACTCTATTTAGATTAGATTCCCAAAGTGGTTTATACCAACCCTCCAGTGGCCGACTCTGAACTGCATGGGGCCCTTGTCAGCGAAAACAAATATAAGGGGTGAGTGAGATGTAAATGGAAGTCCACGAGAGTGGATCCTAACATAATGCTTTCTTTTAATAAGACATATAAATTACCTATGAAGTAAATATTTTTAAAACAAATATTTATGAACCGTGATAAAGATATTGACCTAGATTCGGCGAACTTCATGACTCCATGCTTCTATCATGGGAAAATTCGAGATCGATGATGGAATTACGATCATTCTTTGTCGACGACTCAAGCCATCAACTTGATTGCTTTGAATTTTAATTAAAGTTAATTGCTAGAATATTCTCTTGAATTCAATCAACCTATTTCATTTTAATTATAAAATTATTTCTATACTTTTGTTGTTGAAATTTAAGTTATTATTTTTTAATTAATCAAACTGTTTAAGAATTATTATAAATTGCATAGTACAAAATTACTTTATTTGCTACATCCAATTACATATTAAGTATATTTCATAAAATTATTCAATTACGCTATTCGCTTTGCGGTCGTAATTCAAATGCACAAAACTTGCTTTGATACCAGTATATGTAGCAACGCTTGTCCAGAGTTGTACCAGAGCTTTACAAGGGCAGCGCAGACTTCTACCAATTGTACTTGCTAATCTTTTAATGAATGCCAATTTGCCAATATTTAATTCAATTACAAACATAAATGCCAGAGACACTGTTCATTTGTCTTCGGAATTTTGAAAAGTGATTTGTGTTTGTGTTCTGTGTTGTGAAAAGTGGAAAAAGCAAATATTTTGAATCATCAATGTCATCTTATTTAGGAGTGCCAGAAAAAACCATTTTTTTATAAAATTTTCTTTTTATAGTTCCTCCGATTGTAAAGAGACTCCGATCATGACTTGAGGTAATAGTAGTTCAATATTCAAGTCAACTACAATTACATGCGTATTCATTAATAGTTTTTTCTCAAAGTTTTAGCAATCGGTATAATGTACTTCTCTATGCTTAAAAAATAAAGTTTTACACCGGGAATCAATTTTGATAGCTATGTGTTTTATTAAACATGGTCGAATCTAAAAAGAAATGTAGACAGTACACTGTTGATCATTTGAAGGTTGGCTTCATTCCATCATTGTTGGACAAACAATTACCTATGAAACCATCCAAGCTGGAGGATCATCTGAGAAGGTGTCACCCTAATAAAATAGGTAAAGATTTGAAATACTTTCAAATACTCAAAGAAAAACTTCAGAAGAGACCCACGGTGGATAGTATGTTCGCTTTGACTTCGCAAAGAGACGATTCTGGTTGGCGGCATCTTACAATATCACGCTACTTATAGCAAAATGTGGAAAATCGTATACTATCGAGGAACAATTAATCTTGCCATCCATCGAAGAGGTTTTAAAAACCGTTCTACACAAACCTGCATATGATGTAATAAAAAAATCCTTTGAGCAATAACGCAGTTCAAAGACGTATTGATGAAATGAGTTATGATATTGAAAGATTTTTGTGTAATTATCCGCAAACGACCCATTTCTCTATACAACTGGACGAGTCAACTTCACTTGGTAATGAAGCATTATTATTGGCACATGTTCATTTTGTTATGGGCCAAGAAATCCATGAAGAACTGTCCTTTGCGAGAACTTTGACAACAGACACAAAATTCAATCAATATTTAATGTTAGAGATATTATTTCATGGAAAAAACGATCCTTTTATCAAATATAATATCAGCGGCAACAGATGAAACACCTGCCATGTTTGGGCGCTATTGTGGATTTATAAGCCATTTAAAACAAAATGTACCCGAGGTGTTTGCAATATACTGCGTCATCCATCGACAACATTTAGTTACTAAAAATCTGAGTTGTAGATATTGCATCAATCTTTTCAATTTGTCATTAACACTGTAAACAGAATTCGGAGCAAAGCGTTGCATGTTAGGTTATTTGCGCAGTTGTGTGAAGAAAATGACGAGAACTTTCATCAATTACTGATTTACACTGAAGTACGCTGGCTGTCAAAAGGCTTATGTTTGACAAAATTTTTGACAAGTTTTTGGATGCTATAGATCCAATTTTAAAAGAAAATTTAATCAAGTAGAGACCAGACATTGCTTATTTAACAGATTTGTTTAGTAAATTTAGTGAGGATAAGTTGCAGTTATGAAGTGAGAGTTTAAATTTAATAAAAACAAAGTCCATTATTTCAGTTTTTCTTGTCAGAATTAAACTAATGAAGCAAAACATGGCATACAAACTGCCAGGATGCTGACTTCACACAGACTTTGAAACTGGGTTTGAGGATGTTTTGACTATAGAAATACCTCACTGGATTATCAATCCATACAGTGATATTGAAGACTCGGATGTCATATGACAAGAAGAACTGATCAGAATAAGCACTAATGATGAACTTAAGGTACAGTTCAGAAAGGGATATCAGCAATTTTGGCTTCAGAAAGGCATACCTGTTACAATGGACATACTATGTTACTTACTATGGACCCGTTACTTACCGGACTATTACAAGAACGTTTTTGATAGCTCTTCCATCTTCATACCTCGTGGAAAGGGGTTTATGCACCGTTCCGCAGATTGGAAATAACTGACCGAGGAGATTTAATGTTAAACCTAAGTAAATTGAATCCTACCGGTAGTGTAATACATATATTAACCAAAATAAATGACGCTACATTTCAACCTCAAAGTCAAATATGTAGGGGAAGAAAAATTCTCCAAATGAAAGAAAGTGTTAATAAGTAATTATTGGCTCATGGAAAGTTATGGCGAACATGTCGTAATGAACACAGGGACCTGTTGCTTTAAAAATTATTGTCCAGCAATTTTATTGCATGCATTACTAGCATTAAAAAGAGTTTTCCAATAAGAATGTCAGAACTTTGAAACGTCAAATAGGCAACACTGGTTGAAATGTAAATGTCACTCATAGACTGCTATGTTCAGTACACTATCTCAATTCACTATGAAGCAACTAGAGCACTTAGAAGGCGACCCCAACTTTGAGCAAAAAATATAGTATATTGTGTCAATTCACCATGGAGAGATACACGATTCATCAACGCGTAGAAATTCTTCTAATTTCTACGTGTTCTTGGTAGGCAACCTCCACTTTGGAAAAAAAATCTTTTACGATGTTTGTGAACAAACATAACTGCAGGATTTGGGCCGAAAATCGTCAATCCTCTTCATCCTCAGAAAGTCACTGTTTGGTGCGGATTTTGGGCTTTACAAGTGATAGGACCTTTTATTAAGACAATGATGGAAATCGCGGTACTGTTAATGGTGAACGCTATAAGAATATGCTAACAGAATATCTTTGGCCTAGACTAATAAATGTGGATATAAACAATGTTTTCTTTCAACAAGACGGTTAGGTTCGACTTGTCACACATCTCACCAGACAATCGATTTATTGGAAGAAAGGCTTCCTGGACGTGTTATTTCGCGAAATAGTAATGTCAACTAGCCACCAAGATCTGCGATCATGATCTCACGTAAAATGTCTGATTTACAGAAATAAACCCCCAACAATTATTGACCTTAAACGAAACATTCAGGTCATTAAAATATACCACGCGATATGTATGAAAGAGTAATCGAAAATTGGGTCTCTAGAATGCATTCCGCCAGACGAAACCCAAGGGGACATTTGAACGACATTATTTTCAAAACATAATACCATTCGCTTGTAGTTATCATTGTATCTCATTTTAATTAAAATTCTGACACTCTCATTAGACAACCCTTTATATTTTTCAATAGAAACCAATGATATCCACAAAACCACCAGATTTCCATTACAGTAACAAAAAAAAAAAATTTCTTTTTTGTTACTGAATGTTTTCAATGAACGAATGAATGTTACTTTTGGTTTTGAATTTTTGTATACCTGATTAATAAAACTATGGATGTTTCTGTGTAGAAGACAATAAAGCAAGGGAAAAAAGAACATGTTATTTTCTCCTTGACAAACGAATAACTCCCTGCCGCTGAACTTTCAACTTACCATATTAATGGCCAATTATTCACTCAGTTGTGTACAGGTGGTGCAGCTTGGCGTTCAATCTCCTCCAAGCTCAGAGCATGCCGTGCCAAGTTGGCAGTGCTTGGCAATTCTCCACCTCGAGCGCGTTCTAGGAGATCAGGTGAGAACCATCGTGCCAATTGATCACTGGTAGATGGTGAGAGTGAGCCAGACTGTTGACTACGATTAGCTGCAAAAATTCTCATGTTTATTTTCTTATATTTATTGTATAACAGTTGCCTAGTGGCAAAGTTATGTTGTAAAATGTTAAGTTCAGAAATTTAGTTCAGTAGTGGCTCACGTTTTGCAATGCTTATTAGCTCAGCCAAAATGTGCTTGGACTAATCTAGACAAACTCAAATTACACATTTGGTTATCCAAAATTACTTCGTCAATTATTTTGTTAATGATCGTATGAATATGCTGTTTGTGGAATGGTTTTGGTTGAATTTCTGGTAAAAAAATGTCAAATAAGAAATCAAAAAAATAAGAAGCAGGATTATGGTTGAATGTGGTTGAACATGCGGTTATTTCTTCCCCCAAAATCGTTTCAAAAAATTAATAATCGAAAGTATATTCATTAATATCCTGACATGAAAAAAGCCTTTTAAACATTATTTTAATTTGAGTAGTATTCATATATTAACATTAAAAGAAAGCATAGAAAAACTATATTCTGATAAAAATAAATTAACCTGGTTGCTGAGCAGCTGAATTAAGAAACTGATGCCATGAGGCATTTGTAGATTGTTGTTGGTGCTGCTGACTTTGATTATTTGTATTGGCGACAGGTTTCTGTTGTTGATTGCCGCTGGGTCGATGTTGGTGCTGTGCCCGCAGTTGTTGCGCAGTCAGTTGAGTTTGAGGCTGCGAGAAGGACTGAGGATATTGAGTGGGCGTTGAACCATATTGGGATCCTAAAAATGATGACTAATTAGCTCTGGCCAATTAATTTAAAGTAAACATTGAACCTTGTGGTGGATACTGTTGGCTAACCATAGGTTTGCGTTGTTGATTAGGGACGGCCTGATAGATGCGCTGTTGCACCTGAGGCTGTTGTTGAATCTGAGCAAATAACTGCTCAGCAGTTTGAGATTGGTAGGTATTGTTGGCCTTGACAATAGGACGACCAGCTAAAATTTACATAATTCATATAACATTATAAATATGGAGATTATATCTTGCAGTACCTTGTTTTAGGGGAAATGCTGCATTCCACTGATTATTGACAGTCACTTGCGGTTGAGGTCGCATACCTGTTACTGGTCTACCTTGTGGCTTAACACCATTATCACTAACAGCCTTATTCTCTTTGCCTGAAAACCATTATAGTAAGCAGTTGAATTGAACTATATACTAAACAGTATAAAGTTAAAAATGTTTCACACAAATATTAAGTTATAATACACATTCATAACAGATGTCCAATTATTCATACCCTATTAATTCACTAAAGCACTATAAAAATACCTAAAACAATATTTTGCTAGGCCTTATACAGTTTACAATCTTTTACTCAACATACAATAGCTTGAAAAATTCGTAGGATAGCGGATAGATGGCTCTGTTTCAGATGTTTTGTAACATGCTAGGAAGTTCACTTCTTCACTCCTTCAACTATCAAATACCCATTCACTACATTTATCAGCTTTGTTTTGACAATTATTTAATAACAATGTCATAAGTCTAAACTTGAAGATATTTACCACAAAACACCAAGTTACTTTTTTGAACTTCTCAACACACGTTTCGCTAACCATGTTAGCATCATCAGGATATGATTTAATCTACTCAGGCTCTTAATCTTAATCTTTAAGGCTCAGTAAACTTCACGGTTCATGATTTGTACACGCTTCATTAGGTAGGGTTATCATATAAATAGAACATAGTTTAGTTTTAGAATTAGATTAAATCATCTCCTGATGATGCTAACATGGTTAGCGAAACGCTGAGAGTTCAAAAAAGTGATTTGGTGTTTAGAGGTAAATCTCTTCAAGTTTAGTGATTCACACCAAAGGTTCCAATAGAAGAATTGAATGTCATAAGTACTTCTTCGTGAAAGATTCGCTACTGACATCCTTTTGAAAAGTCGACAATTCTTTGAATAATTATCTAAACTTGTTTTCTAATTAATTTATCAAAAATGTTCATATTATAACCGTTTACTTCGGTTATAATAAGAACATTTCGATCGGAACAGAAATAAATTCATGGTAATTCCGTTTGATGCCCAATTAACACGAGGGTTAGACAAAATTTTGAAAAAAGTGGACAATAAGGTTATGTACAAATCATATAATAAATTAAGAGAAGTCCTTATCCTTATCCAAAGGATAATGCAGATCAACATGAAAAGTCTGGGATTTAAGAAATTAGTTGTCAGGATTGTGATCGAAGGTATATTCTGTTCAGTCAACTTTTTCAATTATTAATGTAAGCCTTAGTAAACTTCAGGGTTCATGATTTTTACACTCTTCATGGGGTAGGGTTATTATATAATGAGGTAATCCTAATGAGGTAGGGTTATTATATAAATAGAACATATTTTAGTTTTAGAATTCGATTAAATCATCTCCTGATGACTAACATTATTAGCGAAACCTGATTCGAAGAGTTTCAAAAAGTGATTTGGTATTTAGTGGTAAATCTCTTCCGAGTTTATCGTATTTCATGACATAGCACGTTTCACGTGTTTTGCCCCATCCACCTTCCCACCACCCATTCCCACCAAAATTGTTTAAATGAAAAATATTTTTAAATCGAACAATCTGTTGACTTTTTTGGTAATAAATATGTTAATTTTTGGCAAAAAGACATGAACCTACCATTGCGTTAGCAAAAAGTTATAAATAATAATGGTAATTACATAATAGACTAAATAAATATTTACATAAACTATTTGTTTGTTTCTCTTTCTCTTCCCGACGAACTTTCCGGCTAATCCGATAATTATCAATCAATCAGAGATTAATAGGTTCAAACAGCGAATACCTATCAAAAGATGTAGTTAAATCACAAAATCATTAAATTCAAGGGTAATCCATTACCTAAATGTATTAAAGGGTAAGGTAAAAAGAAAACAAAAAACCACGTGGAAGTAGTTTCAAGGCAGCTTGCAGCTGCCACAACTCACGAACAATTGCACATAATAATAAGAAAAAAAAAAGAAAGAAAACCAAAGACGTTTGGAAAGCACTAGAGAAATGTAATTATGAATTAGACACATTGGATCCTTTATTTTTTTCTTTATTTGGGTTTTTCGCCACGATCTAAAATTGTCAATGTAAGTAACATTAACACACACAAAAGTATATTTACTTCTTATATTTTCAGAATTTATAGAAGTTATATAATTTATTTTTAGATTCGTTTTGAAAATGGGAGGAGAATATTTCCCGAAACGTTAACGTGAAAAGTTTGTATATTTTTTTAGAACATTTTTATATTTTTAAAATTTTGTTCATTAGGCAAATTTATTACAAAAAAGAATGACTGAGAAATTTGTCTCCGTTTGGGTTTTTATTTTTACCCAGTGATTCTTTATTTACATAAGAACAGTTTTTTTTATATTTCTTGTTTTAGATTGTGGCGAAAAACCCAAGTAAAGAAAAAAAATATATGAACACGCCACAATCATTCAGACATTACATTGGATCTTTGAAACCGATAAGTAAGAATTTGTGCATCCGATTATGATTAGTCTTAATGTTCAAAACATTTACGATAACGCAACTACTTTTTATAAACAAAAGTATTTAAAATCTATCAACATAAAATGGAACATGAAGTAAGTGAACATAAGTGAATTGTAACTAACGCATAATGCCTAAAGCTTATCATTATAAGTATTATCATTATAATTGTCCATTGACAAGCTTTATAAAAAAGTTGAAGAGGGTGGATTTAATGATTCAGTATGTTCAGGCAACGATCTGGACAATTGAAATAGTGCAGGACCTTTAACTTCTAACAATATTGAATCAAAATGCATCAGCAAGCAGTCCAGAAATTGGAAATATTAAATGTTAGTCTTATGGCTGTTTCTAAACGTTTATATGTCCTGCGGATGATACGAAGAGAAGTGGTAAATACACTAGTTGTCCGAAAATGTAATATCGAACCGTTTATTTGCTTCATCTTCTTGTTTAATAAGCAAAAAAAAATTATTGTGGTGCATCATGGCTGATAATCAGAACTGCAACCATTTCAGTCCTATGCGGAAGGTTATGGGTTAGTTCTGGCGAACCATCTACATCGACTGAGGAATATTCAGTCTAGTATTGTTCTGGATTTGGTGGAGTTATTACTACCCATTACAACTAAACGAAATAGATACTAACAAGCGCTACAAACAACCAGTGTTTAAATTGAACTATAAGTTGATGTAAAAAATAACCGTGACACTAGCCAGTAATCAGAGAAGAGTACTTCTTCGAGTCGGTCTTCCCTACCTCTACATTTACGAATTTTAAATGAACACATTTCAAAGTAAATATTAACTAACAAAATGTTTCCTATAAGCGCAGAAGAATGCTATAATTTTGTAGCGAGGTAGTGCTGATGTTAGTAATATCAAATTGCGCACAAACTTATAAACAAACGTCTGCTAATTCGTAATAATTGGTAGTAACTACCTTCATCCTTATCAGCGGTCATTTTACGTAACACCGACGTAGGTGTAAAGGCCAATGGGGTGGGCGACGAAACTCCTTTGGATCCACCCCCCTGCGAAACTCCAGCGGCGGGGTTTGGACTAGAGCCCCGTTGCATTTCTTGCTTCTTTCGGAAATTCTCGGTTTGCTCTTCTAACTTCTTCTTGATGAGAGCTCTCTGCAGGATGTTTTGAGTGTGAACTTGCAGTTCGCGAGGCGAGGGGATGCGTTGATGCATGGCTGCGAAAAAGACATTTTTAAACAGAGATAACTACTACATTAAACAAATGAGTGAATTATGATACATTGCTGACCGGAATGACGGTTAATGGAGTAAAATTAATACTATAAATGCTCAGAAAAGACAGACAAGTGGATATTACTGACTCACCAGGAACAGCAAGGTGATTGGGGCTAGTTGCCATTATAGGAGAAACACAATAAGCTGCTTGTAACAAAACATCACCAAAATTACAATAGAAAAAAACAACTATACTAACTTTTTTTATATTATATGAACAGTTTGTGTTATACTATATCTATTGTGCTTCTAATTTAACTATTGGGCATTTGGGTAACATATAAATGATACACATTAATGTTATGGATGGACAAATTACTGCTGACAAAAAAGGCCAATATAATTAATACTATAAGACCGCTTCTAAAAAGCATCATACAGTACTAGTATTCCTAATTATTTCACTATTCATCAACGATCATTTATCATCTTTCTGGCGATAAAGCTGTCAATGCATTTTCGTGTATATCCTTTGGTCTATATAAAAGTCCCACAATATATTTATATAGTATATGTGTATATTATATATGGAGTTGTTGACTTCTTTGGACAGCTTCCAACGAGACAACAGTAGTCAGGAGTTATACACCTCTGACCGTTGGGTTCCGAAATCTCATGTGGAACGAACAACAACCTGCGTCTCCGCCATAATGAGCAATGGTTGGTTGCTTGACCGGGAGGAAGCCCCACGCATCCCTTACATTGGAGGGCACATGTTTTGTCTGTTGGTGGTTAGGCTCATCAGGGTACCGACATATGCTCTCTCGCCAAGAATAGGGAGTCCCTCTCCACAATCAAACAAGTCATATTTCCGCCGACTTCTCGTCGGATGGCTTATAAATGGATTTTTTGACTTCTTTGGACAGCGTCCAACTAAACAACAGTAGTCAGGAGTTATACACCTCTGACGGTTGGGTTCCACAATCTCATGTGGAACGAACAACAACCTGCATCTCCGCCATAATGAGCAATGGTTAGTTGCTTGACCGGGAGGAAGCCCCACCTATCCCATATATTGGAGGAGACGCAGGTTGTTGTTCGTTCCACATGAGATTGTGGAACCCAACAGTCGGGGGTGTATAACTCCTGACTACTGTTGTCTCGTTGGACGCTCTCCAAAGAAGTCAAAAACTCCATTTATAAGCCATCCGACGAAAATTCGGCGAAAATATGAGTTGTTTGATTATGGAGAGGGACTCCCTATTCTTGGCGAGAGCATATGTCGGTACCCTCTGATGAGTCTAACCACCAACAGATGAAACATGTACCCTCCAACTGAGTTGGACTCTTCAGTCGAAGCAGACAACAGTTGAAAATGCCAAATGATATTTTGGCGAAACGTCGTGGCTCTTCACAGAATCAACGGATCGACATCCGGAATGATTTAGAAACATGCCAAAAAGTCATTCAAAATTTTGACAAAAGAGTGGACATCTGTGGATCTGCAAGAGGGGCTCATTTGGCATATATTTTCTTTCGTGTTTGAATGCCGTGATTTATCCAAGATTAAAAAAACCTTTGATTTATATATATATATATATATATATATATATATATATATATATATATATATATATATATATATATATATATATATATATATATATATAATTGATGTTATAGCGCTCGGAATAGAATAGATCGTAATCAGAGACCATTTCCAATCTAGTGTAAAAATCACATGCTCATGAGTCATTTCCACAACATTTCGGTCGGGGACACTGTCATGAAGCAAGAACACATTATGACATCCTTGGTCAATAAGATAACGGTTTGCCGTCATTGTATCATTCGGCTCTAACAACTTATAATTACAAGACACTTTCCAATCTCATCAAATGGAGACTCGAACGTTCGCGTGGATATTAAGCTGTGGAGTCAACCCACCATTCCTTAAGCTTAAGTTATTGCAAAAAAAAAACTTCATAGCATGAACTAATTTTGTGAAGAAAACCGCTTTTAGGTTAGGTCCGTCAATACGACAAAAAACAAATACGCAAGTATTTTAAAAAGCCCAATATTAACACACGTAAATCGTATTATGACAGATTTTTAGTCAATTATGCTTTAAAAAAGTGACATTTGAAATAAATAAATAAACACACTTTATCCTACACATGACAGATAAGAGTAAGATTTGCCAGGAACAATAGAAACAAGAAAACAAAAGCACCACCTAATTGCTAGCTGCTCTAACAATGAAATAACTAAGGTTATTGAGAGTGCATGAGAGTTTTTTGCAAGCAAGAAAACTAGAAGCTTCCAGAAAAAAGCACAAGCAAAAGCCACTCCGACTCACCGCCAGGTGGCAATGGAGACACCCTTAATTGTTGCTGTTGCTGCTGTTGTTGATACATGTGATGGGACAATGGTGCAGGGCTTAAGACCCTGGAACTGGGCCCACACCCATGCAACGTCAAAATTGTCACCAACATTTCTCTATGACGATGCTGCAATGCCGGATTGGCCAGCTGCTGACATAGATGCTGAGTAGTAATTTCTCCTCTTTTCAGTCCTACACCCAAACAAAATATACAACTGTTCAGTAGTATACAAATTAAAATGCTTACCTTGTAATATAGCCTGCGCTTCGGGTCGGTTTAGAAGTTCACGACTTTGCTGCATCAGAAGGTCCATTTGCTGTTTTTGCAATTGAACTTGCTGTAGTTTTAGAGAGAGATCATTCCCAAAATGAGGTTGGGGTGGTCCGTGCAACGCGCTGAGCAACTGATGTTGTTGTTGTGTGGCAGCAGCAGCTTGGGCAGCAGCTAAACGTGCCTCATCTTGTTGCTGAGAGTGGTTCAACATCTATTTTAATAAGAGCACATTAAATATTTAATCATTTTATTCTTAAGACAAAATACCTCAAGAAGACTCATTGGTTGAGGTTTGTGCATAGGACCGTTTTGAGGTGCTGGATGACTGCTGGCTTGCTGCAACTATTAAAGATAAAAAATTAAAATATTATGTCTTAATTACCAGATGCTAGATAAAAGAAATATTTAATATAAAAGACTTTCACGTTTCATATATATACACTGCACAACATTGAAAAAATGTAAGGGCAAGAAATAATATATTTAAATTACATGTTGAAGCACCTGATACTGAAGAAAACTAGATGGTCTCTATTCTAACCTTAATGAGAGCAGCATTCTTATTTACCCATAATACATAAAATGTGACTTTGAATCATATTTATGGTCATCTCATAAAGTATAACAAACTATCTTTGTGCCAAAATAATGTCAATATTTTTGAATATTATTGTACAACTTTTGAGTTAGATAAAAATGTGAATGAAGTTTACATCTGAAGAGGAATTTGGTTGAAGCAATTGATTATCTTGTTGAAGACATAAAAACTAACAGACAAAAATTGTTCAAATTCGGTATGTCAAATTACAAAAATTCACTGATGTGTAATACTTTGCAAGCCCCAAGGGCGAGTATCAGTCTTTGATAACTGAAGTTAAGCGACGTCGGTCACGGTCGATATATGGAAGGGTGGTCATAATATAGGCAACCCAATAAACTGACACTTAGTGATATAAGAATATCAAAGCCAAGAGCCACCAATATCTGTAACATAATACTATAACTCCAATACCTCCAATCCCCTAAGCTCAAGGTGTAAATCCATCGTGCCGAGGAGGTGAAGGGCACAGGATCAAAGTGTCTCTAATGATGTCTTTGGATACCTAGTGCCCTCCGGCAATATATAATTTCCCAACCGAACAAACGAACATGCATGAAATGGGCACTTGATATAAACACATTCATTATGCGTATGTTTTACAAAATCACAAAATTTGAAACAGATAAGACTGCATACCGAAATAAACTTCATATGGTATTTATCTTGCAGTATCCAGATATACCAGTTATAACACAATGTATATATCTGATCAAAGAAGGGTCATAATAAGAAATAAACTCATTCCAGAAAACGTACTCACACAATAGAAACAAGTTGCAGAGGAATTACAATCCACGGACCATCATATTAATGAAGATATTCACATTACTAGAGCAAGCGCATCCACCGCAGACGTTTCAGATAATATAAACAATATCATATCAGAATAAACATGTCTTTCAAATGATGCCCAGTCCGATGAAAAACTAGTTCGCTTAACGCGCGAAACATTCACTACAATATTAACAAAATACCTAGGAACAACGACGCCTTATATACCAAAACAAAGTTCCACCATTAGACTGGCAAATATCGTTAATATTTTGAATGAAGTGATACTTCCTGAAAAGAGTAACATGCTCAACTCATTCAAAGACCTGCACACAATAGTCTATTGCGAGGCTCAAACTGCAGCAGTTGCAAATGGATTTAAAATAATCAGCAACCTTATGAGAAAATGCCATTGCAGCTGAACACTAAAGAAGGATGGAAAAGAAAAATTAGAACGCAAGATAGAAAGTATAGAAGCAAATATTGGAAGACTTCTGGGATTCAATAGAAACAATGCCAGCAAACAGTTGACAACAAAAGTAATCAGAATATGAGAGAGATTTAGAATTCATGCTAAATATGATAAAACCAACTAGCATGTCAAAGAGGTTATTGATACTCTAAAACTAAAACTTAGCGTTTATAGTTCCCGCCAAGATCGATATAGAAAAGCGATGAAGCGTAAGCAGCAAAACTCTTTTTAAAAGTCCTCAATTTGGTCAAACAACAGTCAATAAAACAATCAAGGCAACTGGTTGTCATGAAATATCTAGAACGCACTACAGAATATAACAAAAAACCTGGATAATTGGAAGAGCGCTGGAACTGACAACATTCATAATTAGTGGTATAAAAAAACTCACATACCTTCACCATACTAAGATATTTCAATGAAGTTATAAGAGATCTTAAACAAATACCTCGATTTGTTACTCAAGGTAAAACATATTTACTTCCCAAAAGAGCCGTCTCTAATAACCCAGCAAAATACCGGCCAATTATCTGCCTTCAAACGATATATAAACTGCTAACATCACGTTTCACAGTACTACTCACAGGACATATATACAAACATGATGTTCTAAATAAAAAGTAAAAGAGTTATTGAAAGGGAATAAAGGGATGTAAAGAACAACTTATAGATTCAATTATATTGAAACACGCTCGGATGAATAATCAAAATTTATCATGGAACAGCTGGTTGACATGGGGAGGTCTTTTTCCGGATACTGAAGGCTTTATGTATGCAATATTAATTGTGCAAAATCAAGTCTTGAACAATAAAAACTACCAAAAATATATCAATAAGGATGCACGAGTATCAAATGACAAATGTAGGAAATGCAACGAAAAGCCCGAGACTATCCCACATACTGTAGGTGCATGTAGTACACTCTCCCAAATGGACTATCTTCACCGTCATAATCAGGTAGTATAGTCAGTATAGTCCACCATAAGCTTGCAAGTCGTAATAGCCTTATAACAGAGCGAGTTTCCTATTATAAATACACCTCAGAGCGGTACTAGATTCAGCCGATTTCAGGTTATATTACGACCGAACAATAATAACTGACCAAACCATGCACCGTAATAGGCCCAACATATTTTTGGACAAAAAGAAGAAAACAGCATTCCTAATCGACATAGTATTCCAAAAAACACATACAACATTCAAAAGATGGCTGAAGAGAAAGTACAACAATATACAGACTTTAAGGTAGAAATAAAGTGGATATGGAAGTTGAATAGGTTCATATTGTGCTATTGATAATTTCGATAATTTCAACAACTGGCATTATACTAAGAATATATGGTATATAAGAATCTGAAAATAAGATCAAATTTCCGGGACTAGAATAAAATTTGTTTAGAATATAATGAAGTTGTTTTGACTATGGCCTGCGCTTCATTTAAAATCCAGCATAGCTGGGAAAAAATAAGAAAAGGAAAATAATAATACTTTGAAGATAAATAAAGTGTCAAGTTGTCTTGCATTTTACGATATATAAAGATAAAAAATAAAATTAAAATACCAATTTCTTAAAAGCCAATGTCATTTCTTCGTCTGGTTTCTGATGTTGATTCTTACTATGGTCCACATTTGGTCTGATTTTCGCTTCTAATTCGTCCAAACAAAGAATCTTTCCTCCGATCGCTGAAACAAATATCAAATTTACAACCCAACAAACCTACCCATTTTACCTCCGGCTTACGAGGCGGAGCCTTCCATCCTTCTGGTGCTGACTGTTTGCTCCTGGCCAACATTTCCATTATGTTTATGGATTGACCCATGGAAGCATGATGTGGTTTTGAACCAGCTAAGCCCGCCAAGGTGGACCCAGTGTTGGCAGCTGGAGATATGGGTGCGAAATATGCATTGGAGTCGTTTGGTGGATGCACAGCGATGGGTACCGAACTAGATTCGTTGATATCTTTGAGCAGATCCTACAAAATATTCTATTAGCAAATAAGTGCTTTTGATTTTTTAAGAGTGTAATGAAATATAATTTAATATACTAAATAATTGTCAATTAATTATATATTTTATCTACAATCTGTTGATACATTCTTAAAATATCTGAAGTTGAAGGATAAAAATTTATCAGTGAGGTTTTTTCAATCATAAAAGTTTACCACTATCGAACTAAGTAATAATCTCGTATTTGGTACAATCAATATAGAGGATAAGGTAATACGTTTCAATCAATACTTAACAATTGAATGGAATGTGTTTAAATGCTCATGAATGTTTCTAAGCAAGAGAGTAAAATCGGATCAGGAATCCCCTTCAGTCCCATTAGTAACAAAGCTGGGTATAGCCAGATGCCTTCTGAGAGATCTACTAAATTGATTACTGGCTAGTCTGTAAACTTTTGAGAAACTAAAGGTTGCACTCAAATCAAGAAGCCCACATTAAGCTGTCCAGCCACTAAATAGCCCCGGTGAAAAATTCCCGCACCATGGGTGAGAGCCACTTCACATCTCTTAAGAGAGTCGAAAATAGCTTTAATGACTATCCTATCAAATCCATAAAGTTTTTTTTTTCGATCTAGGATTTAACAGTTGCCTGAAAGATGTCGAAATTGTATAGTAAGTAAATGAGGGACATTAAGATTGTGTTTTGAAAATAACAGAAAAAATATAATAAAATAGAAGTTTGTGTTTAAGGAATAACCCATGCGGTATAGCATTCGGCTGAAGTTCATTACTGATTTACAAGCTATGATTGTATAGAATTGAGGCACAGGACATTCGAACCACGGATATCTGAGTAACTCTATACTAAATTGCCACAACAATTAAAACATTACCTACAATACTAAAAGTCATCTTGTCATTTTCCGTTAATGTTTAGATACTTTTATTTATAATCAATGTTTAGATTCATTGAAAATTTTTCAATTATAGGAATTTCTCTAGTTTAATTGTACCTAAGATTCAACGCGCCTTTGAAAAATTGATAATAATAATACAAAATTACTTCAAGAATAATTATTTCAGTCTTAACTCAAATAGAGTTGGCTTCTAACTGCCAATAATAGAATTTACTTGTGCATTCATCAAAATTAAAGCAGTCGTTTAACCAATTCACAATATTCTTACTCTAAAATTAACCAGTTTTACTTTTTCCCCAAACATTACCTCACACTATTACACGCTAGTCATCAGTAATTGTTATATGATTAAGAGAAGAATTTTGGCTAATCGCGCGACAAAATTTTAGATGAAAAATTTTATCAAATGTTTTAAATACGACGCTAAGAATATAAAGTCCACTATATGAGATTTGAATTTAACTATCATTGCCATTCCCAAACGTAGGAGTTGTATATGCTAGACCTGTTCTTGTTTGTAAAAAAGAGGCTATGTATCGAAAACCTTTAAAGATTATATTAACAATACCAATTCTAAATAAACGTAAGAACATTACAAACATTAGAAAACATAGTAAAATAGGTGCTTAATGAAAAATAAAAAATAACCTTAATGATATGGTTATCCTCTTGAATGGACGATCTTCTGGAGTCTCCTAATTCTTTGGTGGGACTCTCTTTCTTGAACCAACGACTGAATCGGGACGTCGCTTTGTTTCCATCACCACTGACTCCATTCTGGAAGACACAGTTAGAAAAATACAATTTTAAAGTAGATATACACTCACTGTTAATAAACCAGGTATCGTATCGCACTTTAAAAATTCTTCAAAATTGAAGGAATTATCAGACTGCGACGCCTCTGAAGCTACTTGTTTTTCTTTCTGTTCCGATTCGTGTTTCTGGTCCTCGCTGACACTTGTTTTCTTATCGGAAATATCATCAATCGATGCTTTAGCTGATTCGGCTTCTTGATTTTTGGGCGACCTGACAAAGCAACTACATTCAAAAAACATATTTACTATCTACTGTTACCTACTTTTCTTTTGAAGCCTCTTCTTTTTCCTTTTCTTCTGCGATGGGTTGTGTATCGCTTTTCTTTTTTGCGAACTCCTTATTGCGCTTCACACGAGCTGGAGCATACTTCTTCTTAACTTTTTCAGGCTCATCAAAACCTCTTAGCTCGATAGTGTCGTTTTGCGATATTGGCCCAGATGAAAACCTTTAAAAGTTGTTTTTTTTTACAATTTAAATATATCTTTATTTTAAGGACTAATTTTAAATAACTTTATTTAAATACAGTATAAATGAACAGTAAAAAAGATACATGAATAAAATGAGATTTATCTGAAATTTTTCAAAAAAAAAAACAATCTAATGAAAATCTAAAATAAATCGGTTCGGTCAGAAAATTATATTTCGACCCAAGAGGATTTGCAAAGGCAAAGGCAAGTCGAATGTTGAATAGTATTGGGTTGATGTAAAAGTTCGTCCTGTATTTGGCGCTAGATAGAATCATTCGCAAAACCGTGCAAAAAAGTGGTATCTACTTCACACGTGTAAAATTTTGATTACTTGGCAAAAAAATTATCATTTTGTTTTGGTTTTTAAATTTTGTTAAGCATTAAAAATGGTAGAACATGAGGAGCATTTTCGATATGTTTTTGCATTTCCGAAAAGGCAAAAATGTTTCGCAGGTGCAAAAGAAAATATGTGCTGTGTGCGGTGAGGGTGCCGCTGACCATTCCACGTGCCTTAAATGGTTCAGAAAATTTCGTGAAAACAATTTTGATCTTAGCGATGCACCATTTTCTGTATGACCGGTCAAAGCTGCTGGCAATGAAATATTGATGCTAACTGAAAGTGATACTCACAAAACAACTAGAGAGATCGGAGAAATTCTTGGAATCAATAGTGTCAAGGTGTCAAGGCGTTTACGTTAACTGCCGCATGAGTTAACGAAGAAAACTTTGATATGACGAATTTCTGCTTACGATTTGTTATTGAAGTGCAAAGAAATCGATTTGTTTTTAAAGCGGGTGGTTACAGCTAATGAAAAATGAATCGCGTAAAATATTGCTACATGAGGGTGGTCGCAAAGAATTGATTTCAAAATTAACACATTTATAGTTTTTATTATATTTATAACTAGTGTGAACTAAAAAAATTAAACTTTTTTATTTAGTAGATAATAGTATTAAATATTCTTAAATTGACCATAGTCTTTTTTGATGCCAAATCTTTTTTTTTATTTGCTACACGTTTTCTTTTCAAATCTTCTGATTCAGTTATTGTAGCTTCTATTTTCGACGATCAACTTCTGACAATTTTGAACGCGAGTTTCAGTAACAATAAGCTAAATATTTTGGAACATTAAGAGTTGCAACATCCACTTAGGATAGAGTCATATAATAATATTTGAGCAATTAAAGTTTCGTTTTTCATATTCTCAACTAAACATTTAGAATCAACTGAAAAAATCTCTCTCAACAGTAGCGTTGCCGTTAGCGAGATAAAATCATGACTATCTTTTAACAGATTGGACTAATTATTGTAGATTGACCAAAAAAAAATCAAAAGTTAATAATCAATAAAATGAATTATTAATGCCTTACTATTAACTATTCTATGTATTTATAAGTTAAAATACTTAATGAGAAGCTTCATGATCAAAAAATTTCGTTATCGCAATTAAATTCCCTCATATTTTTATAATTCCCTGATATTTCCCGATTGCATTAAATTCCCTGATAATTCTCGATAATTCCGGTTTGTGATCACCCTGTAAATCATGGTGTAAGCGCGGAGATATCCCAAAGAAGTTTATCCTATGCATTTGGTGAGACTGGAAGAGAATCGTTTATTATGAGCTGTTACCTGAAAACCAGATCAATACCAAGTGAATGAAAGCGAGCAATAGACCAAAAGCAACTTAAATTAGCCAAATGAAAGGGCATGGAGTTCTATCGAGATAATACTAGACCACAGATGTATTTGGCCACCTGACACAAACTTTTATAACTTAACTGAGATATTTAGGTCCATCCACGGTATCTTCCGACCGATCTATATATTTAGATAATTTCAAAACAGCTTAAACGGTAAAAACTTTACTTCCTTGGAAAAATCACCAGGATAATTTTTTTAGCCAGGAACCTCAGACCTCCCATGAGCTCAATATTATGCAGCTTATAGAGAGATGGAGAAAGGTCAACGAATAGAATGGCACCTACTATATTGATAAAATGTAATTTTTAGTGTTTCTTACGTTTTTCTCAAAAAAATGGATGCACTTTTTGCATCAACCCAATTCAATAGTCGGAAGAACATGTTGGGCTGAATAGAAATTCTCTGGTTGCTGTACACGTTTCAACTGCTTGTCTGATTTTTAGCATTTACAAATTTCTGGGTCATCCAATGAAATGGCAACAGACTTACAAATTTCATCCAAATTTTTTCAAATTTCATTTTTATTAACTCTTTACATGTACTCACCATTCTGGCTCGTCCTCTTTATTTTCTGAAAATTTACGCCTTTCACTGTATCTGCCATTTCTTCTAGTTTCCTTTTCTTTATCTCTGTTAGAACGAAAAAAATCAATAATTACAAAGTGTTAATGCAATTGACTAAAAAACATTGTAAAAGTTAAATGAAATACTATCTGTATTTCTCACATTATCGGTAACATTTCATTTTAAAACTATGTTTATCGCTGTAATTTTCTAATATCGCTCTTTTTAATGTAATGAAAATATAATTACCTGCCAGTGTCAATATCTCTACCAAATGACCTTCTTTCGCTAAACTTCTCATCCCTCTCATTGGGCCTAGACTGTCCTCTTCCAAATCCATACTCATTATCTCCAACGTCCTTATCTGCGACATCGCCCCAAGAATCACGTATGATACGGCCGCTACCAATTCGTCTTGTGCTCGATTGGATTTCTCTAACACCTTTGGAAAAATAAATACATTTTTGCACATATTGAATAATTTTCAACCAAGGATGTGATGAGTTTTGCAACAATAAGTATTTGACAACTAACCGTGTACACATTTGATAGCTGAATTTTTCGGAGACAAAGCTTGACATTTTCACCTTAGCGTCGTAAAGGAACTAAACCAAGTATATGAGGTATTGTAAACCAAGTATCATATGTAGTCATTAACATTCAAAAAGTATCAAAAACTGTAATTGAGTAATATGAGTTTTCTTGTATTTAGAACTTACCGCGGAACAAAAACCGGTGTGCATTCATCCCGCTCATGGAATATTATTACATATGATAACACGCTACTAACGATCACTACCTGTAACATCCTTTAAGGTGTACTCTTATTATTTTAATACCAAACAGCATTCCTATTCGTTCGTAAGGTTCTTAATGTTAATGGAGTGTTATATATTTGTGTACAGTATATAGTGCTTTGGAAAGGACACCACCAAAAGTTTAGATGGTGAATGAGTTCTATTTGTCAAAAATAAAAATAATTAGGCAAGAAAAACAACTACCGTAAATAAGAGGTGCTAAACTGTTATACACATATGCGGTAATGTCTCAAATAAATGATTTATGTTGATATCCCCAATGAACCAAATAAAAATGAAGTGAAGAGAAAATAATGGTATTTAATATTTACAGTACTTACTTTAATTGAATATTACAGTATATTGTTAATAAAGGAAAATGTCCCGTGACGATTCAAAATAAAATGTTTTTATTTCCCTTACGTCAACGTTTACTATTTACTGCGTAGGTTCAGCAATTATGGCAGTCAATAGTACCCAACTGTTCAAAAAAGATAGTTAACTATAAAAAATGTCGTTTATAGATACTGCACAAAATTGAATTTTATTTAAGTGTTTTATTTTATTTTAAATGCTGAATTTTATTTTCAACTGAGAGTAGATAAGCCACTCACATTCCTTCCTCTTGCACTTTGTTCAGTTGTATTAAACATCGTTGTATTGTGGACCAGGAAGTTTTTAGCGTTGTGCTGATTCCTAAATGATTTGTTTGGGACCAGTTTCAATTTCAGTCAACAACAAATCCTCATAAAACTCAACAAATTCTCCCAATGTTATACCGTCGAAAAGATTAAAATCACCGTTATTAAATTTTCTAAACCAACACTGACATGTTCTTCTATCCAAGATATACAGAATAAACAGCATTAATGGCTTTTGCGATATCGTTATGCTTTCAAGACTCATAAAGCATCAAATAACTAATGGGAATAACTAATATGGAACTTTTACACACTTTGCTTTTCCATTCTTAAAGGGTTCATGAGCGCTGAAAACATATTTAACTGGAATATAGGTTATATAATATTAAGTTAAATTATTGTCAGCAGATGATAATGCCTTTAATATTTAAAAAAATAACATTACTTATAGGTATACCTAATAATTTCAAATAATGAATTACTATTAATATTATTAATTATAAGATACATATTAGTATATAGAGTCGATAAAGTTAATACAGCAAGTTCATTTTGACTCAAAGAACTAGAAGGATCTTAAAAACATTGTCGCTGGATAAATATATAAATGTAAAGAACAAGCGTATAGTAAGCAAATAAAAAGTTCATAAATATGTACATAGCATAGGGGTATAGCAAAAAGGTACATAGATCTTGGCTGGATACGTAAATAGATGGCTCTACCTTAGTAAGTTCTCAGATTGTCATTTTCTGAGCTTTGCAATAGATGCGTCCCAAAGTGAGTCGTACAAATCGAATAAGTTTCGATTGGTATTATTTGATTATCACGCATCGAATAAGCTTGACTCCAAAAAGAACGTATTAAAATAATGTTCGTCCTTTTTTAAAAAAGGTATTGATTATTAATTTCATTTGTCTATTTATTATCCTATTTAACATCCTATGATTATCTTCTGTTTCCAAAACTTTAAAACTGCAATGAAATATACTCGAACGAAGTGACAAAATTATTTTGAAATCTGCTTGTTACTTGTACGAAACGTTGTACTGTTGCAGAACAAACTCATATAAATAAAAATTCTTATTTTTTTTCTAGGTATAAGCTTGGTTCTCTTTAGACAACTTATCTATAGTGTTTTCTTTAAATAAGTATTGAGTTTTTAAAAAGACATTTTAAATTATTTCTGCCTAACTTAATAAAATAAAAAAAATCAAATTAGAGTTTGTTAACTCACCCATGATGTGAGCAGGTTCTGTTTTACCACCCAGTGGACTATGAGGTCTTGCGGGACGAATTGGTTCCTTGTTCGCTGGCACGAAACAACCAGAGTTAAAGCTTCTTCTTTGAGGACTCAAAACAATTCCATCATTTTCTTTTCGAATCCTTTCCCTTGGATCTCCAGGGCGCCTCTAAAATAAAATTATGCCAAAAATGCTAAAAAATGTTTTTATACACAAAATATAGTGTCATTAACAATTATTTAGTATTATTACAATTATTTGAAAGTACAATATGAAACTTACTCTGTTGTCCCCATTATCACTACTTTTTGAACTAGTTTCAGGAGTATCAGACTTCTTTCGTTCCAAATTCCACTTTTCCGGATCCAAAATGGAAGCAGAACTAAAAGAAACAAACGTAAGTTTTATTCAAATAACACATTTAAGAAACTTACACTTCAGCCGGATCGAGAAAATCTGGTTTTTTCTTAGATGCGGGATTTTTGCCGATCTCTAACAACTGCTCCTTGGTGTACCTTATCTTTTCTTTTTCACGAACTAATAAAATTGCAGGATCTATATCACCAACATTCATGTTTTGAAGTTGCTCGTCTCCTACAAAAATATTATAAAATATACCTAGAGTATAGAAATTTTTAGGAAATACCGTGATTTTATTTTTCACGCTGCATCTAATAAAAATGTAGATATTTCCTTTGTTTAATAATTGTCATCATATCGATACGATAAAAGTAAATTTTGATAACAGATTTGAAAAAATTGCTAAAAATAGCCTAACAATTTCTTTACTGATACAAAAATCAAGGGTTAAACTCACGAAAACAATTTAATGTTACATAATTTAAAATTAATGGAGTTAACATCCCCATTAATTTAAATATACCATGAAATAAGGATTTATCAGTAATAGGGATTACAGACTGATTGATAATAACTGGACTATTCATAACTAATAAACGTGCAGTATCAATAATAATTAATAAAATAAAAAATAGAATGAAGCCCTATTTTAGTGTTGGAATTTTATTAATGTTTTATGATCCACATACCGAGTAATAAACTAATTTGAAATTAAAATATAATTTCATAAATAATTTTTAGTGCATTATTGAAGAGGTGAAATGAATGGAAAGAATATGTTTCGATGCCTCGAAGTTAGTACTGAACTAAGCACATAGTCAGAGGTGGATTTTTCGGGTGATTTTAGCCAAAATCGACAAATTAGCCTTCTTCGAAATATTTCTCTGAAAACACTATATCCAGTTCTACAACAGTTTGCTCCATTAATGCCCTTCAAGGTCACATTAAAAATATAAGGCCCAACATATATAAAATTACTGAAACACTTATTAATATAAAGGTATTATGTGCTTTTAAAGTATGTTGAAAATCTTTTTGCAGATATAGATATTTTTTAAAAGATCACATTATTATTGTTAGTTGACAAATGCTAGTGGTGATTTTCTCGAAGACCATAAAATTTGAGAAAAAGTTTAGAATAGCAAAATATACCAAGACAGAAGAACATCGATTAAAAGGTACGACTTCAGCTATTCTGCCGAAGAAGAGCCAGGCATTGACGTGGAGAAATACATAAAGACACCAGTCTTACTTTGATATTATGCCGCATATATACCGAACACTGGGGGTACGGTATGAGATATATTGTTTATGGCAGTAGAACACCTCTAGTCTTCATTAGATACATTATAACAGAGCAACGATATCTTCAAGAAATAGTAAAATAATATATTCCTTCCTAATATAAGCGGTTGGTGTATATAATTTGACTACAAAACAATGAGCGGTGGCATTTGGTGTTTGTTTAATTTTATTCAAAATGCCCATGTTAATCTGATACCATAGCTAGCCAGATCTCCGACTTTTCGGACATAGAGCATATTTAGAAAATATGAGCAGACGTCAAGAAAATTCTTAGGCTCTGAGACATACTGAGTACAGATAGCTTGTGATATTACTACATCTCAAGAAGCATGCCACCTCATTCAATCTGTACAACGACGTACCAAAGGGTAAATTAAAACTTTTCGTTGATTTTTTGAATATCTGTCTGGGCATTCTTAAGTATACAAACATCAAAATAATCTAAGAGACAGCTATATAAAGATCTTTAAAATAATGTTAATAACATATTTTAGAACAAATTGATTATTGTGTTGTCTATAATAATAACTCTTCAAATTATATTATTTTAAATATATTTATATAATTGTGCTTTAAATTACTTTAGTTTACCTTAGCCCTAGGCCACTTTAGTTACTCTCATAAGCAAGAAGAATGTAATAAAGTAACATAACCTCAAAATAACCGAATTGATAAGATTGAGGGCATTCGGTAACTGAAATAATTCTTTCCTTCGGGTACACGAGGTGATCGGCCGTTTACTATATTGTTATGAAATACACGGCTTCAGTTCAAAAAAGGCTCTGCTAACTAAGTAATGAAAAACTATTCGAAAAGATCGCACAGTAAGGACCCGGACTATTCTCGAAAAAGCTCATGAGTTCATATTAAAGAACCCGGCACATATTTTTGCCAAAATTGACGACAAAAAAAAGTCGAATTACAAAATAGGACCTACGCTACAAGTCATATACGATTAAGGTACGACAAAGGCTTTCTGAGGACGCCAGGATAAAACGAGTTACTCTTACAACTTACATTTCTGTACGATAATAATGCACATCTGAATCCTTCAAACTATTATTTATGGAACGTTGTAAGTCATCAACAAGTCCAGATATAACAATATGATCACTCTGTAGACAACCATTGAAGCAACATTTGTAAACTTAAATAAGGTGTTACAGAGGCCGTGCAAACGCTTCAGGAAGAGAATTGGGGCAGTGATTCAGGCTGAAGGGAGTTACAATTAAAGAATATACTCTAGAGCTTGCTTGAAAGGCATGCAACATAATTATTTTTATAATTTTATTTAAAAAAATGTTTGTTTTGTCTGAATTTTGATAATGCACCCTAAATATATACACTACTATATTATGCACTTATTTAATGTGAAAATAAGACTGAATCACATGCAAAAAGGCAATTTATATTCCACAATACGCTTAATAAATGTCATCTATACATACCAACAATAACATAGGGTGTGCTAAAATTTAATATAATTCGTAAAAAATCTTTCGATGAAAGTTAAAAGTTGTAGGTAAAAAGTCCTATTTGGTCATTTCGGAAGAATTAGCTTTAATATGATTTTTAAAATGTTTTATGTGATCATATTGCCATTTTTCAGGCAAATCAAATGACTTTACACCTTTATTAACATTATTGCTGTTCAAAAACAATTAGGCAGGATAGTATCAAATCAAATGAATATGGGGAATGTTGTAACTCATCTCATCTAAGTAAACAGGCGGCAAGCATAAGTTTTAATAAAGATTATGATTCGAGAGAGTGCTTTTCAAACGGGGCACTGAAAAGAATAACAACAAAGGCGAGAAGAGGAAAAGTTTAAAATTAGTTCCTAGATGTTTATTTTCGAAGTAGGTACAACATGTAAATTGTAAACGGATCAGAGGTCAAGTCTATGGACCAACCAAAAAAGTGCTGGCAGTCGAGAGCTTCACAAATTGTCGCGAAATCCGGCATGCGTTAGGACATTAACATACATAGGGTGAAGTTAATAACTTAAATAATATACAGTTATGGTCAAAATAATAAGAGTATGAAGTATCAACGAAAAAATACCATTATTTAATGTATCATTACTGTACGAATCCAAATATTTTATATTTTTATTAGTACAATGCCTTGTCACTTACCAGCAAAAATTAATAAAGATATCACCAGAAACCAGAGGTCGCCCAAGAAAAACAAGCAAAAGATTGGATAAATGTATTGTACGAGAGACGCGGAAACACCCATTTTCCACTTCGTTTGACATTAAACGGAAAATGGGTCTACAAATCAGTACACGGACAATTCGTAGACGATTGGTAGAGATGGATTTTCATGGAAGAGTTGCAAGAAAGGTACCACATTTAAGTAAAAAAAAATATTCAGCATAGATTAAGTTTTGCCAGATTTAACTTAAAAGAAAACTACAGCCGTAATTGGAAAAAAATTTTATTTAGTGATGAAATAAAAATAAATCTCTTTCGATCAGATGGGAAACGGTACGTTAGGCGATATAAGAATGGAGGACTTAATCCGCGATCCACTATATAGGATCGAAGATACCATAACTAAAGAAAATTACATGGAAATATTAGAAAAAAGGATGCTTCCTTATGCTGCTAAAGTGAATCTACCAGCAGGATAATGATCCGAAACATACCGTGAAAGTAGTGAAACGATGGATATTCTACTAAATACTAATATTTTATGTTTATTAAGTTTGTTAATAACCATTATTTTTCACAATTTAAAGCTCTGAGTGTGCTAAAAAAGCATATTGTTTGATAGTTGTAGTAACTTTTGTAACACTAGGATAATGTTTTGTTTTATCAATATTTTTTGTATTAAGGATACGTTACGCAACGTTAATAACATTATAATAATTCTGTAATAAATTCGTTAAACACAACTCTACTATATAAATTATAAAAGTAGGGAGAGAGAGCATTTTGAAATTAAAGTCAAAGAAATGAAGTAATACGTCATAATAAAACAAAACAGATATAAGTCTAATAATAAAGAGGTGAATATAGCGTTAGGTTGCTGTAAATAATTGTAATAAATGGTAAATAAAAAAAATGAAAAATAAATATGTGATGATGAAACGAATATTCCTACAATAAGAGGGAATAGTATGCATTTCCTGAAATATCTCAGCCCAATTAGGAAGAAATGTGGGCAAATGAATGTCGTAAGATGTTGACTAGTCGTCACTGGTTTGGAACATTAAATACATTAAATTCACAGGTTGTGTTTGATGAGAAGAATGTTTTACGATAGGATTTAAATTTTTGTTAGGCATCTTATTTCCCTTAGGAAAGGGAAGGTATCCAAAAGGTATTTCATTAAATAGCAAATACTAAGAAGTAATAACAAAAGAGCTATTGGTTACAACTAGTGATCTAATAGTAAGTCACCACAGTACATGTAAAAGTAACAGAAATTGAAGATTCTAATATCAATATTAAAAAGGCGTTTAGGCAAAACCGTTGATACATACCGAAAAATAAGATTAAAATAGTAGCGTGGGCAAGAGAACTGGAAGACTGGAAGAGAGACACTGTGGACCGACGCATCCAAATTCGACAGAGCGCTATAGAAAAATTATGGAAGTGAAACTCATTCCATCCCGAAAATATTTCTGTTCAAACATGATAATAATCCGATTCACGCCACAAGAGATTAGATATTTGGAGCTAGTGAAACGTAAGTGAGAAATTATAAATATGAAGTGACCACCTCAAAGTGAAGATTGAAGATTCTAATATCAATATTAAAAAGGCGTTTAGGCAAAACCGTAGATACACACCGAAAATAAGATTAAAATAGTAGCGTGGGCAAGAGAACTGGAAGAGAGACACTGTGGACCGACGCATCCAAATTCGACAGAGTGCTATAGAAAAATCATGGAAGTGAAATTCATTCCATCCGGAAAATATTTTTGTTCAAACATGATAATAATCCGAAACACCTCATAAGAGATTATATATTTGGAGCAAGTGGAACGTAAGTGAGAAATTATAAATATGAAGTGACCACCTCAAAGTCCCGATCTTAACTTAATGGAACTTATGTAGGAAACAACTGGATCAACAGACAAAATAATCTGGTCCAACATTAAATTTAACTCTCTGGGGGCAATTACAATCTGTTTGGATAAGAGTCGAAATGGCAACTCGTAATCATATAAAATGAAATATATAAATATACAAATTGGCTCAATTTGACTGACTGAAATTTTTCATCATTGTGAAGTTTACCGAATGGAGTTCAGCAATGAGACATGCAGTGTTGAATAAACCCGAGTTTTAAAATAAACTCACACTGAAAAACTTCTCGAGATCTTCATGGTCGAAGTTTTGTAATATACCTGAACGAAATAGTGAAAAATCCACTTCTAAACATCATAATTTCTATTAAAGATGTAGCTTTTCCACCTTCCTTTTCCTTTTTTATTTTTAATTTAGAAGATAACAGAATATAATTCATCAAATGCTGCTTACCAAGTGTGGCGGTTATTAACACGTTTAATTTGAGAGAAAAATGATTAACACTGAACGCTGTTTTCTTAGAGCAATTCAAGCTTAATGAAAGAAACTAAACTTACAGAAGATGGGACTGTTATAGCAAATTGAAATTGGAATAATTGCCTCACAGAAGCTCTTGGATTTATAGGAGCAATATCGTATTACTTATACAAGAAATAATCTTTCACCCTACAGAGCGCAACAAAGTATTAAACGTTGAATAACGCCAAAGATCGTAAAATCCAACAAGATCTGACAAGAATTATAACTGGTTTGGATTAGATAAATAATAAGAGAGAGTTTAAGTTATAGAATGCCGGATTTATCATTACATCACAAAAACGCAGAGAGCCATGTAGAAACAATTCTTCTATTGGAGCCTTTGGTGTGAAACACTAATTTCGAAGAGATTTGCTACTAAACACCAAATCACTTTTTTTTCGACTTCTAACAACGATTCTTCTTTCAATAACTAAACTTCTCGACACGCGTTTCTCTAACTATGTTAGCATCATTAGGAGATAATTTAATTTCAATCAGATTATTTAAAAAATGTGATTTGGTGTTCAGTGTTAAATTTCTTCAAGTACAATGTAGAAAGGCAACATTTATTTACTTTACACTTATATTTACGTAGTCCATTACCTTTTTACACAGTCTAAGAGATTTGAGCATATATTTGTTAAGAAAGCCCAGGAATATATTATAATAGAAGTATAAACCATTTTACTGTATGAGCCTTGACATGTTTGTTAAACATTTTATATTGGCCTCATAAAGCTATCTAAAAGGTACGATGAATATATATAAGGCCAACGAAATACAGATAACATTACCCACAATAGTACAAAATAAACTTATGCTGCCACGATCTGCGGTTACCCAACATATTTATGAAACTAACCACAATGAAGAATTAAGCAACTAAAAATTACTTGGAAATTAAATATAGGAGATAATTTGATGCGTACGAATCAAATGCGACATATGGAAATCGCTAAAGGTAAAAATAGTTTAAATAACATAATTAATACATTTTTAACATAAAAGACCAATCTCATACAATTCTTTGTTTACTTTATTCACGGACGAGTAATTTTATACACTTCAGTGGATTTGATACTTCTCATCGCACTAAATCTAAGTATAAATTTTAAACAAAACAGGAAAATCTTTAATTTTAATCATCTCCTGATGATGCTAACTTGGTTGGCGAAACGCATGACGAGATATATAAAAGCATTTTGAAGTGAGTGAAAAACTCGTTTATAAAATTTTCATTTAATGCCAAAGGTCACAAAATCAAAATTATCAAAGTATTGGTGCCATGCGTAAGTGGCCCGACGATAGCGCAGTTGCGGGTTCGATTTCTGCTCTCGGTGGTGGATGTGTGCGATTTTGTTAAATGTTCATGATTGTGTTAATTCTTTCTAGGCATGTGAGAGTGTAAAATGTAAAACTTTTCCAGAGCGTAAAATCTGACAAGGAATTATCCCACAATCACACTAGTTCGATGTTGGGTAAAGCGGGATGCGTTCTGAGATGTATTCTACGTTGGTTACTCGCCAGTCAGTAGGCTTCTCGAGAGGCTTACGGTTAAGCACAACATTAAGAGTTGATAACCCGAGGGTCATGCTGACCGAAGTTATCGATAGCTAATGACCGTGGTTCGCAACTCACGTTAAGATGTGAATCATCCAAAGAATCCATTTCCCAAGGAATCATCCCACGGCCACTGGTCAGTCAGCAGGCTTCTCTAGAGACTTACGGTCAAGAACAAAATTAAGAGTTAGTATATACCGAGATATAGATAATAGATCGAGGCAGAAGCTGACCGGGGTTATCGGCAGCTGATGACTGTAGTTCGGAACCCACGTTAAAATGTAGATTCATAACGCCTAGTGCGTTGACGAGTCTTTAACTTATCCTTTAAGTACTGATACATGGCCCGTGGGACCCTATGGTAGCAATTTCCAGAAATTTCACCCACTACCGATGCCGAAAAATTCCCGTATGACTCAGTAGCTTCCTAACTGCCAGTACCTTATTAAATGTGAAAGTGAAAGGTTGATTGTAAAGTTGGCCAACACCTGGTCCCGCGGACCAAACATTAGTACTAGGGTGACTTTTTGATTTTTTCGAGGTAAGTTTTCCTTTAATGTCTTATATTTATCAATTAATATTAACGAATGACATTTTTGCATTTATAAATTTTAATAAAAAAAAATGATTTACTCATTTCTTTTTTAGTTCTGTTACAAATATGACGTGGATAAACTTCCAAGGAATAAACGAAAGCTTTGTTACATCTGCATAGCAAAAAAATTAGGAAAACTTCATTCCTTCAAAACTTCATAGTTTTATAATTGTTTTAAATCAAAATTAAATGTATTGTAATTATTGTTTTGTAAATAAACACATTCTAAAATATGTAGTTTTTAATTTTTAAAATTTCCTTAATTGTTCTTATTTGATTTTTTTACTGAAATTTGAAAGATATCATATATTCATTGATAGTGGGCAATGCAAGAAGGTTCATGTAAGTAACAACAAATAATAAAATTGTTAAATACTCTATTTTCTTTTATTTGCAAAATTTTCAAATTTGATGATGCATGGGACGTGTGAGTACTAGCATAGGGAAAAATATGGCAGTACTTGAATGTTAAATAATCAAACTCAAAATTTTGAAATAATACAGTAATTTATGGATATATACTTATATATTTTTCTTTTTTAGTGAAACTAAAAAAAAATAGTAAACAGTTTAAATAACTCTATTATCATCGTTAGTTGAAAGGTATACAACTTTGCTCCTGCCATTTTCCTATAAATAGCGTTCGCGGTAAGTAATCGTCGAAATAAACATAGGTGACATGCAATACCTTTGGGCATCTTGTAAACATAACCCCATAGCACCGGTAGTCCATTTGTATTTACATCATAAAGTTATTCGCGATTAAAAATGTCAGTTTTTGAGCCAAATTCTCGTCATTTGTAGAAGGTGTTAATTTATTTCTTTAATATGAAGAAATCTGCGGCTGAGGCTCACCGAAGGCTCTGTCACTTATGGTGAGGCCGCTATGAGTGAAAGAACGTGCCGTGAGTGGTTTCAAAACTACAAGAGCGGTGATTTTCATGTTGAAGACCGGCATAGCGGTAGAAGATTTTGAAGATGAAGAATTAGAGGCATTGCTTAATGAAGACTAGTGTCAAAATCAAGAAGAGTTGGCAAGATCATTGGGAGTGACTCAACAAGTAATTTCAAAACGCCTCAAAGACCTAGGAATGACCCAGAAGCAAGAATATTGGGTGCAATACGAGCTGAAACCGAGAGAGGTTGAACGCCGTTTGGTTGCTTGTCTACAGTTGCTTGAAAGGCAAAAACGGAAGGGATTTCAGCATCGTATTGTGACTTGGGACAAAAAATGGGTTTATTACGATAACCCCAAGCGTCGAAAATCATGGGGACAGCGACGGCCAAACCGGTTATTCACGTCTCTAGGGTCATGCTCTGTATTTGGTGGAGCCAGTTCGTTGTAGTGTATTATGAGCTGTTAAAATCGTCTGAAACAATCGCAGATGATCGTTATCGAACGTAATTAATGCGTTTGAGCCGAGCATTGAAAGACAAACGGTCGCAATACAGCGAAAGACACGATAAAGTGATTTTGCAGCACTCGACAATGCTCGGCCCCATGTTGCGAAAGTGGTCAAAACATACTTGGAAACATTGAAATGGGAAGTCCTATCCCATCCGCCGTATTCTCTAGTCGTTACTCCCTCTGACTATCACTTGTTTCGATCGATGGCCTGGCTGACCAGCAATATCGGTCTTATAAAGTAAAAAATTGGATCGGTTCGAGGACCGCTTCAAAAGATGATCAGTTTTATCAACGCGGCATTCGAATGCTGCCTGAAAGATGGGAGAAAGTAGTGGCTAACGATGGACAATACTTTGAATTATAAATGTATAACCAGTTTTTTTTTAAATAATGCCTTGAATTTAAAAAAACGGCGGGAGCAATGTTGTATACCTTTTAATTTTCTGGCATAGAAGTATAAGTAAACTTCTCTTTAAATTAATAAAAAATAACCAAATATGTATAGTTAATGTAATATTTAGCCACAAAAGCTCAAAACAAATTGTAGCGCCTAAAGTATTTATAATATCTTTCCACTTTCGAAATTTAATTAATCAATTTCTTATTTGGTTTTGTATGGTGAGTATCTCGTTATCTAAATTAGATTGCTCCACATTATAATACTGCAAAATTAATATCCATATTATATTTCTGATTTCTTATTCAATGGTTCCTTCAATGGTTAAACTGAGACAGGATACGTAAAAAATTAAGAGAAAAGTCAAGAGTGCCGACTGTTTAGGAACTGTAGCTGTAAAAAAAAACGAAAAATATATGACCGAGACAAATACAAGAAAAAACAAATTAAAGAACGCAGGAATTTCGCGGTCGCCATAATTGAACAAATGTCAAGTTTATAATGACAAATAATTAATTTCGGAAAAGGCTCTTAACCTGCAAAATAGTCATAAATTGTACATATTTCGACTGTAAAATATACTAGTCAATAAAATACGTCAATCATGTGGATTATTCTAGTAAAAAAGCACACCCTGTATATTCGATAACCTAATAAAATCGACCTTGAAATTTTCTACGCCATTTTAAATACTAAATTTCAAAGAAATATTGGATATATGTATGTATAAACTTATTTAAAGTACATTTTTAAAGTGTTTAATGTTTAGTTTCAAATAAAAGTACTTTTAATTAAAAATGCGAATGTATTGTGGAATAAAATTGACTTACCCCTTGTCGAAATTATTGTTAAATATTGACAAACTTACTCCAAGAAACCCGTTTCACACGAGATTTTTGCTGACGTTTTTTGAAGCTTGGAAAAATCACGGCCACGTTGTTGTTGATGATGTTCTGATCGTTTTGGATGGTATTTGTTCCCAAATGGGTCTTCCGTTGAGTTCTCACCCTGACCATTATGGACGAAGCCAGAAAAACAGCCGACAGGGAAAAAACTCCCAGCAAGACCGCGCACAAAATCAAATTGTTGTCTATTTTGTTATTTTGTTCGACGAGGAGGTTAAGAAGATCTGTTTCGATTTATACCTAAAATTCGAATTTGCGAAAAGAGGAAATCGATATAATACCGATAGCAGCTCGTTTGAAACAACTCAATAATCCAGAGAAAATCGTACGAATAACAAAAATATATAATATATTTAAAATCTCATATAATCTACAAAAATAAGATGTATAAAACACTGGTCAAATAACACACAAAACTACAACGGCATCCGGTTCGATTTGTGTCGATAGATTGGATGGAAAAAATGGAATTCAACGATGAGAGAAAAAATGTTCACAGTGCTTTGTTTTTCTCTGCCAATACGCGTTTTTTGTAATTTCAGATAGGCACAGAATTAAATTTGAACGATTTCTTCCAAGTTTAATAATGGGCAACCAGTTTAACACAAAGACAACCCAGTTCCAAAATTGAAAACGAAATATTTCAATTTTAAAGTATAGTGGAAAAAGAAAGTAATAGGAAATCTTTCTTTCTGAAAATATTTCTGTTCAGGAGTTTGTAATAATATTTTCCCGCCCTTTTATTAATTGTTTACAATCTTTACAATATTGTTTAAGCAGTTTTAATATTCTATTCAATAAAAACCACCGATAAATAATGTTTTGAAATTTTAAAATTTGCAAAACAACGTTATAAACATTATATTCAACTTTATGCATTTAATTGCTAGACCAAAGAAATATTTGATTTAAGAAATTCTACAAAGGCCATTTTAATTCTTTACGATGCGACAAATGGCGACATCTAGTCTATAAAATGTATTTTACGTATATACAAAAAGAAGTTCATTCACCAAATCATAGATACAAGTCGTATTGGATTCGTAACATGCTTTAACTAGCAAATTTTTTCAATCTATTCATTGAAACGTGTACCTTCCCAAGGGTTTGGAAGCTAGCCAAGATTAGTTCCGTCTTATACATCTGGTACATATGGTATACATCTGGTGATGTATCCCATGTGAATAATGATGGTCCAATATCTAGTATACTTTTTATATAGCATAATTTTGCAGCGAATTTCGAAACAAGCATATACCAACAGTTAATTATCAAGCGTAAGCACCGCATCATACCTGAACAACATGGATTTTATCAGCAAAGGTCTACCACTACTAACCTTACTTGACCATTGATGACTATCATGAGTTGCAGAGGGATATTAACTCACTGTCGACGTAGTTTTTATCGCGCGGGTCACATTTAAACATTACTAAGTGTAAAAAATTACATTGTTCCTTAAGATTAATGAAATACACTTCCACGATATGCCCGACGCATCGACTTTGGAGGATTGTGGGTTTGTTGGGGCCTTGTTGTCTTTATAGATAAAAAAAATCTATTAGGCACCTTAATAACACAAATATTTTAGGGTTTTGTTGGAAGCATTGTTTAATAACTAAGCTCATGTAGGCTGATATATGTATGCGGTATGGCCGCCTATTTACGACCGTCAGATCAAAAAAATGGATGTGGAAAAAAGAATATACAAAGACGTTTTTTGAAATACCTGACTTTCAAGGAAGATAGTGTATTTCCCGTCCGAGGTATGCACCAGTTATTGTTGCAACAGCTTTTTTCATTTTCACCATTGCAGAACTATATTCTGTAAGCATCCCAAGTATTTTTGTTTAAGCTTTGTAAATATCATATTAGTTTTGTTGAGTTTTTGAATAAAGCGGCTTTCCAAATTCCAATATACGTAGACACATACTGTTCTAAGGCCAAATACCAATTTTGCTACCAAGGCTGTACCGTTTAATTAATGCATGTCGCTGTTATAATTCAATCCGAGCAAAGTGTCCCGACCATGATTTGTTTGGTGTAACTTTGGTTACATTCAGGGGGAGGGGGACCATTATTTTCATGAAATTTGTAACAATTTGGGTTTGGCGGTTGTGTAGTTCAGACGTCCAACTTTTATTATGGATATACACTCAGTAAAAAAGTCTCTGAAAATCTGTAGTGAAATGGAAACAAACCTCTTTATGGCGAGAACTAAACGTCAAATGTTAAAATTGATTAAAAATACAAGTTCATGTAACAATAAACTTTATTGTATGCACAAAACATTCGATAAAAATAAAACTGTATAACGTAAACAACAATAATTTTAAAACAAAATACGGTATGCAGGTATACAAAAATGTTTCTGAACCCGTTATTTTTCAAAACTGTTATGAACAAAGATGTTATTTATATTTTATTCCAATAGTCTGTGGTCCACCCTTACTTTTTAAAACAGGCAATAAACGGTTTTTCATTGAATAAACTAATTTTTTTGTTACGTCTGGGGGGTATATGAGTCCATTCTTGTAAAATACCTTCTCTAAGGCGCGGTCTGTTCCAATCCTGTTTTTTTAAGTTCCCTTCCAATATGGTCCCTCAAAATGCTCGATTGAGTTCAAATCTGGCGCTTGGGGTGAAATCCGGAGCTATCTAGGTGCATTGTATAGCAGCGATTCCTGTGTTTTTCGAGCCATATTGTTGGGATCGTTATATTGTTGGAAACGGAAAATATTTTTTACACGCAATTTAATTGCTCTGTCCTTTAAATTAAACAATTAAATTAAATTATATATATTGATGTACATGTATTGATCCATTATACCATCAGTTATGTGCAATTTTCCAACTCCTACAGCTCCCATGCAACCCCAAATGAGCACCCCGCCTCCCCTATGTTTGAACATCGGTACAATATTTTTTAGTTTTAAATGCCACACTTTTCCTTCCATCCGACTCTGAGACATTAAATTTGCTTGCGCCAGAAAGGATAACAGTCTTCCAAATCCCATCCGGCTTACTTAAATGCTCTTTAGCAAACTCGAGGCGTTTTTTCTTGTTCTGCTTGGTTATGGAGGGCTTCTTCCCAAGCATTCGTCCGTGCAACCCTTGTTTTTTAATAATATTATGGACGTTTTCAGATGTATCGATACATGATAATCTTCATTGAGAGTACCTGTAATTTCGGTGGCACTTGTAGATGGTTTGGTGTTAACTTCTTCAACGACGATTTTGTTTAATTGTTCTAGCAGCCCTGAACGAGGTTCAGGGCTGCTATTATACCCGGGCATTCTTATACCCGGAAATAATATAGTGAATTGTCGAATACTGGCTTTTTAGAGATGTTTCCAATTTGTCGAAATTATTTTTCTTCTCGATGTATTCTAATAATCACTTCCCGAGTGGCGGACGGAATGAATTTCCATATTGAAGGCAAATATTAAACTGATTGAGTAAATCATGAATTGTATTTAGATAAAATTGTAAAATCCAAACAAAGGATCAAGGTAGACGGTGTACTTTGGTAAACAAAAGTGTTTATGATATTGTGTTATTTGTTTTTTGCCCTCTGCTTTAGTAAATTCATCATAAAAATGGAAATAGTCTTTGAGTGTTTGGAGAATTTTTACCGAATGTACATTACAGGCTAAAAGAACGTAATGAAATTCGTGTACTTTTAATTAAAAAACAATTTAATTGTTCAACTCAAACTCAAAAATAATATAAGCGTCAGGCGCCTAATAAAAGGACAATTTATCGTATATTCAAACAATTAGGAAAATTTGGGAATAGGTTCCTATTCTAACCGGAATAGGTTAGAATTTTGTAATGCCATTAGAGTTCCTAATTTAATGGCTCCAGTTTATTTTTATAGGGATTTTTGAAGGAAAAGGTTTACATAAATAAGCCCGAAACAATACAACAACTCAAGGACAACATCCATGGTGAAATCGGTGCATAACACTAAATATGCTGACAAAAATTATGGAAAATGTGTTTAAAAAGGTTCAAAGTTGCAATGCTGCTAATGGCTCACATTTGATTACCATAATTTTCCAAAAGTTATGTAACACAAGTTAAAGACGAAATAAACATATAGAAAAATTTCTTCTTTCTTTTAAAAGTTATAAATAATTAAAATAGTAGCATGGTACTTGACCAACTCGTTATAAGCCTTATTTATTATTTTCTAATTAAAAATACCAGAAAAAGATTTCAAAAACTATTTACGCCGTAAGATAATGAGTCTACATAACTCATGTAACCATCAAAAATAATTTTTGGAGGTTTCGGAAGAGAGTGCAATATCATATCCCATTATCTGGATGAATTGAACTCACAACGCAGAGATAGTGGAATAAGTTAGATAAGCTATGGAATTATGTCAACATACTTAAAGACCAATATATTGAGACTGCATTGGACATACATTTATCGAAAAGTTGAAGTGATTCATCGAAAATAATGGAAATTATTCGGAATATTAATGTAATGCATGTATGAATTTGTTTATTTATTTTTAATTTTGTGAATAAACGTATCGAATGAATATGTGTTGTCCATAAAACAAGAATAAAACAATGTAATAATTATCTTAATCACAAAAACTGATTTCGATAAATAAACAAAAAAAAATAGCTTGGTTACAAACGAATAGTAACATTGAACAAAGTGTTCATGACAAAATATGATATATTATCACTTAATTTGTAATATAAACAAAACCGTATTGTTTACAATGTATATGTTTTGTATATTTTAAAACTGTTTAGGGTCAAATATCTTAACAGCTGATTATATTATTATATCCAATTAAATACGAGGTGAATAAGTAAAGTAATCATAGTGGTGGCGCAGCGTTCGTTCTGGCAACACAGTTGGCTTTTCCTTTAGAGAGGAGCCACACTAATATCTAATGCGTCTTCACTGCGAGTTTGATCTCCTTAGAGTTACATTGGTGGTCCGTAGCAATTATTTTCGCGAACCGGATTCTTATAGTGCGTTCTGAAAATAAGTGACAACAATTTCGAGCAACAGTGCGCTATCAAGTTTTATTTCAGACGTGGGCACAGTGCGATAAAAATTTTTTATACATTTCAACATGTCTATAGAAACAGTATTTTGTTACGGATCCAGGTTTTCAGGTAGTTTAAAGCATTCTCAGAAGGCCGAGATTCGATTGACGATGAACCTCGCAGCGAAAGCCCTTCAACTGCAAGAAGTGATTAAACTATCCACAGAATCCGGGATCTTGTATGTTCTGATCGTCAGTTGACGGTCAGAATGATCGGAAAAAAGTTGAATGTCTCACAACCGTTCATAAGATAACATATGAATATAACATGATAATAACAAATTATTTGGGGATGAAGAAAATCTGCGCGAAATTGGTTCAGGAAAAAACGCCCGGGATTAAAAAGAAAACAGGAGACTTTATACCTTAACCTTTTAGCAATTTTGCGAATTGAAACTGACCCTCATTTTCCGTAACGTGTCAATATTGGTGACGAGTCTTGGATTTTTGAATACGACTCGGAAACAAAGTGCCATAGCCAGGAATGACCAAAAAAAGCCAGTGTTAGCAAATCAATAATCATGCACGCTGGCGTGCATGCTGCTTGTTTTTTTGATAGCCAGGGAATCGTCCATCGAACGGAAACCAGCATTTTTACTGAGATGTTCTTGAAATATTTCGAAAAAGGGTCATTCGTGTAAGACCGAACATCAAAAACACCTAGGTACTGCATCACAACAATGCGCCTTGACACACAGCGATTTCAATTAACGAACTTTTGGCTCTTATTTACACATCTCGTATATGGTATATAATCAATTGTGCAGTCTTTACCCATCAGCATATGTAATTATTACTAAAATAAATTATTATCATATTTTGATATGCCTACAGTGGATCCCAAAAATATTCGGACATCCTATTTAAAAAATCATTCTAGCAGTTCCAATTTAAGCAAAAAAAAATTTTTTTCTTCCTGTATATTTTGCCGTTCTTGTCACTCTCATGAAAACCCTAAAATGAGTGCACCTAAGTTCAAAACATTGGTGAAAAACCATTCTCAAAAAGTAGTCAGCACCGAAACAATACGATGTTGTATAAGAAAACATGGATATCATGGACGTGTGGCCCAGAAAGACTGTATTTTACTAAGGAGCACGTTTTGAAGCCTAAAAATTATTGGAACGACATAATTTTCTGCAATGAGTTAAAATTCAGCATTTTTGGCTCAGATGGGCGTCAAATGGGGTGGCGAAATGTTAATAGAGTTCAACACAGAAAATCTTTGTTCAACTGTTAAACACGGTATGTAAACAGGATGTATATGCTCAGAGGGGGTTGGTAACTTGGTGTTTATTGACAGTATAATATACAAAACATTTATTTAAATATTTTAAGGCAAAATCTGAGAGTAAGTGCGGAAAACATGAACATTACAAACTCATTTAAATTTTACCAAGACAATGTCACTACACATAGTGCGGGTATAGTTCACGAATGGCTATCATACAACTGCCAAAAAGTGATTAAAACGCAGCCTCAGTCACCTGACCTTAATTCCATTGAAAATGTTTGGCATTATTTGAAAACTAATATAATGAAACATGAAATTAGTAATAAACTTTAAAGAATAAATTATTAGAGGAATGGAATAAAATCGACGTAAATTATTTTATAAAAATGGTGGTATCCATGCCAAAACATTTACGAAATGTGTTAAGGTTTTTTGTTGATACTAATTAATGTCCGAATATTTTTCTGGTTCTAAACTTATAAAATGATCTTTTTTATTAGCGTATTTACTAATAATATGGATTTACAATTATTTAATACTTAAATTATTGTTGTACTAGAATTGTTTATTAATTTCCCTAATATTTTTTTTATTACATTTTATTCCTTTTTTTTCATAAGCACACTTGTAGAAATGTACTTCGCTATTTTTGGGATCCAAGTTCGCGGCCGAACACGGATGGCGTTAACATGACTAAATGATTATGGTATTTGTCAAGTACGAATAATTACACTACGATCTGGGAAGTTTCAGACTTATTTGTCATTAGGTTGTTTTTGGCAATCGAATAAAACAAACACGTTTTGACATTTTCTGACCCCCCCTCCACCCCCTCGACGTTTCTCAGATTTTTTCAATTATTTTTACATAACCCAAAAACAGTTATGGATTTTTGAGAAAAATGGCTTTTTTTTCAAATAGCCATAGCTTTTTCAAAAATTGACCTATCGAGACGTTTTTTTTTTTAATTTTTGTTTTTAAATGCACTTTTTAGAAAAAAAAACACGAAAAAAATTTCATAAATTTCTATGAAATTTTTCAGTTTTTTTAAAAAACCCGTCATTTTTTCGAAGGCCGACGTTTTTAATTTTTTTTCTCTAAAAAAAAAACGTTGATTTTTTCTGTAAATATTTCCGTGCAAAGGGGAGCGGGTCCACCTTTTTTTCTATTTTTTTTATTTAATTGATTTTTTTTTAATTCTTCAAACTTTTCACACTCTCTATTTTAAAAACTTTATACAGTAAAATTAATTTCAGTCAATGATTCTGCGGTATTTTATTCTTAACTATAGTCTAAACTTCTGTTTTAACAATCTGTTTTAGGGTAAATATATTTTTCATTTAGTAGGCTATGAAACAATGGATGAGAGATGAAGTATTTGATAACACTTAACAACTGTTAATGTCAATTTGTAATTTTCAAATTTCTTTCAATTTTTATATGGAATTAATATGTATTTAACTGAAAGAGAAATAATTAAAATACTAAGTTGGATACGGTGATAGAAAACCCACTTATGCTGAAGTTTGGTCAAAGTATTTAATTATGTCGAAGTTTCGTCGAGTATTTAATCAAGTACATTTGAATAAAAATATTACTAAGTCAATAATTTCAAAAACGGCGAAAAAGATTCAATGATACAGGCAGCATTAAAAGTCGTCCAAAATTAGAAAGACAAAAAACAAAAACTAATGACGAAAATTTATTGAATGTTTTAATTGTAGTAGACAACAGTAAAGTTGTAGTAGACAAAGTAGATAGTAGATAATAATAGTAGTAACAAAAAAGATAGTAGAAAATTGTAATAGACAACAGTTTAATTGTTGTCTACTACTGTTGTAGTAGACAACAGTAAAGTTTTCGTGCAACAATTAGCTTTAAATGATAATATGTGTAGACGCTCTTTCCAACAATGCCAAGTTAAAGTACTGTTGTCATTAAAAACAAATCAAGTTGGCCTTGGATTTCAAATATGCGACAAGAAAAAAAAATGAAAATATACCCAAAAAGTGGCAAACATTTCCTACTGTTGGTGTACAAAATTTTATAAGAATCTCAAAGCGTTCTCGAGATATTTGACCGTTTCCTTACATAATAGCGACCCTGTATATGTAGCAAATTTCAATCTGTTTATAATCACTGTATATATAAATAAAATATAAGGAAACAGTTTTTTTTAATGAAATTAAAACACAATATTATTGTTGAATAATAATCCAAGCACCAACTACCAAATAGTAATTCAATTTTGATATTTCGGATGTATATACATACGAATTAAGCCATTTATTTTTCAAAGTCGAAACTACTTTCCGGGCATTCCAACATATTTTCAATCAGTTTTATGGTGATGGTGAAAAATGAAGAGAAATGTGGATATGAGAGGATGAAAACTTGATTTAATTGTTGCATTAATGTGCAACAAATTTAACACAAAAATGCCGTTGAAAATATGAAGTCATCTTTGTCAATATTTTAAAAAAAGTCAGTTGAACTATTAGCTCGTACTTTATAATTATCTTAGCATTCAATTTTATTTACGCCGTTTCGATCAGAATAATCACTAACTGTCTTCAAGCCACAAATGTAACGATTCGTCTACACGAAACGTCGTAACAAAATTAACACTTAAGGCAATAGAATCCGAGATATTAGGTCAAGTAACAAAGGTATTATTCGGTGTGAGATAACAGAATTTAAAAATAGCCACATGTGCCATATATAGGTGTATGATCTTCATCCCGTGGTATTACAATCCATTAGTGAGCCTTAACTTCCTACATTCGCCTCCAACTCTATCAATCTCCAGCAGCCCGTTACCTGTTTTTAATGCGCAGTAGGTTTTCAGCATCTCTTAACATTTTGCTGCTACCGTGTCTTTGGTCTATCTCTTTTTCTGTTACTCACTATTCGTTCCTGCGTGATTCTCCTTTTTGCTCAACTTTTTGGCATTCCCGCCACGTGTGCTGACCACTTAAGTCGCGAAAGCCTCACACAGTCTACAACAACCTGATCTTTGAATAATTGGTTCGAAGATATACTTAAAACTCCAATTTATATTCTCATTCACATCACCAAAACTTCTTAGTACTCTTCTTGCAAATATTCCTTATGTTTTATTTGTGAGGTTCCACATCTTGAAACCATAAGTAACTAAGAGCGGAATTAGTGTTTTATAGATCTTGACTTACACGTCCTTTTATTTGAAAGAGAGAAATTTAAAATTAAGTACCGGGAATTGATCATTTGAAAAGCCCGCTTAAAGGGATTGTTAAAATTATTTTTATCGCTAAGTTGGTTAGTGTTATCGCTAAGCTTTAGTTTGTTTAGAGTGCTCGATTTTGTCAGTTCATCTCAAGTGTGTTTTGCGACTTTACAAAGGATAAAAACATCGAATAAAGAATTTGTCTTAAATTTTACATTGCAAATGGAATTTCATGTGCCGAGTCGCTGAAAATGTTGCAGAAGGTTTACGGTGAATCGACTTTATCAAAAACACAGTGCATATGAGTGGTACAGTGCAGTCGAGTGGCAAAGCGGTCGAGATGTGGTGGAAGATTTGCCTCGCTCTGGTCGGCTATCAACGTCTTCAACTAAAGTTAACATCGCTAAAGTGAAGGAAATGGTGACTGAAAATGGTCATTTAAGTTTCAGAGAGATAGCCTCTGGTCTTTCTGTTTCATGAATTAACTCCTACCATTTTAAGCGATTGTTTCGGCATGAAACGAGTTGCCGCTCGACTAGTGCCGAAAGGCCTGAATTTTCTTCAGAAACTCAATCGCGTAAAGGTAGCTGAAGACATGCTAGAACGAGTCAATTCCGACCTCACATTCATCAAATGCACTGTAACTGGTGATGAGACATGAGTATACGAGTTTGACAAGCTTCGGAATGGCGCCTTCCAACTGAGCCGAAACCGAAAAAACCACGTCAAAGTCGATCAAAAGTTAAAGTGAGGTTAACTGTTTTCTTTGATTATCGCGGTGTTGTGCACTCGGAATTCTTGCCAGAAGGTCAGATGGTAAATAAAGAATATTATCTGATCGTTATGCAGCTTTTGAGAGCAATTCGTCGAAAAAGGCCAGATTTATGGAAAGAAAACTCTTGGATTTTGCATCACGACAACGCACCATCTCACAAGGCTATCATTGTGGACGAATTTCTGTCCAAAAACTCAACAACCACGGTATTCACCTTATATGGCTCCGGTCGACTTCTTTCTTTTTCCAAAACTCAAATTACCACTTCGAGGCACCGGATTATTCCGGAAAATGCGTTTAAAAAATGTTTTGACAATTGGATTATACGTTGGCATAAGTGTATTATTTCGGAAGGGGTCTACTTTGAAGGCGATACAATAAATTTGGATAAATAATAAACATTTTGAGTTTTATTGACAAATTCCCGGTACTTTTTTTGACAGAATGTAAGACGAAGAATAAAAAGTAGACACGAAATGTCAGGTTGATGTGTAAGTAATTGGAATAAATGGTAAATAAATAAAATGAAAAATAAGACTGTGATAATAAATTATATACAAATAAAATTGTAAATTAGTGAAAATTTAACTAAATAAAGGATTATTCCTCAAATAAGAGGGAATAGTATGCATTTCCTGAGATAACACAGTCCAATTAGGAAGAAAGATTTTTTATTGTAGGCAAATGAGTGCCGTAAGAGGTTAAGAATAGCCATAGAGAGATATAGATTAAATTCATAGAGGTTCAAATTCATAGGTTATGTATACAAGACAGAGAATTAAAATTTTTGTAGATATCCGATTTCCTTTAAGAAAGAGAAAATATCTAACATTTTCCCGAAATCAAGATTGGTTTTTAAATCATTATTTAAACCAAAACCTTTGTTTGAGTTTAGGACAGACTGTAGGGAGTAAGTAGTTTTGTTAGCGTTCATAATACGATTTCTGATTCCTCCTGTGATAAGTAAATCATTCACAAATTCAATGTTGTTACTGCTTGTCCAGTTCGGTTCTAATCTTCAATTAGTTTTGATTTTCATCACCTAGGTTTTTTTCTACATTTATTTCTAGCTTTTCTGGCATTTCGTCATAGGTTTCGTCTCTTAAAATTTTTCGATCATGCTTATATGTTTAGATCATCTTCATATCCCACTACCTGTTTTCCATTATTTATCACTATTTCATTTATGTCTACGTCCATTTCGCTGACGACTATTCAACAAATGGTATATGATATAAAGTAGATTATTTATAATTTACAATTTAAATTAAATTAATTAATATATCAATATACATAATTATTTTGTGTTATTATTATAACTTCTCCCCAAGTAAGAATTCTTTTTTCCAATAAATGTTTGCCTTATTCCCTTTTTAGCATTCTTTTTAAATATTTTTGCTTTCCATATTCTTTTTTGTTTATCAAATTGTGATGCGTGGTAAAACAGTGAAGCGTTTGTAACTTAATTTTACAATTTTTATTCTACTTTTAATTCCTACATCTGCGCTAGCTACAAAAGTATTTATTTGTATTTTTAAAGTACCCAATTATTCAGTTTAAAAAATGTATAGTGGAAATTATTCCTCGAAATATAGGCGTTGTTTTCGACGACCTCCACCAGTCTTTGTGCCAGTAATTATATTCCTCTTCGGTATCATGATCAGTTTTATAGAGGCGAAAAATTCGTCGCAGCCAGTTTTCACCTTTCCTTCAGCCTTGAATTTGAATGGACCCAAACAGGTGGTAATTCGACGGAGCGAGTTCGGGACTGCATGCCGAGTAAGGGATAAATCAAATTCAATACTTTCTGATGTGGTTAGATGCGAAGTATGCGGGCTTGAGTTGTCTGTGTGTTTAGTGCAGGAGGACTTTTTTAGTGTTGCTCAGTTAGGAATTTTTCGACCTGAATGTGTACTCTCTCAAATTGAACTGAATAAGAGTTCTGAATTTTTCGCCATACCATCAGAAATTATTCCTTCAAAATTCCACCAAACACACAGCAAGACCATTTTGAAAATTTTTTCTCACCTTGTGACCGGAAGAGATGTATGCTCGGGCATAACCCAGTGCTTTACGTCAGGGGTATCTAAAACTACAGCCCGCGGGCCAAATCCGGCCCGCCAGTATTGTCAATCTGGCCTGCCAGTATCATCAACCTGGCCCGCGACTAGCGAATTTAGCAAGCGTAAGCTCGTTTAGGGCGCGTACTCGGCGACTAGTTTAGAAAAATTTAAACGGTTTTGGCCCTTGGAACTTACTGGAGTAATCAGTAGTATGGCCCTAAGGCTGGAAAGTTTGGAGACCCTTAATTTACGTCATTAGAATTGTTGAAATACATCAGTTTTTGATCGTAGGTAAAAATCCATTTGAAGAATCAAAAATTATTAAAGATTTTGAAGAGAATTTTACACGTCCCAACCCGACACTATAGTGACAGTTTATAACGGATGTTTCTACAACTTTTTGCACCCATTAATATGCCTCGCAAATGTCGATTAACGGTAGTGTGGGATTCTCCTAATTCTCCTGAAAGTTTCCTAGTGCTTGTTCTAGGTTCTACCTCCACAGCTGCTCTTAAAATGTCGGCATCGAGAGACCGTGGACGACCTGATCTTTTCCTATTTAGTAGCTTTGAAGCCTGTTTAAAAATAATATCTTAAAACTATCCTAATTTCACGACTTATTTCACCCATTCTATCGTTTTTTTTTGTTAAAAACTGTCGATTTTAATACTGAAGAAGGAATGTTTATTAATCAAAGTAAAAAATTGAAATCGGATTAAATATCTGAGGAATTATGTACAATCCTTTATTTATAAACAAAGGGAAAAAACGTAAATACTTTTGTTACACCCTATCAGCTAGTTTAGCACTATTCTTAACTAATCAAATAAAATAATATATTGAATCTTTATTAATAAGATATTATTTTTTAATATATTTATCTATATATCTTTGTTTGAATATGAAAAAGGGACACGGCGTCTGTTCAGTTCTCGAAAACTGAAGTTAAGCGACGACGAACGCAATTAATACCTAGAGGGCGACCGTACGGAAACACGTCGAATATAGGCAACCTCGACACCTACGGTGAAAAGGAGGACTATAGGTTATGAAATATTTTTGTTCTGATTTCCTACTACTTACGACCACTGTTTTTTTCTTCTAGATTAATTTTCAGTTAACCCACATTAACTCGTCTAGACATTGATCGAATGAGGTGGTTGATACCCCATATCTCAGCCTAAGCTAGTTATACCTCAAGTCGTAAGTACCTAATATTCCAGTATTTGAGGGGAAATGAATAAAGTCAGAATTCACCTATTGTAATGACCTACACTGATTTAATATGGGACATTATCAGCATCAGTAAACAAGGTATACTCCGAAGACTCCGATCTAAGTAAAATACCGTTAAGCGCATAGCCTGACTAAAGCTTAGGGGATTCTAAAGCGCTATACAGTACTGAAACAGATAATCAAACAGAATTTACTGTATATACCACTTGACAGTCAGGTTATTTCACATGCAAATACACCAAAGTAAATCTACTAAAGGGTAGGGCAAGTGTCATGCTACCGTTGCAAGTACATGCAAGTTTTATTATGTCTAAATGAACGCTAAAAGAACACCTTGAAATGGTTGAAATTTAAATTAAAAAAATATATTCAGTTATTGTAACTCAACGTAAATTTAGGCAAATATATCATAAATGGTCCAGTGCCCCATGAAATGACAATTTATCGTTTATACGAGCAATTTCAATAATTCACGGTAGTTGGGGATAAACCCATCATAGATTCAAGAACAGTGCCAAGCGCTGAAAATATTGCACGTGTCGAGTAAGATAATAATAAGAAGGTATTCTAATCCTGCAAGGGACGATGGGAAATGTGTCACACTGTGGCGCCATCTCAAGTGTGTCTAAGGCATCAATTTAAACTTTTTATGGCATGTCGACCGACTTACAGTGTGGGGTTGAAATCCTCACCATTAATTTTTTTTCCCAAAAATAGTATTAAAATTATTCTGTTATTAGTTTCTGATAATCATTAAGTTGTATCTTATTTTATCAGTCTCTAGTGTTAAATAATCAGTAAAATAAAAAAAAATTACATAAAAATCATACATATTTGTTTTTTAATTGAAAAGGCATTCAATAACTTTAAATATATAATTTATTCAGAAAATATAAAAAAGACAATAACATTAAAGAATCAATATACTTGTCAAAAAACAATAAATTGAATATATTCATTTCTGAGCGGTTTTAGTTGAAGTTCGCATGTGCACTTCGAGATGTATACGATATTCTTAGCTAAAGATATAACAGTACAACCAGATAATCAGAATATCGGCGTTTACAGCTCTCGAAGTGCATACATGCGAACTTCAACTAAAACCGCTCGGAAATAAATGTATTCAAATTTAAAGACAAATATATTCTAGAAAACAAACTGCCTTGTTTCTTTTAAAAGTTATAAATAATTAAAAAGGTAGAGTGACTTGCCCCACCCATTACCATAGGCAATAGTATGATAAACCTGCATTCTTACCGAAAACTAGGGATTGTTCATCTGTTTTCTGTTCATTCTGTTTTCTACCTCTCCCAACCAATGCCCGATTACAGAGCATGCTAATGAAAAATTTTGAGAATTGAGTAATTGCTCGTACTCTGAACATAGAAGACTATCTAATCGACAGCAAATAAACCTACTGAAGCAATACAAGTTTGAAACCAAATTAATCACGAATGTCAGATAATAAAAATTGTTTAATTTTGATATGAATGACCTCATAAAAAATTGTTAATATTGTGGAACACACAGGTTTTCATATTACTGTTAATCAGTATACACGACGATCTAATGTGCTCTTAGTTCCCTTCTCGGAACCCACACTGTAGTTTCAACATTTACTTTAAAATATAATAGAAGGTGCGTCTCACAGAAAAAAGGACTTTTTTAAATAGCTATTTCTAGTGGCGCCATCTTTGACGAGAGTAAGCGTTGGAAAGGGGTTCACTAACGTTTTGACAAAATTTCATGACATTCGGATTATTAGAGCCAAGTTATCGCGCTTAAAGTGTCAGTGTGTTTATACCATGAGGTTGAAAAATGAACATCGAACAAAGAGCGATGTTAAGTTTTGTTATAAACTTGGTAAAATATCCACCAAAACGTTTCAATTAATGAAACAAGTGTACACAAGTGGTTTAAACGATTCAAAGGTCGTGAGGACATCAAGGACGACGAACATCCTGATCCGAAAAATTCCATGGTTACTCAAAGTAACACTAAAATTGTGCTTAAATGTATTTAAAAAATCAGCCAAAATCTTCGTTGCGATACATGGAAATGGAATTGAACATGTCCTAAAATTCAATTCATATCATTTTGACCGATCATTTGCGACTTGGAAGGTTTGTGCACGCTTTGTTCCACACGGCGTGTGGAACAAGGCGTTGTGCGCAAGGCGTTCAATAACTTTAAATATATAATTTATTAGAAAATATTTTAAAAAACTTTATTAAGGAATCGAAAAAGGACGAAAACTTCAAGTACAGAATTGTTACTGTTGATGAGACAAGTTTTATTATGGATAAATGAACACTAAAAGAACACCTTGAAATGGTTGAAATTTAAATTAAAAAAATATATTCAGTTATTGTAACTCAACGTAAATTTAGGCATTAACAAAATTGCTCCGAATCCAACATTATAAGGACTTTATTAAGGAATCGAAAAATGACGAAGACTTCAAGTACAGAATTGTTACTGTTGATGAGACGTGTTGTATGGTTTTGATATGATCCAGAAACCAAGCGTCAAAGTGTCGAATGGAAGCTTTCGAGGAAGAAAAATCCTACGAAAAGCCGCATCGAGAAATCAAAAACCAAATGTTCACCTGGTCAAACGATCAATATTGCATTTTATCTTGGTGTTATGAAGCGCCTGTTACATATATGTCGTGTGCGGCCACAATACCGTCAAGGCAGCCGACGCTTGTTGCACGATAATGCGCCGCTCATCACTGATTTTTTGCCAAAAATGGCATTTTAACCATAAATCATTCACCATACTCGCCTGATTTGGCTCCCAGCAACTTTTACCTCTTCGAACTTCGAACTTAATTTGCCGATGAAAGAGTAGCGTTATGCCGATATTAAAACCATTCAAAAGGCATCGACTGCCATCCTGAAGAACATTTGTCAACCTAATTGACAGTGTAAAACGAGACTATTTTGAATAAAAATGATTTTTGCCGAAAAAATAAATATATTTTTTTTCTGAAAAAGTTTTCCGTGAGACGCACCTTGTGTATTTAACTGAGGTAGTCAATATTTGATGCTAACTTTAAATTAACGAACTATGAATTATTTTTAAATATCCACTATATTTAAAACTTGTATCTATTACAACTGTTTCGACAGATACACAGTGGCTTTTTCAAATACGAACTATATTAAACTGTTCAGTTCAAGTGTCAGTTCAGTCAGTGAATTTAATACAGTTCAAACGAACTATATTAAACTGACTGAAATATATTTAAACTGTCAGTTTAATACAGTTCGTATTTGAAAAAGGCACTGTGCGTCGAAACAATTATAATACATACAAGTTTAAAATATAGTAGACATTTAAATATAATTCTTAATTCGTTTATTTGCTCTAAATGTTTTAGAATGAATTTTTCCATAAACTTTCATATATGGACAGAATGACATTCTGGAGCCACATTAGCTGTGGTGTCTAAGGCGACAGCCTTACGATACGGCAGTTAATGTGGAGCGGGTTCGATTCCCGTTCTAGGCAAAAAAATTTTTCTAAAAACAACAAATTCTTGTGAATGTTTCTAGGTAAGAGTGTAAAATCTGACAAGGAATCACCCCTCAGTCACGCCAGTTCGAGGCTGGATAAGGCCGGATGCCTTCTGAGAGGTGTTCTACGTTCGTCACTCGCCAGTCGGTAGGCTTCTCGAGATACCTTCGGTTAAGCACAAAACCAAGGGTTGATAGCCCGAGGGGGGTGCTGACCGGGGTTTTCAGTAGCTGATGACCGTGGTTCGGAACCCACGTTAAGCTGTAGGTCAGTCGCTAAATAGCCTTTTCAGTTGCTGATGCGCCTCTAACCCCAAAATTTACTTTACTTTTAGAATGACATTCTCCTATAATTATTTTATTTACTATTTTATTTATTGCTATTTACTATATAATTATTTACTAAATTCTGTTATATTCATTGGTAACTGTAACGCCACTTGTCACTTTACTTTTGTCTGCCACTTTGTCTCATAACTTTTCTTCCCTACTTTTTTATCGTAATACGAGGGTTGCTAATTATGTATGCAGAATAATAAATAAAAACAAATATTTATCATTGAAAATGGAAATTTTGAACGCATCACCCGCTTCTTCTGGCGTCGAAAATCTTTTACTACGTAGCTTATTCTTCACGGACGGGAACAAAGAGAAATCATTGGGTGCCAAATCAGGACTATACGGCGGATGACCCATCAATTCGATGACCGGTCAAATATTGAGTTTGGTCCGATGTGTGAGAGCTCGCTTTGTCATATGGTGAAGAATAATCCTGCGTCGCAGGTTGTTTTTTCTTATTTATTTAAAGACTTCTGGCAAACAAATGGTTGTGTACCATTCAGAATTAACCGTTCTATGATTATCTAGTGGCACTGTAGCCACATATCCATTTATCCCAAAAAACAATTTCAAATGGCAAATGGTCGCCATGTGCTTCGAAGTGCTTCTTGCGCGAACGACTTTTGCTGAGTTTGGCTCAATTTGAAAGACCCATACAGTCGACTGCTGTTCGTACTTGTATAGACTTATATACGGCTTTTGACGCACCACGATTGTATTATTTGAGCATTTATGCAAATAAATGCTAAAATAATACAATCAATGATGCAAACCAATCGACACGAGCCTTTTTTTGAGCGATGGTCAAATTATGCGAAATCCAACGCGCATAAATCTTTTTCACGGCTAAATGTTCATATAAAATTTTCTGTATGCTTGTCATACTAATGCCCAGGGATGTCTCAATCTCATTGTATGTCACATGACGATCTTGCTTTATCAGTTGACGCACAGTATCGATGTTTTCTGGCACAACCGATTTTGGACGACCTTCTTAAATTCGTCCATGAGCGAATGACGGCCACGATTGAATTCACTAAACCAGTAATATATGGTGGTTTTAGATGGTGCGTCACCGCCAAAAGTGAGCCGAAGTGAGTTGATTGATGCACTGTTGTTGAAATAATCCACGTCGAAACTCGTAGTAACTCATCGGACGAAAGTTTAATTCAATTTTTTGACAGATGAAATTTTCCAGTCACTAAACAACTAAATAGCATCCGTATGACAAAACGTTCTGAGTACGTTGATAGTCAATAATGCCAAACTTTACAATGTATATGTCAGATGGCGCCTAGCAACGCCATTGTTGACAATTCCGGATACATAAATAGCAACCCTCGTATTATTGGTTAAACTTAAGCTTTTCCATTTATCAGTATTTAATGTTATTTAATTGCTTCGGTAGCTTCATATTTTGTTATTATATAGTTATTATTGTTTTCTATTGTTAGCTATTTTATATAACATATACTAAGTTAGATAAAACAATTATATATTCGTATTCATCTACTAATTTTGTCTGTTTCAATTTATGTTATAAATGTTTCAATTTCCACTTTTTCTTTATACCTGCCTTTTCCAATTTTGTTTTCCTCTTATTAGTGCTATAAGTGAGAAATAATTGCATTTTTCAGGATTTTTTTTGTCTCCAGTTTCCATCACTTATTTTCTTTGTGATCGTTTAATTAGAGTTTTCTATTAAGAGTATCAGAACCTTGAAACGTAATAGCGGCAACACTGTTTGAAATATTAATGTCACTCATAAACTGCTGTATTCATTCCAGTGGCAATTCACCATGGAAAGATTCAGGATTCAACAGCGCATAGCGAGAGCAATGGGAAGGTGACTCCTGAAGCAATGAAGGTGAGGTGATGAAGGTGTGTGAAGGTGACCTGAAGGTGAGCAATGGGAAGGTGAAAATGTACCTCGTGAAATGTGTAAAAGAAAATAGGGCCTCTAGATCAGATGAAGTCGAGGGAGACATTTGAACGACGTTATTTTAAAAAATATAATGTCATTATTTGTTCCTCAAGATAAAAATATCCGGATTATCACTTGTAGTTATCATTGTGCCCCATTTTAAAGTTATTGGACAACCCTTCATCATTATATTATTTATCTATATTTATAGTCGTATTATCATCAAGTCATCAAATTTGTTCTCAATTCGATTAAATATTTCCTTCATTTTCTCCAAGTACAACACCCCAAAGGATCAATCCTTTGTTCAATTTATTCTCATCAGGATATGTATAATTTTATAAAGATCCGGCAACGCCGTAAATTATTTGAACTAAGTCACCTCGTTATTATTTTATCAGTTGACAGCCTCATTTTAACTGATTGTTCCTGTACATTATTGTGTCTTTGTTTCCTATTTACTTGAAATTTTTTCTATTGCCATTATTTTTTTACCATGTTATGTATTCATTCTATTTCTCATAACAGCTCTCGATTTTTTCGATATAAATTGCTGAAGAAAAACATCAATATCCAATATCTAATGTCACGTTGTTCATTTTCTTATAATGGGCATTTTAGTGTTATCAACCTTATTTTATCGATCAATTCTTCTATTGGAACCTTCGATGTGAAACACTAAACTCGAAGAGATTTTCCACTAAACACCAAATAACTTTTAAACTTCTCGACACGCGTTTTGCTCTCCATGTTAGCATCATCAGCAAATGATGATTTGCTTGTTAGAACATTTTATTTTTAAAATTAGATTGAATCATCTCCTGATATGGTTAACGAAAACGAGCGTCAAGAAGTTTAAAAAAGTGATTTGGTGTTTAGTAGTAAATCTGCTCCAGTTTATTTGTATTTTGGATTTACACAAAGTATTTGAATCCGTTCAAAATGACACTTTGTGGGGATGAAATGTAACGAGTGTTTCATGATTTTTGTTGGAGCACGATGTTTTCTAACCCCAATGGCACGAACGATTAATGTCGTCGTTGGTTAAAGTTTTAATACGTACCCAGATAAATACATCAACAATTTTTTTTAATTAAAATCAGTACCTCCAGTCTACAAGCGATATTATATAAAAAGTCTTATTCTCGGTGATAATTAGGAAAAAACTCTCACACATTGAAAACAATGAATCATAATGGGTAGATGCATATTAGGATGATGCAAAACCGACGCATAACCGATTCATTTTTTTTTTGATATTTAGAAATAATTTTTGTAATACACATTCCTTAGTTTTTTATTTTATTTTAATTTTAATTTTATGTAATTTATATCATATTTATATTATCGATCATGCACAATAACATCCGAATCTGTTATTTTATAAATTAAATAATATACAAGGTGTCCCATAAGAAAGTTTCTATTTCATTGGCTCACTGCGCAAATATAACAAATGTGAGGAGCGCGGGGCGCATGTCAATCGATAGCCCCACATTTAGGAATTTAGTCGGTATCGAGCGTATGTGCGAGAATTTTACAAAAACAATGATTTGAGGCTTTTCGTATATTACTTTACATATCCACTTTAAACTAATTAGTTCATTAGTACCCAAAGGTAGTTTGGTCCGATGTATCTCAAAAAGCAATATTTCAAATTTGAGCACTCAAATGTATAAAAAATGTTGAGGTATAATTCAACTAAAATGCATCAACCATCGTTCACCACTTCAAGTATACTTGAAAGAATGTGTCAAGAAACTGAAAGAAATGCAAAAAATATGGTTTTGAAATGCATGCAATGCCCTTTCTGTGCAATTCTGATTAAAGCAATTGTTGCAATTGCAAGAAAGCATCTAGACAATTTTAAAGCTAAAAGTACATCAAAGGAATTGGCAAGTGTTGTAACAAAGCAGACGAGATGGAACGAAAAAAATACTAACGGAAAGAACTTAATTATTTTTCAGAACATCACCCATATTGCCCAATCATCTGCAAAAGCTAGAATTAATAATAATAAAATGTATCATAACTGTAAGTGCTTAGCTATATTTCTACAAAAGATTCTCTTCAACCAAGATCGATTAAAAATTGCCCATTTCCTTTAGTTACCGATTTTAGTATATGGGGATTGTTTCTCATTTTGTATTTATAAAGAGTATTGTTTGTAATATTTATCGTAATTATTAAAATGAAGGGAAATTAATCAATCACTATTTTTTAAATAACCTATCATACATGTCTGGGAATCACATATCACATCAAAACATAACTGGAAATATCGACAAAATAACTGAAAAACTGTAGCAATAATATGTTAAAAACTATGTATTGTGTTGTCCGGAAAGTTCGTAGGGATTTTTCATTAGTTGCTCTTTTAGAGCTTGTAAACAAAAATCTTTGTTGTTTATTTTCATATTCATAATTCCTGTGGTATTTGTCGGTCGGTCGATACAAAAGTAGTCCTAGAAGTACCCGACCTGACGTTTAGATGGCGGTTATTATTTGAAAAGAATGACTATGGTAAAAAGTATCAATCTTATAAAGCTTAAGTTTGAAGTTTGGCCACGCTACGTTATTTACTATTTGTTTGGCAGCCATTAACAGTGAACGCTCTCAGTGAATTTGTAAACATGGAAAAAATTGGTCATTATTATGTGATACAATACTTTCAATTTGAAAGGTCTCAGTCTTACCGATATTAAAGTTGAGCTAAATTCTACTCTGGGGAGTCTGTTCCTTCGTTTACAACAGTAAAATATTGGGCAGCAGAGTTTAAACGAGGCCGTACGATCTGCCAAGATGAACATCGCAGTGGTCGACCAAATGAGGTAACCACGCCAGAAATGGTGAACAAAATCCACAAAATGGTATTGGATGACCGTCGACTAAAAGACTGAAATTGACTGAAAATTTGAACAAGAAAAAGCTGTACGCAAGATGGGTGCCGCGATTACTCACAATGGAACGAAAACAGCGTCGTGAGGATATTTCGATCAAGTGTTTGGCTGAGTTTTTGCATCGATTTAAAACCCTGGATGAAATATGGGTCCGTTACTTCACACCTGCGACGAAGGAACAGTCGAAACAATGGACACTGAAAGGGGAGATTCAGCTCCAAAGAAGGCAAAGACAGTTCCGTCTGCAGGCAAAGTCCTAGCGTCAGTTTTTTGCGCGTAGATTAATTTTCATAGATTATCTTCAAAAAGGAAAAACAATCAACGGCGAGTATTATGCGAACTTATTGCAGCGTTTAAGTGATGAAATCAAGACAAAACGGCTGCATTTGGTGAAAAAGCATTTCATCAAGACAATGCACCAGTTCATATATCCGTTTCGCGATGGCCAAAATCAATAAGTTAAAGTTTGAATTGCCTCCTCACGTAACCTATTCGCCAGATTTAGCCTTTTCAGATTATTTTCTGTTTCTAAACTTGAAAAAATGGCTCGGTGGTAAAAAATTTGCTAACAATGAAGAGATGGAGTCTGCGGTTGATGACTATTTTGAGAAGCTCGACGATTCTCACTATAAACAAGGAATCGAAGCTATTGAACATCGTTGAGAAATGTGTATCGAGCTAAAAGGAAACTATGTAGAGAAATAAAGATATTTTTTTCCCAAATTAATTGTTTTATTTGTTAGGTCTGGTACTTCTGGGACTACCCTCGTATCTTGCATTTACGCTAAATAGGGTTTTTTTTAATTTCAGGGGCAAGAACATTGTCCAAACAAAAACAAGATTTGTGCCATTTACGGAGAGGGTCTGTTGGGGAGACTACGATGCAAAAGTGGTTTGGTCGGTTAAGGGCCGGAGATTGTTACGTGGAAGACCGGCATCGTTCTGGCTGTCCTTCAAGCATTGATGTCGAGAAAATAAAGGCCATAATAGCCGAAGATCCATGCACCACTGTCCGTGAGACAGCAGATAATTAAATATTGGCAAATCGGCCGATTCTAACCATATGAAAAAAAATTTGATGCGTATGGCCGATACGATGTGTGGGTCTCTCACGAACTTAGTGAGCGAAATCTGCTGAACCAAACCCCTCCTTGCGATCTTTTGCTGAAAAAAATCTGAGGCTTCATTTCTGAATAAAATGAATGTGATGAAAAGTGGATTGTGTACAGAAACGTGCAATGAAACAAATCATGGGGGATCAGCTGTTTTAAGTTCCGTGAAAGATAGCTTTCATAAGAAAAATAATATGTTTTGCATTTGGTCGAATGGAAGGGACCCATACACTATGAGCTTCCTCCACGCAACCAAACCATCAACACCGGCCTCTACCGTTCACAATTAGATCGGCTGAAGGCTTCAATTGAACAAAACCGGCCAGAATTAGAAATAGGAAAGGCGACGTGTTTTATCATGACAATGTACAATCACACGTTTTTATCAGAAACTAGTAAAGATTGTTGAGCTTCAATAGGGAAGTTTGGCCCTATCCTCATTACTCACCGGACATCGCACCCTAGGGCTATCATCTATTGCGCTTTGTTCAAAATTGTTTAAATGGAATTTTTTTAAAACGGAAGAGGTGAAAAACAACCTGTTGATAAAAGACATTATGGACCTATCATAACGTCTGCAAAAAGTTGTAAATAATAATGGTAAGTACATAATAGGCTAAATAAATATTTACATCAACTATTTGGGTTTCTCCTTCTCTTAAAAAATCCCCACGAATTTTCTGGGCAACCTAACATACACGAGGGTAGCCTGAAAAGTTTTCCGCATAACACAGAAACAAGTTTGTTTTTGTCAAATTCAGTTTTATTTCTCAACATAGTCTCCTTGTAATGCTATATACCATTGCTAGCGATGTTCCCACCTCTTTAATCCATTCAAATAGTAGTTTACATCTTGTTCTGCAAAATAGTCGTTTTCGAAGGTGATGGTTTCTTCATTCGATGAAAATCTCTGTCCTCCAAGCGAAACTTTATCCTAGGAAAGAGAAGAAAGTTGCTGTGAGCCAGATCTGGTGAATAGGGTGGTCAATCAATTTCAATCCCGATTCGTGAATTTTTACCATGGCGATCACTGAAATGTAAGACGGTGCGTTGTCTTGGTGGAACAAAACTTTATTTTTCTTCAAATGCGGCCGTTTTTCCGCAATTGCTGCATTCAGCCTATCAAGTAATGATGCGTAGCATGCCTCTGTTAATGTTTTTCCCTTTTCAAGATAGTCGATTAACACAACTCCATGACGATCCCAAAAAACTGTCTCCATCACTTTCCCGGTCGATGGAACAGTCTTCGCCTTTTTCGGAGTCGATTCACTTCGACTGTGCTTTAGTTTCAGGAGTGTAAGGGGGTATCCAAATCAATTTCATCTACAGTTATTAATCGACGCCAAAACACCGACTTATTTCACTTAAACTGCATCAATAGGGCTTCGGAAATGTTCATTCAAGTGGCACCCAACGCGCAGTTAGCTTTCTCATGCGCAAATCTTCAGTTCTTCACCATTTGATTAACTTTTTCAATGTTAGTTTAGGTAGTGGTTGCATTTTTTGGCCGTTCCGAACGTTCAATCGTCAACCAAGCTGGTACGACCAGGTTTAAATTCAGCTGCCCAAAATTTTACGATGGCATATGATAGTGCAGAGTCCCCGGAAACAGCATCCATCTCGGCTTTAATTTAATGACGGCTCAATATTCCATTTTTTTCACCTTCACAGAAACAATAACATCGACTGGCATAAACGACTAAGCATCTAGTATAGCCATTTTCCAAGATCATCTTTCAACGCATGCGCAATTATATTACCAGAATATTTTTGAACTGTAACGCCGGAAAACGTAAGTTTTCAGACTACCCTCGTAGTGCATTAGACAAGCCATACTTAATGCACTATAGTAATTATTTGGCTACATCAAAATTTTCAATACAACTATAGTAAAAAAGACATAGTAATAGAAATATAGTAAAAGAAACATAGTAAAATTAAGAAAAAAAAAATAAGTCAGGCATACTAGTCAGGACAACTGTCAGATATAGCTTCTTTACTTAAAAAAAAACTAAATGAGATAAATAACTATTGAAAACTTAGTATATGTATACAGAACTGGATGAATCATTTTTGTAGGGTCTTATGCACCAATTAAAAATCAAAGAGCAATATCACTAAACAATTTTCTAAAACTATTTCGAGTATATTTGAAGGCATATACACTTCTGAGTTCATCCAGATTACATTGTATGATATTGATATTGTAGAAGAACCAACAAATGATATTGTAGAAGAAAAAATATACAAATATATTTTACTGAAACATGCTTATATCCTGACAGATATATTAATCTGAATATATTGAATTAATTATTAAATTATATGCATTTTTAATAGATACCTACATCAAATAAACAATTAAAATATCTAATAATTCAACCAGTCAAATAGTCAACCAGATTTGTTACACACTCACTGACCTGATTAGGCACTGATTGAATGAGATGATTGAATGTATTTGCAGAATCTCATTCCAACCTTTGTCACATCCACAAAGACTACGAATAGCCTTCATTTTGTTCACGGCATTTTTCTGGTATGTAACGTAGGGAGAATAGCGGACACCTAGAATACAGGACTATCTGGCAACATTAGTTCAACAATACCAATTAGTATATCTAGTATGACTACCCAGAATCTTTCCTGCAGCAGAAGGCAATGATATATCTGATAGCTGTCGCAGTCAGCTCAATCTTCTTTTTTAAAAATAAGTATAATGCAAGCATCTAAAGTCTGATAGCATTTCCTGGCTTCTCTAGCACAGGTAGATTATTTTATGGAGTTTGTTTACAATCATATTGTTACCAGCTTCGTATATATGCACTGGTCTGGTATTCCACCCGTGCTGCAGCTGTTATTTTTTAGCCTCCGGATTGTTATTTCTACCTCGTCCATGGTGGACTCTTTGTCCATGCTCATAATTTTAAGTTCTTCGAGACACGAGATCCAACAAAACTCTTTAATCGATTCTTCACTAGCCTCCATAAAGCATTTTAAAATCGTCCGTGCTTCTATAGGTTTATCTTCCTCTTCACATGACTCAAGCCGCTTTTCCAGATAACGCTCGAGAGGTTCCCGACACCTCTCCTCTTGTCCAGTGTATTTGCTTTTTTTATGCAGCGACCATTTAATTTCAGATCTGATTAGTCTATGATCAGTCCAGTAATCATCAGCGGAGAGTAGTGAGTTTGTGATGTTAAAATCCCTGTCATCTCGTTTTCCCATTATAACATAATCATTAAGATGCCACTGTTTAGAGCGTGCATGTTGTCATGATATTTTGTGCTATTCTGGTGGGCGGTGTATTAGTTATTATAAACTCGAACTCAGAACATATCTAAATAAGGAATGTTTGAACATATGATGAATCTCAAGATCATTTTTTTCCAATTTTTAACAGCATTAAATTATTCAAAGCTCTGAATAATTGTTGCGTATATTTTTACTAGAAACAGTATAATATATTTCTCATATTAGTATGAATCATCTTCATATCTAATTTCATTTATTAACATTTTGATAATTTTTCATATAAATATCAAAAAAATAAATATTAGTTTTATCTCTAAATAATTTGCATTGTTATATAGAAGAAAAACATGAACATTTGAAAAACATTATCAACACATTTCAAGTATAATCAAATGATCAAAAAAGGAAGGTACATAATAATAAATTTTCTAAACATACACAGTAGATATATTTGCTTAATATTACATCATAATTAAAATCTAAATAAGTAGCAATATTTTTATATATAAGAATATTAGTCAGTTTTTGTAGTTTCTTTAAATAACAATTATTATTATTATACATATAAGCAACCAGTTTCTGACAATTTTCTTTAATACATATTACCATTTACTCTTATTTTGTAATAAAAATCAAAGAAATCGGAATCTACACTAAATCTAATAAATAATTATTTTGAAGAAGGCTGCATTTTTTTGCTATATATATGCTATATATAGATATATGTATATATATATATATATATATATATATATATATATATATATATATATATATATATATATATATATATATATATATATACATATATATATATATAGGCAGCACCCATTAACCTTGAAGAGTGAAATTGAAATTGTTCCTAATTATTGGCTGGCTAAATCAATCAGTTTCAAACATGCTACATACTGATAATCATTTAATTAAAAAAAAACTACGTTATATGTAAAAGGTAAACATTATACGAAGTACAAACATACACCATTAAGTGTTAGCCCCATTGCCCTCTCTTTAGGGAAAATTTTAATTTAGAATTATATAGCATTAAAAAACGAGATTATTGAAACAATTATAGCTTTGAATAATCTTTGTTGACATTATTATCAGTGCTTTCCAGTTATCAGTAGGCTAAATGTCTTTAACCTTGAAAGAAATTTAATATTTTGTAATTATTTAATTTAGTAAAAAACATTTTTTCATTACCAAAGTGTTCTAATACTTAGTTTATCTCAAAATGCATAAAATTAGAAATAAACTACACAACAATGAAAAATAAATATCACAGCAAATATTTTGACAAATGAATTACACAACAAAGGTAAACTGTCTATTTGGGTCGACACATTTTTTGGAGGAAGAATAGCTCTTGAAGTTTATTGATTTTAACAAATAAAAAAAGAGTCAACACAAACGAAGAGCGTTTAAAAGCGCCAAAAAGGGCTTAGATCGAAGGGATGAAAACAAATATTCAAACTTACCATTTTTAGACTGCTTGTCAGCGAAATTCAACTGTGTTTGCTCCGTTTCGGAGCCGTTTTCGGACATTTTCTTCTTTGGTTACACTTACTAGAGTCAACTATGTTACGCCTACCCTACGTGGTACAATAAATAATCGAAAATTGTATAAAAAAAACCTATATAATATACAACTAAGTTTAATATCACAGGTCGGTTTATTCGTCAACAATAACTTAACAGACGTAACACGTAAACATGTAGAATAAATTAATCAGATCGCTTGATGATACTAGTAAACGGCACTAATGTACAAACGGGAAAATAACTCAAGCTTCGTAACTCACGACACGCGAAAAATTCTCATAAAATACTTTTTATCATACGAAAATATTAAACGTTCGCCATATGCCTTTTCTTTCACTCACATTCTGCCATCTGTCAAATGCAACGCCAACTATAACGCCATCCATTGAGCATGCGCTATTTGCACGGACCAATGTATAGATAGATGCATACGGTGGACCAAATATAAAATATTTTAATAATTACATAGTGTAACAAAAATATAATAAATTATTGATTGATTTGTCCTTTAATTTGTGACAGTTCATTTTTTAAATCGAATAAAACAATTTTATACTTTGTTATCTATCAATTTTAAAGTCACTATAAAAGTGATAGATAACAAAAGCATAAAATTGTTTTATTCGATTTAAAAAATATAATGTTAAAACCAGATATTTACAGTATGAAAATGAGAAATTTTTGGGGTACCATTTAAGAAATCTATTGAATTGCAGGCCTGGATATGTTATTTTTTACAATGAAGGAACGGGGACTTGCCCAATAACCGCCTGGCGTTACTTATATAGTATTTTCTGGTCAAAATTATCGTCTGGATCTTCCTAAGAGTAACCTGCAGGTGCTAGCAATTCAGTCACCTGAATAATACAAAGTTTAAAGGCCGCTTTAAGTTGCCTCAGGAGTTTATTTCGAATCGGTTCTGTGCAATGTGATTTTACATAAAATACTGTCTCATCCTCAAAAAAGCTGATTTGACGGCTATGTGGAGATTAAACAAGACCAGTGCTAAGCGGGAATCCCGACTCATTAGGCTTCCTTATAGAAAGGATCGATTTTAATTTTACTTAAAAGGGTCTACCTTCCAGAAAAGACCTGATAAGTATTGTGAGGTCTCCAAGGAAACCTAATTCAATGGTCTTATAAGAAAGTTCGTCGTGTTACTTACTCAAAGGGATTTACAACTAAAGACTAAATATGTTATTTTTAGCTTGTCGACGCACTTTTCGCTAACCATGTAAGCATCATCAGGAGATAATTTAGATTGACAATAGGTGGGATGATTCATCATGCGTTCAGACTGATGATGGATGGGATAATTCAATATGAATAATCTCCTGATGATACTGACACGGTTAGCAAAACGCGCGTCCAGAAGTTGAAAACAATGTTTGAGTTTAATGTTTCATATCAAAGGTTTCAATAGAAGAACTGATGGTCTTTCATGACCAATTATTATTATGGATTTAGCCTAAAGGCATTTGCGCTTCTTCTAAGGGGAACATTCACAGTGATGACAATATGATCGGTATTGTTTCGGCGTATTTCATATCCCATTGTCTTTTCATCTGTTTTTGAAGCTCATTATAATTTTTTCAGTATGTTTTGCAACTAAATTATTGCTTGGGATAGCTATATCCCAAACTGTTGTTATTTAATTTCTGCTCGGTCCCAATACAATATGTAACTATTGTTCTCCAGAACTGATTGAGGATTCTAATTGTAGCATGGAACTGTCTCCAATTCCTTTAGCTCCAGTTTTATTGCCAATTCTTGATGAAGGATCTTCGCCACTGCGACATACCTTTGGAGACCCATATCTACATCGATCATCCGCCACACTACCGTCCCGAACTATATACTTGAGGAAATTTTTAGCAGGTATAGCTTGGTCTTGTATTGCCCAGTAGGAACCCTCTGTCTCCGGAAACCAGTAGTTCGACGCTAATATGTCGACTAGTTCCTGAGTGATTTTTATCCTTAACTATCCCAAACGAATAGTTTAGCACCAAACATGCGTATGTGTCGAGAGCTTTAGACATGTTTCTGCTATTTAAGTTTGTTCTTAAAACTTGTCTCAATCGTGTGATAAATTGACAGGTAAGCTCTTCTTTCATTAAACCGTGATCAATTCAGCGTGCTTGCTTTATACCTAGATACTTTTATGTATCTACAGCACTCATTGTCTCGATCTTTCTTCCGTTTTGTGTCCCAAAAGCATTGTTCAGCAGTTTTCCTCTATTGATGTTTAATATGCGTCACTTCTCCAGTCCAAATCGAATTCATACATGTTTTGCAGGTGACTATTTGATGAGGCAAATACTTTTAGATCGTCCAAGTAGAGCAAATGGTTTACCCTCATAACTTCACCGTTGCTTTTCAAATTAAAACCATATTTGATCGAGTTCAGTCGGTTTGAGAGTGGGTTCATGGCAATACAAAACCAAAGAGAACTGAGTGAATGTCCTTGAAAAATACCTCGTCTATTTGTATTTTGATTCTCCACACTGACATGAAGCTCTTCAACAGATTTACTATTGGTTGGTTTATTTTATAGATATTTAAGATTTCTAGAAGACATTCGTGTGGTACACAATCGAAAGCCTTCTTATAATCGATATATGCCATATTAATATTTCATTTCTTAACATAGGCCTGATTGCAAATAACTGAATTAACCAATTATTCCTTGCATCCCATTGGTCCTTTAGTACATAGTCTTTCTGCTGCACGGCGATGATATTATTGCGCTCAAAATGTGAATATTATATCATCGCTAATGCATGTTGTTATGACTTTATATACCGTGGGGAGACAGGTTATGGGGTGATACTTTAGAGGATTTTGAGTATTTTGCTGATCCTTTGGTATAATGTATCTTATCCCTTGAGTTAATGGTGCATTTTGCAGGTCGGCTAATATTTCATTAATGATGCCAGTGAGTTTATCATGTGTGCACCATAATTTCTTCAGCCAGTAATTTTGCAGTCTGTCAGGATCTAGTGCTTTCCAGTTATGAAGTTGTTTAATTACAATGGAAACCTCACCGATTGTAAATTGTTCATATTTCATCTCTTCGCAGTTTTGATAAGCCTCACGTTCTTCTCTAAAGCAAGTGTTGTTGTTATGTCAAAATTTTGTACTTAGCTGGTTGCTCCAGCAATCTATCTGTTTTTTAGTCGGAAAGTCAATAATCGAGTTACTAGCAACTGAATTGAGATTATTATTATTTTTATTTTTTTTTCAATCACAAAGATCAAGATAAGCAGGAGGCTCACTAATTGTATAAAACTCTGTGTACGATGGAAGTTGTGCCTAGTAGTACTGCTTTTAGCAATTGTATTATGAGTATATTGTGTATTTGTTTAAAAGGAGTTGCTTGATGTGTAGTACTAAGCCGTTTGCTAATATGATGACAGGCAATATTTCAACTTTTTCATGTCCCATATAGTCTTAATTTCCTGGGTGAGTTTGAAATGTGTCTTTCTTTTCATCATATTTTGTGGATATGTTAGAATCTAGTGGAACCGCTATGTTTATAATTATCGCTTCTTTCTCTCTTTTTTTAGAAGTACGATGTCAGGACGACTGTGAGTTACTTATGATGTGTCCCTTAGTAATTTAACCTCCTCATTCTCTAATATCATGTGTGGTATATATTTGTAGTATTGCAGCCTTGTAGTAAGTTGATATTTTATACACATTTCTTATACTTATACTTACAGTGCATTCTAGTTGGCACTACCTGGTCTTGAATGGCCGTGGCCGATTCGTCAGTTCCTGGAAAGAAATACCCTACCTTCCGGTTTGACATAGAATAATATCTGCATACTTCCTTCTGCTCCAGGTTATGGTGAGATATGCCATGTAGTGCTTTTGATTTCCAAGCGTTTTCTAATTGCTGAGTATTACACTATTCTGTGAGATTTACATGTTCGGAGAGTCTAAGTGGGGAGAATCCAGTGTCACATTTATTAAGTGTTTTATAAAAAACTGAGATTTGGGTGAGGAAACATTTTCACACGTTGGTAATTTCCTCTGAGTGGCCATCTCGATATTAGCAAGCCCTCTACCTCACTTGTTTCTTGATATATAGAGTATATTCAATGCTGTCCTGGAGTGATGCAGTGTATGGACGGTCAAAGTTGTCAAGATTTTACGATCCATCTCCTGTGCCATTCTGTCTTCAGATGAGGTCCCCACACCTCAGACCTCAGGGGCTTTTATCTTTCTATTTGGAACTCATCTTTTCATTCATAAGAGGAGTTGGCCCTTACGAAGTTAATTTCCTTCAGCTTTAGCCCTGACACCCTTGTCCACTAGAGTTGTTTACCCAATCTCCAAAGGGATGTTCAGGTTTCCGGGGTTCACTAACTTGGAGGTGCGGGGAGGAATTGAATAGGAGAGGCTACTGAATGCGATATTATATGTTCCATATCATTATCTCATTAGAAACCCATTATAATAATAATAATTATTACTATTATAAGCAATATATATATATATATATATATATATATATATATATATATATATATATATATATATATATATATATATATATATATATATATATATATATATATTTTTTTTTTTTTATTTATTGGGATTTTCGGTCAATGTAAATAAGTTTTAATTTTTTATTGTTTTTATTTACGTTTATATAAAAAAAAAACAAATAATACCATTAATTTCAGAAATGATACAGATAATTTATGTTGTATATATAATAACATTATTAAATAATAAATTTTCATAATTTTTTTAATTTTTGCATCTAATATCATTCCACATAAAAAATTCAAAACAATTAGGTTATAATAAAAAACAAAGAAGGTGGAATAATTGTTAAATATGTCAAAAGTCAAATATGTCATTTAAAAATTTTATAAAAAAATGACACATATTACTTAAAAAATTCAAAAAATTAATTGTTTAATTGATATTGGTAGGTTTTTAAATGTAAGTTTGTATTTTTTTTTTATATAAAAGTAATTTTTATTTTAGAAGTATTCTGATGATGGTCCGTTGTAGAATCGAAACGTAAATAAAACAGAAAATTAAAACTTATTTACACTGGTTTTGGTTTAGGTTCTAGTTTTACAAGGTTCTGCTACCATACGTAAAAGGAATCACAGATAGAATAGGCAGACTACTAAGGAAACATAAGATCAGAGCAGCCTACAAGCCGCACAAAATTGTTGCAAACATCCTAAAAAACCCCAAGGACAAAGTTAGACTGGAAAATCATGGCGTATATAGTATATCTTGTTCCGACTGCAACAAAGCATACATAGGAAACGCGGCAACGTGGCGGCAAAGTAGAAACATCAATAAACGGATGCCCGACAGCGTTGCCGAGCGCCGCAAATAGTCCCGAACAACCCCGATATAATCTGCGTAATCGCCGGCCGCCTATAAAAGCGAGTACGACGACCCGTGCACGTCAGTTAGACTCAACGGATCGACCCCCGGAAAGATTTATTGTATATATATATATATATATATATATATATATATATATATATATATATATATATATATATATATATATATATATATATAAATATATATATATATATATAAATATATATATATATATATATATATATATATATATATATATATATATATATATATATATATATATATATATATATATATATATATATATATATATAAATATATATATATATATATATAAATATATATATATATATATATATATATATATATATATATATATATATATATATATATATATATATATATATATATATATATATAAATATATATAAAATATATATAAATATGTATATATATATAAATATATATATATATATATATATATATATATATATATATATATATATATATATATATATATATATATATATATATATATATATAGCTACATCTACTTTCGAAATAGTTGTTGATGGCAAAGTTAATTCAGGAGGGGTTCTTGGCAGTAATGGTGAAGCTAGCGACGCCCGTGAAGCTACCAATGGTGTGTTGGTGAGCGTAACTCACACTCAGTCGAAATTGCTTGCATGCTTGTTAATGATGATGATGATGAAGAGGGGATTGCATCAATCTGACAACTTGTCGGAATTGGGTCTGGTAGTGGAACTGCAACATCTAACTATCGATCAGTGATGGAATTGGGCAAGAAGTCGACGTCTGTAAATACTCGTGTATTCATGGGCCATATCCCTGTGCAAGTAAAACCCGCCTGTATATTTCGCGGTGTTACGGCGATCGGAAAAGAGACTCCGACTACACTGGGTATATCGTATATCGTCATAACTTTTCCAGGGTTTGATCTCATCCAGTTGTCACAGCATGCATCTTGTGTGTGTACAGTGTAGTGGGAAAGTCAAAAGGACAATGACAGAATCTCTTCATGTCAATAATCTTCAGTGCTATTTGGGAACTGTGTGTTAGATTTATTGCATATTTATTGTAATTTTCATATGAAGTAGGAAGTAATAGAAAACTAGTAGCAAAAGAGAACGAGAAACATTTCAATCTAGAGAAAGAACAATTAGAACGTATTGCGATAGAGGAGTTATGACTTGCGCTGCATTCAAACAGGTGTATAAATCTGAAATTGTTTCTGTTTCTGGAGATATTAATGCTGTGTAATACTAGAAGTGCTGGAGGATTATCTTTTGTCATTTATAACGTGTTTAGAAGACGATGATGTCATTTTTCAACCGAACAACCTTTCGGTTCATAATACAAACATAATACATACAACAAAAAATGGTTTCAAGAATTTGGGATCAAAATTTCTTTCATTATTTTGAAATGATCTCCATTAGGGAATTTTAGCCAGGGATGTTCATGACCCACAAAGACCAGAAATTCAAACAAGAAAGGAACTCAAAGAAAGAATACCCAAAGCCGGGCATAAACAAGTTTTAACAATAAATCTAATACACAATATTCCTAGATTATTGTCTAATATAAAGAAGTGGAGAGGCAGCAAAATATTAATTGTAGGTGAGACCAGGTATAAAGTTACACGCGATGACGTAACAAATCAGTTTCTGAACGAATTATGTTGGCTGTATCACTGATGTGCGCCATTTTGAACTCCCCCTTATATCAGTTGCGCTCACGGCGTTGTGTCGTCAGGTTTTGGACGTAGCGAGTCGGTGCCTCAAAAATAACGTTTTTTTCAACTGTGTTTGTTTTTATTATGGTAAGTTTAAACTTGCATGTTAAGTGTCAGTAAAATAGCATAACTATTCGCCTTTCTATTTTGGCGATCGAAACGGTATCTTTCTAACAGTTTTTTAGGTTATAGGCATGTGTTTGTCATATTCGGGAAAATTTAAAGGTAGGGACCAAAGTAACAGCTTGTTACTTTCATCCCATTATGATCGTGATATCTTAGCATATATTTAAATCATTTATAATTAAATATTTAGCATATTTTATTGTGTTTTTTATATTTCAAAGTAGTACAGATTTATTTTTTTATTCCAGAATGCCTAATATACATAAACGAATAATCAGTAGAGCAAGTAAGCTCAGTTAGCTAGTAAGCTCCGTCACATCTCCAGAACGTGGCGTGCTGGTTGCAGTAGCTACTGCAGTTAACGCCATTGGAAATAGTATTCCACCGATGTTCATATTCTCACGAAAAAGGATTAAGGATCATTTTATCCGTGATCCACCCCAAGGGTCAGTTGGAAGTGCGAATGGAAGTGGTTGGATGCAGAAAGATGATTTCAACATATTTTTGAATCACTTTATAACTCATAAAAGACCATCTAAAGAAAATAAGTGCATTCTTCTTTTAGACAGCCACAGTTCCCATATAGCACTGAAGATTATTGACATGTAGAGATTCTGTCATTGTCCTTTTGACTTTCCCACTACACTGTACACAAACGCGATGCATGCTGTGACAACTGGATGAGATCAAACCCTGGAAAAGTTATGACGATATACGATATACCCAGTATAGTCGGAGGCTCTTTTCCGATCGCCGTAACACCGCGAAATATACAGGCGGGTTTTACTTGCACAGGGATATGGCCCGTGAATACACGAGTATTTACAGACGTCGACTTCTTGCCCAATTCCATCACTGATCGATAGTTAGATGTTGCAGTTCCCCTACCAGACCCAATTCCGACAAGTTGTCAGATTGATGCAATCCCCTCTTCATCATCATCATCATTAACAAGCATGCAAGCAATTTCGACTGAGTGTGAGTTACGCTCACCAACACACCATTGGTAGCTTCACCGGCGTCGCTAGCTTCACCATTACTGCCAAGAACCCCTCCTGAATTAACTTTGCCATCAATAATGGCCTTGCCATCAACAACTATTTCGAAAGTAGATGTAGCTATTTCATCGACATCATTTGATAATTTACATATCTCATTTATCTCTTCAGCTAGTGTTCAGGACGTCACGATGATATCATTTAGCCCCTACCAAAGGCAGGATCCAGGAAGAATAATGGAAAGGGAAGGAAAGGCAGAAAACCAGCAGTAATGACTGATACTCCAAACAAGCTTGAAATTCAAGAACAAAACCAAAGAAAGCTTAGAGCCAAAGAAGTTAAGAAACCCATTTTGCAGACTGCTAAAGAGACAAAAAACCCAAGGACTTCAGTTGTTAAGAAAACTATAAAAAAAGGAAATAAAACACAAAAGAAAGAAAAAGATGCTAAAATAACTCAGGATAGTGATAATTCAGACAGCGAAGATTGCTTCTGTTTAGTTTGTATGGAATCCTTTTCAAACAGCAGGTCAAATGAAAACAGGGTAGAATGCCCAAAGTATCAGCTGTGGGCTCATGTAGGCTGCACTAATAACGAAATAAGTTCTGTGTGCCATAATTGTTTGCCTGATTGAGATCTCATTTTTAAATAATCTTCATTATTTTAGACGATTGTTATGTTTCCTAGGGATGGTTGTAACAAATTCCACTTTTTTTTAATTGGTCGTTTTTCTCAAAATCTTTAATATCAGTTGTATTTAAATTGGTATTAAAAGATAGCTGAAAAACCAATCTATCATGTGTACTGATTAGAATTTTGATATTCAAAAAGCTCTCTGAGATATTACGAAACAATCGAAAATTGTTACGTTCATCCTTGGTCTCCCCTACTAACGGTATCATAGGCAATTTTAGAAGGTTGAGTCTATAATTTTTCATAACCCCGATTTGTAATTTTTTCATTGGGAATAACAAAACAAAATAGGAATAATATTTCATTAATTTAATTAGGAATAATAATGTCATATTAATTTTACTTTTATTTGTATTATTTGTTAATATCGTTATTTATGTTAAGAAAAATAAATTTCAAAATGTGTTTTTTTTAATTTTTTTCACAGTACATGTACTGATGAATTTGATTGATACGGAAGATTCTCATATTTGTCCATTATGTAGTCCTAATTTGGTGCTGAAAAAGAATTATTTATAATAGCCTGTTCTTCCTGTGGTGCTACAATCCGTCAGTGAGTTTTAACCTTTAACTTTCGCCTCCAACCGGATCGATCTCCCGCAGCCTCTTGCGAGTTTTTAATGTGCAATAGTTCTTCAGCATCTCTTCCTACATTGTTTTGCCATATTGTATTTGGTCTACCTCTAATTATTTTATTTCTGTTACCTCCTATTCGCCCTTGCATGATTCTCCTTGTTATTCGATTTTCATGCATTCTTGCCCCATGTCCCACCCATCTGAATCGCTGAACCCTCATATAGTCTATAATTTCCAGATCCTTGTATAATTGCTCAAGTTCAAATTATACCTGATTCCATTATTATTCTTAGCACCAAAAAATCTTCCGAGTACTCTTCTTTCAAATCCTGCAAACACCTCTTCTGTTATGTTCGTAAGGGTTCTCCCAAATCGACTCGCAGCCATAAGTGACTACTAGCCAAATGAGCGTTTTGTAGATCTTAACTTTCATGTTCTTTTGAATAAGTGTAGATCTTAGGACATAATGCAGAGAGTAATTCAATTTATAATACGTTTGTGATATAATAAACTGTTCTAATTTTAAATATATTTTAATTTTTTTCTTTGATATTTCCTCTTTATTTGAATATAGTAGAGTTGTGAGCTTGGATACTGAAAATTTTGTAGAACCTATAATTTTATTTCCATAGTAAAGGGTGTTTCAAATTCAGCAGTAATTCCTGAATAAAAGACATAATTTGCGTTGATTTCAAAAAACTTTTTATTGACAATTGAAGCACAGTGTATAACAATTAAACAGGAAAGACAATATCTGCCAAATGACGCCCTCTTGCAGCTCTACAGGCATCCAAACTTTTGACAACATTTTGATATAACCGTAGCTCTATCTCACCAATGACTCGAATAATTTCATCCTTTAGTTCAGGAATCAATTGTTCTTATAGACCTGGTTTTTCACGTAACCCCAAAGAAAATAGTCCAATGGTGTCAAAGCATAATATTGGTGGCCAATTAACATTAACACCATTTCTTGCAATAACTTGTCCAGGAAATTTTTCTCTCAATAAATCAATTACTTCATTAGCAGAGTGAGGTGTAGCGCAATCCTGTTGGAACCACATATCCTCCAGATCAATATTATTCAATTCAGTCCATAAAAATCGAGTTATCATCTCACGATATCAAACACCATTCACAGTTACAGCTTCACCAGCAGTATTCTGAAAGAAATATGGTCCAATTACACCTCCTAAGAATAATGCAGACTAAACAGTGACTCGTTTAGGATGTAAATGTTTCTCATGAATCAGTCGTGGATTTTCCTCAGCCCAAATGTGGTAATTTTGTTTATTAACATGGTCACCAATTTCAAAATGTGCTTCATCTAAAAAGACATTTTTTGAGAAAAATCACCTGTTTGTTCTTTGATCCAGTTGACAAATGCACGACGTTTTGAATGATACAGTGGCTTTAGCTCCTGTGTTATTTGATCCTTATATACCTTCAGAGCTAAATCCTTTCGTAAAATACGCCATGTTGTAGATTCAACGAGTTCAAATTGTTGAGAACGTCGACTAATGGACATTTCTGGGCCTTCAGCAACACTTATACATAACAAATGAATATGCTCTTGCGCCCACGACTATATATCGCTGTTTTTATATCTTCCACCGAACCAGTTTCTTGAAATTTTTGAAAAATTCGATTGATAGTGCTTTCAGATGGACGATTGTACAAACCGTAAATATCACGTCATTTTTTAAAAACATTTTTCCCTGAACGTCCATTTTTATAAAATAATTCAACAATTTTAACATGTTCCATTTTTATAAATGTAATACATTACACTTCTGAAATGAGGCTAGACCTGGGCAAACTCACAACGCCATCTGTATTTTATTCAAGAATTAAAAAACCGCTCAATTTGAAAGACCCGTTACTATAAAATTAAACAATGCACATAAGATTAAAACATTCATTAAGAAATATATTTTTATTTTAATAAAAAGAAAAATTACACAACAGTAACATTGAAAACAAATAATACAGCAGGTTCAATCAGAATAATCAGAGTCGTTTGCATCATTTTCTTCGTAGTCAGATTCTTTCTCTTCCACATACTCTTCTTCAAAAGTTTTAACTTTTCTAACTTCCTGGTTTGCAGATTTCTGATGAAAAACGAACGATATATAGTGGCACATATCCCATATTTGTTTTAAAACCTTAAAAAAAAAAGAAAAACGCAGGTTAGGAGATGAAAAACTTACATAGTACAATGAATGTTTACCAAATCAGCAAGACCCTTCTTGTCCCAGCAATGATACCATTGGGATAAATCTGATGTACAATCAGCTTCATCTGGAGGATTTTTAATAGATATTTTGTTAAAACAGTTTTTGCACTTAAGTTTAGTATGAGTATCTGATTCTAAATCCTCCAATCGGAAGAGATCTCTAAGTTCTGCAACACTAAAGTGTCTTGCAGCTTCTTCATTCATGTCAACTATAGTAGAACTAAGAGCTTTCTTATGTGCTTGGCGTTGGAAAATTTTTTCTTCGATTGTTCCCGCCTAAAGTGAATATATTTGTTCAAATAATAACCTTTATATGATATAAAATGTACTTACACATAAAAATCGGTAAATATAGCATGGTTTTTGTTGGCCATCTCTCCAAACTCGAGCCATCGCTTGATCATCATTGGCTGGATTCCAATCGGGATCATACATAACCAATCTGTTAGCTCCAATTAAGTTTAAACCACAGCCTCCAGCCTTGGAACTAAGCATGAATATAAAATCTTTTGAATCTGGACTATTAAAACTCTCTACAATTTTGGCACGTTTCTTTATACTCATTGTGCCATCCAATCTAACATACTGATAACCCCTAAAAAATTACATCTTTAAAACAAATAGGCAAAATTGATTTTGAAAAAATCATGTATTTCGAGTAAGTACTCGTAGTGAAGTCACTACACGTAAGAATTAATCATCAAGAGATGGTTAGAACGAATTCTATTATTAATATTATATCAGGTTGTCTGGAAAGTTCGTAAGGATTTTTACGGTCTTTTAACGCTTGCTGGTAACGGTAAGGTCTTTTAACGCTTGCTGTGTTGGATAAGGACGGTAAGGTCTTTTAACGCTTGCTGTGTTGGATTAGTAAAATTTATTTACATACGCGGGTCGTTCAATATGTCCTTAGAAAAAGATAGAAAAACACATTATTTTGAGTAGAGTTTTTTTATTTTTCAACATAATTCCTTTTAACTCTATACACTTTTCCTAGCGTCTTTCCAACTTTTTTAAGACGCCTAAAAAGCAAGATTTCGGAAGGTCCTCAAAATAGGCATCTGTTTGGCCGAAGATCTCCTCGTTCGATGTAAACCGTTGTCCGCTGGGCCATTTTTTTAAGTTCGGAAATAAAAACGTCACTGGGGGCCAAACCCCGGTGGATGTTGTAATAATTCGAACTTTAATTCCATGATTTTGGCCATTGAAACTGTACAGGTGCATTGTTTTGATGGAAGAGGATTTTTTTCTTTTTCAAATCAGGACGATTTTTCTTAATTTTTTCGCTCAACCGGTGCAATAACGACGCATAATACTATTCAGTTATTGTTTTTCCTTTTTCCAAGTAATCGGTGTAGATGATTCCGCGTGCATCCCAAAAAACTGTGGCCATAACCTTACTGGTCGATTTCACCGTCTTTGCCTTTTTCGGACACTGTTCGCATTCAAAAACCCGCTGTTTTGATTGTTCCTTTGTCTCTGGAGTGTAGTAGTGTATTTATGTTTCGTCCACAGATATGTATCGCCACAGAGACTCATCAGGAATGCGACGAAAAAGCTCCAAAACAGTTCCTCTTGGATTTTCTAAGGACTTATTGAACGATCTTTGTACTATTAATTCCTGTGGTATTTAAAATGTTTATTGTTGTCGATAACTTGTATTTATGCCACATTATGTTTTATTATTTCAAAAAGCGCAAGAACGCTGTCCAAATACAAACAAAATTTATGCCGTATACGAAGAAAGTTCTGTTGGGGAGACCAATGTGTAAAAATAGTTAGGTCGGCTCAGGGGCGGAGATTTTGACCTGGAAGACCGGCATCGCTCTGGTCATCCTTTAAGCACTAATGTCGAGGAAATAAAGGTCATAATAGCCAAAGATCCACACTCCACGGTCCGTGAGATAGCAGATAAGTTAAATATTGGAAAATCGACCTTTTTTGGTCATCTGAAAAAAATATGGGTACGTCACGAATTTAGTGAGCGAAATCTGCTGGACCGAATTTCTTCGTGTGATCTTTTGCTGAAAAAAATAAATCGAGGCTTCATTTCTGAAGCAAATGGTAACTAATGATGTAGTGCATTGGAAAAAATCATGGGGGTGGTCACAGTCAGCGGTTTTAGGTAAAGCAAACGACAGCTTTCATCCGAAGAAAATTATACGTTGAGCTTTTGCCACACAACCAAACTAACCACACCAATCGCTACGTGTTTCAGCATGACAATGCAGGACCAAACTTTTGACCAAATGGTTGAGATTAAATTGCCCCATTAAATTTTGCCCCATTGACCAGACATCGCATCCTCGGACTACCATTTATTCTGTTCCCTCCAAAATTGTTTAAATGGGAAATCTTATAAAAAGTATATTTATTGGCAATAAAGATGTTAATTTTTGGTAACAAAGCATTATGGAGTTATCACTACGTTAGCAAAAAGTTATAGATAATGTTTTAATTGCTGTAAATAAATTGTCGTTGTAGTTGTAAATACATATTTACATAAACTATAGGGTTATTTTTTAGTGCATCCGAAGTGTTACACCATCAAGCGTCCGAGTTATGTTGGCTTCCATCGGTATGGACCAAAGATTTAACATATCCCCAAAAAAAATAATCTAAAGGCGTTAAATTACTCGACCTTGGTGCGCAATTAACATGTCCATTCCTCGGAATAATTTTCTCATCGAATTGTTCGTTCAATAGATCGAATGTTGCGTTGGTTGTATGGCATCCAACACATCTCCAGATCAATACCATTCAAATTCATAATTTTTAAAGAAATACGGCCCAATGATCCCACCGACGTACAATTCGCACCATACGGTGCATTTTTCTGAATTCGACGGTAATTGTTGTTAACCGCTTCTCCAAAAATGAGTTTGTAACTGAACAAAATTGTGCGACAAAGTTTTGGGTCAAGTTGCCAATTTTGAGCACATTCACCGAACATACAACGTAAATGATTATCTTTCGGCTTGAGTTCTTGAACACGCTGGATCTTGTAAGGCATCAGACCAAGATCTTTATGTAAAATTTTCCACGACGTCGAATAACAAATCCAAACTTCCTGCGAACGGCGATGAATTGATAAATTTGGATCTTTTCATATTTTCTTCGGAACGCACAGTTTTTATCTTGTTTTTATTTTAATACTGAGCAGCGTGAAATGCGTTCGGAATTTGTCGATAATTCGGCGAATACATCGCCCGGTTGGGGCGATGTGCACCATACAATTCATGAAGTGCTCTATAAGTTTGACGCACAGAACACTGATTTTGACAATAAATATCGGCATTTTGCAAGTGTTGCTCTGCGCAAACTCATAGATCGTTTGACAGCGATCCCTATCGGACCTTCGGTCACACTAAAGACATCATCGGTTATTTGCGTTTCTTTTTCTCATAAAAACTCCGAAAAATTACGAACTTTTAGATCAACCCGATATCTGAGAGCATCAATTTACATTTGAAACTTAATCAATGAGGTACATAAAGTTATGGATTATTTATATATTTAAAGTTTGTGCGTTTTTTTTAAATTTCCAAAGTAAATTTTACAACTATAAAAATTTGATATTCAAAAAAAAAAGACCGTACTTCGAGGTAAGTTCTATTTTAGAAATCTTATCAGTGCATTTAAAGTACGTGTTATATACCACAGGGTTCACTGGTCACACAAAAGGATCTTAGTTATCAATTAAGAGGCAGAAGTTATACATATATACACTTATTCACGTGCATATTTACAAATACTGCTGACTGACCTAAAGTACTTTTATTGTTCAATGCGACTTTACTACACTTTACTTACAATTTACGTGTCACGTAAATTACTGTTTATTACGTAACTTAGTTCAATTTTTCTATTGAAACCTTTGGTGTAAAACACTAAACTCAAAGAGATTTACCGCTAAACACCGCATCACTTTTTTGAAGTTCTCGACGCACGTGTCGCTAACCATGTAAGCATCATCTGGAGATGATTTAATCCAATTTTAAAACTAAACTATGTTCTTTTTATATGAGAAACCCAATTGCTAAGCTACTACCTATGAAACGTACTACTTACCTAATGAAGCGTGTAAAGAAAGGATACATGAAAAAAAATAAAAAAGGAGGAAAAAGAGAACAAAAGAAAGAAAAAAATGAACCGTGAAGTTTACTGACCCTTACATTAATAATTGAAAAAGTTGACTAAACGGAATAGGTCCTTTATCCCGGTTCATGATTTTCTTGCATTTTTCTATTTGAATGTTTTCATATCCATCCAAAGCCCTATTGTTTTTACACTTTTAACCAGGCTTAAATTACTAATGTCTATGTTATGGTCATGTTCGATTGCATGCTGGGCAACACAAGATTTTTCATTTCTCCCATATCTAATGTGGGCAATGTGTTCTTATATCTTGTTAATATGGATCTTTTTGTTTGCCCAATATACCTTCGATCACAATCTTGACAGCTAATTTCGTAAATCCCCGACTCTTCATGTTGATCTACTTTATCCTTTGGATTACCCAGAACTTCTCTTAATTTAATATATGGTTTGTACACAACCTTAATGTCCACTTTTTTCAAAATTTTGTCTAGCCCTCTTGTTAATTGGGCATCAAACGGTATTACCATGAATTTATTTTTGTTCTGATACTTTTGAAAAGTAGAAAATTCTTTCAACAATTTTCTAAACTTATCTTTTCTAATTAACTTATCTACACTGTTCTTACTATAACCGTTCACTTCGGATACCTTCCTAATACATTTTAATCGTTGTTTAAAGGAAAATTAATATTTGTTTGTTTAAAGAAAAATTGATTAATCTATTTACTATAAAATTTAAACTAGCCATCTTATTTTGGAAGCTATGATTCGAATCGTTAGGAATGTATCTCGAAGTGTTGGGTTTTTCTAAAAATATCAAAATCTAACCTATTTTTATTGTTTCTACTCACTAAAACATCCAGAAATGGTAAACTATTATTATTTTCGAGTTCATGCGTGAATACTATGTTTTGGGATTTTCTAGTTAAGTTCTTAATAAAATCATCTAAGTTTTAATTTTTTGTATCGAAAATTGCAAAAATATTATCCACATATCTTAACCATACCTTTGGAAAGTAACTGAATTCATTTTTCGCGTCGGTTTCAAGTTTACTCATAAATAAGTTGGCTAAGAACGGTGACAGAGGATCATCGTGTCATCGTTGTTTCCGAGTGTCCCGATTCCACATATCTTGATATACCCAAGGGAATTACTCGATTTAAATGGTTTTAATAACAAAATTGTTTTTGAGTACACCTCCTTAACAAGATTATGTATGAAGCAAAATTGTTTTCAACTTAAAAACAGATTTTACGATCAACAAGAAGGTACGACAATGGGCAATCCTCAGTCACCGTTCTTAGCCAATTTATTTATGAATAAATTTGAAACCGAAGCGAAAAATGAATTCAGTTACTTTCCGAAGGTTTGGATACAAAAAAATGTAAAGTTAGATGATTTTAATAAGAACTTAAATAGTAAATCCCAAAACATAGTATTCACCCATGAACTCGAAAACAACGCTAGTTTACCATTTCTGGATGTTTTAGTAAGTAGAAACAAAGAAGATTTTGATATTTTAAGAAAAAACACCAACACTTCGAGATACATTCGTAACGATTCGAATCATAGCTTCCAAAATAAGATGGCTAGTTTAAATTTTATAGTAAATAGATTAATCAATTTTCTCTTTAAACAAACAAATATTAAGTTTCCTTTAAACAAAGATTAAAATTTATTAGGAAGGTATCCGAAGTGAACGGTTATAGTAAGAACATTGTAGATAAATTAATTAGAAAACATAAGTTTAGAAAATTGTTGAAAGAATCTTCGACTGTTCAAAAGGATCAGAACGAAAATAAATTCATGGTAATACCGTTTGATGTCCAATTAACAAGAGGGCTAGACAACATTTGGAAAAAAGTGGACATTAACGTTGTGTACAAACCATATAATAAATTAAGAGAAGTCCTGAGTAATCCAAAGGATAAAGTAGATCAACATGAAAAGTCGGGTATTTAAGAAATTAGCTGTCAAGATTTTGATCGAAGATATATTGGGCAAGCAAAAAGATCCATATTAACGAGATGTAAAGAACACATTGCCTACATTAGATACGGGAAAAATGAAAAATCTTGTGTTGCCCAGTATGCAATCGAACATGACCACAACATAGACATTAGAAATTTAAGACTGGTTAAAAGTGTAAATAACAATAGGGCTTTGGATGCATATGAAAGCATTCAAATAGAAAAATGCAAGAAAATCATGAACCGGGATAAAGGACTTATTCCGTTCAGTCAACTTTTTTAATTATTAATGTAAGATAATAATAATGTCAGTAAATTTCACGGTCCACTTTTTTCTTTCATTTGTTCTCTTTTTTCCCTTTTTTCTTGTATCCTTTTTTTCACGTTTCATTAGGTAGGTAGTACGCTTCGTAGGTAGTAGCTTAGCAATTAGAGTTCTCATATAAACAGAACATAGTTTTAAAATGATTAAATCATCTCATGATGATGCTAACACGGTTAGAGAAACGTGCGTCGAGAACTTTAAAAAAGTGATTCGGTGTTTAGTGGTAAATCTCTTTGAGTTTAACGTCACTTAGTGTTTAACTTAGATTTTGCGAGACTTGTTTGTACTTTCCATGTTAATATTTCGCAAAATACCATTACAAATTGACTATAACTATATGTGTAACTTTCATCACTTCTTCCTACGTTTTATCTTGTGATAGTTTCAACCACGTCTTAACGTCTTCTCTACATGTAAATTTTTTTCACGGGCCCTATCTTCCACTTTCCCTTATTCCAGGATGAACCACTTATCACTTATTTCCGAAATGCGGGTGGTTATTTTCTCTAGTGGTGCCTTTTTGTCTTCCAGGGTACTAAATTATACTGAAAATAGTATTTTTCAATGTGCTTTATGGGTCTAAATATTTATTTATTATATATACTCATATAATACGGTTTGAAATCGTCTATTAAGCTGTTTGATTCTGCATTCGTCTCAGTACACATTTTTAGATAATGATACAGCAGAAAAACTGTATATATTACCATTTGCCATTGAAAACTGTTACTTTCACTAATGGTGTAATATTAAAAAAATGCTTCAATTATTTAACGATGCGAAGACAATCCACAGCACAAACACTAGCAATAGCAAATAGGCGATGAAAAATAATTTCAATAGTCTTATTAATAACTAAATTATATTTAACAGAAATATATTAATTGACTTAATCTCAAGCATTGGCTTGCACATAGCATATAAAAATAGATGCGTACTTATGGTTTATCTTAATAAAGCCAATTTAAAAGAGAAACAAAAATTTAAGACAATTTTACACTTTCATAAGGCTCTAGCTCTGTATAATTATTTACCATTTATAATTAATTTAGAATTCTAAATATAAGGGCTGCATTAATGTATCCGGAATTGGCAATAATGGTATTGTTAGGCGCCATCTGATATATACATAATAAAGTTTGACATTATTGACTGTATACATACTCGGAATGTTTTGTCATACGGACGCTATTTGTGTTGTTTAGTGACTTGAAAATTTCATCTGTCAAAAAACTGAATTAACTCGTGAGAATTTTCGTGCCATGATTAACTACAACTTTCGACGTGGATTATCTCAACAGTGCATTAATCAATTCATTTCGATTTTTGGTGATGAAGCACCATCTAAAACCACTGTATTATAACTGGTTTAGTGAATTCAATCGTGGCCGTCCTTCGCTCACGGACAAATTTAAAGGTCATCTAAAATCGGTTGTTGTCAGAAAACATCGATAGAGTGTGCGAACTCATAAAGCAAGATCGCCATGTAATATACCCTGAGATTGAAGCATCCCTGGGCATTAGTATGACAAGCATACACAAAATTTTACATGAACATTTAGCCGTCAATAAAATTTGTGCACGTTGAATGTCGTATAATTTGACAATCGCTCAAAAAAAAAAGGCTCGTGTCGATCGGTGCAAAGAAATACTCAAAAATATAATTGTGGTGCGTCAAAAACCGCGTATACCATCTACACAGGTGACGAATCTTGGATCTATGCGTATGATCTATGCAAAATGAGCCAAATCCAACAAAAGGTGTTCGCGCAACAAGCACTTCAAAGCAAATAGTGGCAAGCAAAATGGATAAATGGGCATTTGGCTACAGTGCCACTAGAGAATCGTAGAATGGTACACCATGTTTGCCAGAAGTCTTTGAAGAAATAAAAAAACAACCAGCGACGCAGGATCATTCTTCACCATGACAACGCGAGCTCTCATGCATCGGACCGAACAACTCAATATTTTACTGGTCAAAACACCGAATTAATGGGTCATCCGCTTTACAGTCCTGATTTGGCACTAAATGATTTCTTTTTGTACCCGTCCGTGAAGAATAAACTACGTGGTTAACGATTTTCGACTCGAGAAGCGGTAGATACGTTCAAAATGCATGTTTGGGAAATACCTCAATCGGAATGGACAAAATGCTATGAAAATTGGTTCGAACGTGTTGGAAAAGTGTTCGATCATCGTGGAGAATATTTTGAAAACCAATAAAATAAACCGTAATACATAAATAGCAACCCTCGTATGCATTAATAAAGACCACATTCAAATACACAGTGACAAATGTCAGTAAACCACGAATCAATAAAGGTTTTGTTATATTTCTGAGGCTTAGATGAATATGTTATGGTTAGGCGTAAAAATTCTAACTTAAAGTGTTTTATAAAAAAAAAGTACCTTTTCTTCCATAATCTTTCAAATAAATCTAAAGTCTGTGTCCAGTTGCTAACAATAACCACCTTGTCATTATAATTAGCTTTTAAATTTGCTAAAAAGTAATCCAACACAATCAATTTAGATGAGAGTTCAGGTCTAACATCCATATCACATCTTTTCGGAGGCAAGATATTTCTGGATTTCTCAAATCCTTCACCGCCCTCTTCGATTTTCTCCAGGATTAAATCTGGATGATTACACAATTTCTTCAAAGTGGTTATGCTGGCCAGTGAACTTATACCACCTAAAAAATTAGAATACATTTATCTTTCACGAAAAAAACACTTGAATGAAATTGGTATTGTCAAGAACTCAACTTTGATCATGCAGAAATTTGCCAGATAAAACTAAAATTTTTCATATTCTAAGCAACATGTGCAATTTGTTCTCGAATCTTTACATCGAGAAGTATTGTAATAGTTGTACCCATAAGTAATGATGTTTTTTTCAAATTTTAAAAACATTACCGTCTAGTGACAATAATTTAACTTAATGTAACATAACCTATATTCTAGTTAAAAATATTGATTTTTATTAGTGTGCTTATTGTTATTTTTTTTAATAGACGAACCTTATAAGAATGGAAGAGTAAAGTATAGATAAGTTCCATATTAGATATTTGATATGTTTTGAAAGCATAATACCACAAATGTCATTTATGATGTTAATCCTGGTGCCTTGAAAATGGTATAAATGGTATAAAATCTTAATGACCAATTGAAAGGATCTGTTGTTGACTGACATTGAAGATTATCCTAAATAAACTATCCAAGAATTAGTCACAAAGCTTAAAACTTCATGGTTCGCAATACACCAGTGTTTAAAAGTTTAAAACAACTAAACAACAACGTGCAAAGAGCTTAAATGTGTGTGCTATATCAACACCAAGACAACCACCTTTGCCTACTCCAAAACCAGGTCTTTATCCTAAAAAAAGTGTTACTGTCAGTATGGTGGGATTTTACAGGAATTATTCACTATGATATTCTGAATCCTAATGAAACCCTAAGTGCTGAAAATTATTGTGCTCAACTTGATAGACTAAACATGGCTTTGATTCAAATACGTCTAAAACATGACACTGCAAGTCAGATTATCCAAGAAAAAAATCAGAGTTAGGCTGAGAAGTACTTTCTCCTGCACCGTCAGATTACCATCTTTTTAGACCTATGAAACATTTTCTTTGTGGAAAAATATCCTCCAAAAAGCTATGAAACTGCAATCGGAAAATCACCTGGTCAAAATCACCTTAATTTTACAAAAAAAGGGAATAGAAAGTTTGTCAGAGAGATGGATGAGAATTGTCAATAATGATGGAGATTATATTGTAGATTAAAATTGTTTTAACTCTTAAATAAAATAATATTTTGAACACTATCAAAAAACAACATTACTTGCGGGTTTACCTAATATTTAGATTCATAGATGTCAGGTTATTTACATTGTTGGTCAATAAATAAGTCATTTATTTAAATATTGTACCACTGAGAGAAATTCATAAATTTTACATGTTGATTACTATTCTCAAAAAATATTCTGTTAATACAGATGTAATATATTACAGAGGCAAATTATTTTACAGCAATTAAAATCCAACCACGACATCAAATCCTTCACATTATATGCTATGCCGAATCACAAAATATAATACACTATCAACATCATGTTTCATACATTGAAATTTTACATATCTTATTATTCTTTATAATGTAGTTATAAAGCTTAAATTCTATTGCACTTCAATAAAAAGGTTTTCACTGCATATCTTCTTCCTGTCGTGGTACAGCCCATTGGTGAGTCTTGACCTCCTTCGACTTTCGCCTCCAATTGGATCCATATCCAACAGCACCTTTCCAATTTTTGATGCGCAACCGTATTTCACTACCTTTTCTTACATTGTCCTGTGTTACCATGTCTTTGGTCTACCTGTCTTTCTGTTACCCTTCATTCCCCCCTCATTATTCTCCTTGGTATTCAGACCTTGAATAATTGGTTGAGTTCAAAGTTATACTTGATGCTCCAAATTACATTATCATTCATAGCACCAAAAATTCTTCTAAGTAATCTTCTATCAAGTAATGCAAACATTTCTTCTTTTCTTTGTGAGGATCCACATCTCACATCCATAAGTGATTACTGACCGAATCTTTGTTGTATAGGCAACCGCTATAATAAGTACAGTTTCTAAAAAACTCCATTTAAGTTGACGGAGTTTACATCGGTCATGAAAAACCGATGATCGATAACCATGGCGTACCTCGTACCTCTTGAGTATGCTTGTTCAAGATACGATTAAATCTTTTTATGCAAGCTATGCAATAGCAGATTGGCCTTTTTACTATGGTACGAAGTTACTCTCTATTGAGCGTGCTGAAATAACAATAACCGATGTATAAACTCACTCCAACTTGACCTATTACTCAGTGGTCAACTATCTATCTCTCTCTCTCTCCCTATATATATATATATATATATATATATATATATATATATATATATATATATATATATATATATATATATATATATATATATATATATATTCTCGGTTAGAACCGCGTTTTAGATTTATAAAATCTCGACGTTGAAAACGGCTTCAACCACGTCGAGAACGTCGAGATTTTATAAATCTAAAACGCGGTTCTACCCGAGAACCTAGTAATTCTTCAATCAATCAAGTATCAATGGTATGTTAATTTCCTACAGCGTTGATCAAGTATGCTGTAAGGATTACAGTAGAACACTTGCGATATATTATCAGAGAATGGTATATGCCAGTTTTCCTTTTCTTTTTCCTGTGGTGCTTCAGTGGTGCCCGTTAGTGAGTCTTGACCTTCTTCAGCCTTCGCCTCTATCCGGATTGATATATTGATCAATACACGATGCAAATATGACAGAATTGCCCGTACATAAAGACCTGAACAACCTGCCACGGTATAGATTGAAATCGCGCCATCCAATCTGGATAGACACAGACTTGAAAAATGGCGTAAACATTAATTAAAGGTGGACATCTCTCTTTCAAAACAACCCTACCAGGAATGTCGACCTTATCAATCTGCGGGATAAGGAAATGCTGGGTTTGAACCTCAAGAGAAGCATCTGGAGTCGATTGAACAGGTTTAGAACCGGACATAGCAAATGCAATGTCATGCTGCACAAATGGAAGATGGCAACTTCCCCTGAATGTGACTGGGGCGAGCCATATGAGACAATGAACCATCTGATGAACTTCTGCCCTTTGAGAAATCTCCCTGGGAGCCTACGAGAACTCAATGATGCCACACCGACTGTACTGAAATGGCTCGATGATCTCGACGTGGATGTATAATCATCTAGGTGCATCGTCTCTGGTTGGATCTTTGTATATATGCGTGGTATATATGTGTTTTTTTTTGTTGATATTTTGACCTTATGTGTACTTTGTGATTAATATTATTATTTTTTTTATTTATTGGGACTTTCGGTCAGTTAATTAGTTTTAATTTTTATATTGTTTTATCAACGTTTCGGTTTAATAACGAACCATCCTCAGAACATTTCTACAATAGACGTTATTTTTATAAAAAACACAAATTTAGTTCTAAAAACCTACCAATATCTAATTAAACAATTAATTTTCCAAATTTTTTAACTAATATGTGACATTTTTAAAAACAAATTTAAATGACATATATCTGACTTTGACATATTTAACAAATCTTCCACCTTTAATTTTTTGTTTTTTATTATAACCTAACTGTTTTGGATTTGTTATGTGTAATGGTAATGGTAAAAAAAATGTGAAAATTTGTTGTTTAACAATGTTGTTATATATAGAACTTAAATTAGCTGTATCATTTCTGAAATTAATGGTATTATTTGTTTTATATAAATCATTTCCTTTCTTCATATATTCCTCATATATTGGCCAAACTAAACAGTATTTAAAAAACAGAATTAATGAACATAAAAAAAACATTAGAAACCTAGAACCAAACGTAACTGCCCTTTCAAAACATGCTATAGATAATGAACACAACTTTAATTTTAACGACATAAAAATTCTATATTTTGAAAAACAATATAAAAAAAGAAATATAAAGGAAATGATTTATATAAAAAAAAGCAAATAATACCATTAATTTCAGAAATGATACAGATAATTTAAGTTGTATATATAAAAACATTATTAAATAATAAATTTTCATAATTTTTTATTTTTGCATCTAATACCATTACACTTAACAAATCCAAAACATTAGGTTATAATAAAAAAACAAAAATTTAAAGGTGGAAGATTTGCTAAATATGTCAGTCAGGTATATGTTATTTAAAAAATCAAAAAAAATGTCACATATTAGTTAAAAAATTTGGAAAATTAATTGTTTAATTAGATATTGGTAGGTTTTTAGATGTAAAATTGTGTTTTTTTATAAAAATAATGTTTATTGTAGAAATGTTCTGAGGATGGTTCGTTATTGAACCTAAACGTTAATATAATAAAAAAATTAAATTAATATAAAAAATAATACAAAAATTAAAACTTGTTAGCATTCCTTTGCACCCATACTGATTTAATTCTTTCGCTGAGGTTTTTTTTCTTTCGTCAGACCAAGTTGCTCCAGCCTTCCTACTTTTTCTCTCTGGCCAACCTCTCAAACGTTAACCTTGTATCTGAAACAGCCTCTATCCTGAAAGTCATTTTGTGTAATATTTGCTGATCTTAGGTCCTCTTTAATTGCAGCAATCCATTCAATTATTTCTCCTTTAGCTCTACTCCTATTTTCATAAAATTCGACTATTTGGCTAGTTTATGTGTACGTAAAACTTTGGTCTTCTTCTCATATCGCTATGTATATCTGTGTATTGTTTGATTTATTTGTTTTCTCGAAGTCGCTATGTTGTGCTATTTACTTGTTTGGGGCCTAAGATTTTTCTTTCCTTCTTTTCAATCTCCTCGATGTCTCTCTATTCAAAATGAGCGTTTCTGCCCCATATAGACATTCTGGCTTAATAACTGTGTTGTAATGTCTCAGTTTTGTGTTTTTAGATATGCATTTTTTGTTGTAAATATTTTGTGTAAGTTTCAATGCAGTTTCCACTTTTTGACATCTACCCTTATTGGCCGATTTTTCCAATCCGTTTTCCATGATTATTTCACCCAAATATTTGAATTGAGACACTCGTCTGATATTACCATGTTTTGTTTTTAGAAATGGTGTTCTTAGTCTGTTGCAGGTCATGTATTGTGTCTTTTCAAAGGAAATTTAGAGTCCTACCTTTTCTGCTGTTTCTTTTAGGATTTCAATTTGTTTTTGTGCCGTTAATATATCTTGAGCCAAAATCGCTAGATCATCAGCAAGCGCCAGACAATCAATTTTCATGTTGGTTCTCCCCAGTTTAATAGGCTGGTCAATATTCAGGGCCAACTTTTTTTCACGTCACTCCTGTATTACTTTTTCTAGAACACAGTTACATAAGAGTGGCGAGAGTCCATCACCTTGTCTCACTCCATTTTTAATTTCGAAGGGCTCTGAGATGTCACCCATGAATTTAAATTTTGACCTTGTGATAGTCAGTGTGACTTATAATTGCCAGCGTTTTCAGATCTAGTCCTTGTTCTTTCAAGATTTAGTTTAAAGATCAATAGAATCATATGCTTTTTTGATATCCATAAATGTACAGACGAGATTTTTATTGTACAGTTTTTGATGTCTTAAGATCAACTTGAGATTCAGGATCTGTTCAGGGCAGGATCCGACCGGTCGAAAACCTGCTTGATATTCACCAATTTTAGGTTCTAACTGTCCACCATGTGCTCTGTCTAGTAAACATTGAGATAGAATCTTGTAACAAACTGAAAGAAGAGATATTCCTCTGTAGTTGTTTACATCCGTACTACCTCCTTTCTTATGTAGTGGGTGGATTAGTTTGGTTCGCCAAACTTCTTGTAGAATTTTGGTTATTTCCTTGATTGTACCTGGACCAGCGGATTTCAAAAGTTCAGCAGTGATTCCATCTTCACCAGAAGCTTTGTTATTTTTAAGTCGCTTGATTTGAATAATTATTTCATCTTCATTCGGTGGTAATGAATCTGGGTTTGTTTGTCCAGGGTTTGGTGCTGGTAATCTGTTTAAGGGCTCAGGACAGTTTAGTAGTTGTTCAAAATATTTCGCAAGTGCTTTGCAATTGTCTTGGTTATTTAGAGCTAGTTTCCGGTTATTTAGTCCGTTTTCCTTTTGGAAGCAAAAATTTTAGGGTTGATGGCATGTTAATTTAGTTTTAAATGTTTTGTAAAGATTTCGGGTATCATTTTTTTGGAAATCCTTTTCAATTTCATTAAGTTGATTGTTTTCATATTTTCTTTTAGTTGTCTAATTAGCTTCGATGTTTATTTTCTTACTTCCAAAAAGATGTTATATTTTATTGCTGTTTTTTGACTGTTCCACTCTTTAAATGCTTTACTTCGGCTTAATATTGCTTGCTCGCAAACTTCATCCCATCACGGACGTTTTCTACGTTTTTGTAAAGGGACCAACTTTAAGGCTGTTTTAATAATTCATGGTTTCGATTCTTGCCAGTTCTGTGCTGGTTGTTTATCAAGCTCTTCTGTTAGGGTTGGTTTTATTTTCGTAGGGTGGAACTTTGGTATTAGCAGTCTCTTTTGAATAAGTTTTCGAGGTTTTAAGCTAAGTTTGATTCTAGTCAAGTAGTGATCCGTGTCTATGTTAGCTCCTTTCCTGACTTGAACATTCAAAATCTCTTTATAATTGGGGTACGAAATGGCAATAGGGCCTATTTGAAATTCATCGATGTATGTGTTTGGGCACCTCCAGGTTTTTTGTTTTGTTATTTTCTTCTTAAAACGGGTTGACATTATTTTTAGATTAATTAAACTGCAAACATAATTCAACCAATCTTCTGCCATTATGGTTAGTCCATTTATGAGCGGGGAAACTGCTGACTGCTTTTCTGTACTTTCTTTCTTTCCCTAGGTGGGCGTTGAAATCACTCAACAGGATTTTTACAAGGTTATAGAGAATTTTAGAAATAGTGTTTTCCAGAATTTCCTAGGACTTATTTACTTTTTCAGGATTAGATTTATTTTCTTGGTTAACTGGGAGGTGTGCATTGATTAATGTATAGTTTTTGTTAGCACACTTGAGGGATAGTGTTATAAGTCGCTTATTTACTGGCTGGACATTAGTTATAGAACCAAGAATGATTTATGAGATAGCGAAAGTAACACCGAGATGTGGTGTATTTATAAGTATTCTTTTGTCCGTTTTACTTTTAAAAAATCTGTAGTTGTCTGTAAAAGTCCAAGGTGTTATCATCTGTCAACCTGGTTTCCTGCAGAGCTAAAATTTGAATTTTTTGCTGATTCAATGTTCGCCCCAATTTGTGTAGTTTTCCTGGGCGCAGGAGAGAGTTCATATTCACCGTTCCAAAGAAAATTTTTGTTTTCGGTTTCAGACGTTGACCCTTGAGGTCTCCGACTCCCTCTGAAAGATTTTGCTTTTAAGCCCGGACGCCCCAGAATCCGAAAGTCCGTTTGTACCAGCAAAGTTGGCGGAGGATTGTTTACCTCCTGGGGTAATTTTGTAATTAATAGGACACTTCCTCTTGTACTTTGAATTAAAGGTTTGAACCATGACGGTTCAGAGGTTAAGACTGGAGGGGTTAGTTCCAAAATTTAAATCTCAGCCGCACCACTGGTGAACATACGCTGACTCACTCAACCTCTTGATACAAAGTCAGAAGCTAACTGGATTTAATTTATATATATATATATATATATATATATATATATATATATATATATATATATATATATATATATATATATATATATATATATATATATATATATGTCACATCTAATATTTTCACGGATGGTAGATATTGTTCTTCGTGTTTGGGTTTCGCCGTCAGGAAACCCAAGCATGAAGAACAATCAAGGATCATGAACCAAATACACCAAAGGTCCTGCTACCATACATAAAAGGACGCAAACAGGACATAAAATCAATTTTGAAGGAGCCCAAGAAATAGCAAATATTGAAAACTACAAGGTCCGAACAATCAAAGAAGCCCTTGAAATAAAAGAAAGGCGTGAGCTAAATATGCGAAACGATGCTCGCAACATTCCAAAAGTATGGAAATCCCTTCTGAAAAAGAAGAAACGGCGCAACGTGGCGGCGAGGTAGGAAAATTAATAAAGGGACGCCCGACAGCGTTGCCGAGCGCCTCAAATAGTCCCGAACTACCCTGATATAATCTGCGTAGTTGCCGGTCGGCTATAAAAGCGAGCACAACCCGTGCACGTCAGTTGGATTTTTCAGTTTCAGAGGACAACACTTGAAAATACCGAATGAGATTTTGGCGAAACGTCGTGACTCTTCACAGAATCAACGGTTCGACACCCGGAATGATTTAGAAACATATATATATATATATATATATATATATATATATATATATATATATATATATATATATATATATATATATATATATATATATCTATCTATATATATATATATATATATATATATATATATATATATATATATATATATATATATATATATATATATATATATATATATATATATATATATATATATATATATATATATATATATATATTTGATATCTTCGAGTGAAGAGTTTAACTGACGTGCACGGGTCATCGTACTCGCTTTTATAGGCGGCTGGCGATTACGCAGATTATATCGGGGTTGTTCGGGACTATTTGCGGCGCTCGGCAACGCTGTCGGGCATCCGTTTAATGATTTTTTTTACCTCGCCGCCACGTTGCCGCGTTACTTCTTTTTCAAAAGGGATTTCCATACTTTTGGAATATATATACATATATATATATATATATATATATATATATATATATATATATATATATATATATATATATATATATATATATATGGAAAGATGCTCTAATACATCCACTACACAAAAAAAAACTATAGAGGGATATCTCTTCTCCCAGTTTGTTATAAGATTCTATCTCAATGTCTACTAGACAGAGCAGAGGGGCAATTAGAACCTAAAATGGGTGAATATCAAGCAGGTTTTCGACCGGACAGATCCTGAATCTAAAGTTGATCCTAAGACATCAAAAACTGTAAAATAAAAATCTCGTCTGTACATTTGTGGATTTCAAAAAAGCATATGATTCTATTGACCGCGAATCTTTATTCCGAAATTATCTTGAAAGAACAAGGACTGGATCTGAAAAAGCTGGCAATTATTAAAGCAACATTAACTAACACAAGGTCAAAAGTTAAATTCATGGGTGACATTTCAGAGCCGAAATTAAAACTGGAGAAAACTGGATTTCGAAATTAAAACTGGAGTGAGACAAGGGGATGGACTCTCTCCACTCTTATTTAACTGTGTTCTAGAAAAAGTAATACAGGAATGGCGTGAAAAAAAGGCTGCCCTGAATATTGACCAGACCATTAAACTGGGGAGAACCAACATCAAAATTGATTGTCTGGCGTTTGCTAATGATCTAGCAATTTTAGCTCAAGGTGTATTAACGACACAGAAACAGATTGAAATCCTAAAAGAAACAACAGAAAAGGTAGGACTCCAAATTTCCTTTAAAAAGACACAATACATAACCTGCAACACCGCAAAATCCTAGGCCCCAAATAAATAAATAGCACACATTATATATATATATATATATATATATATATATATATATATATATATATATATATATATATATATATATATATATATATATATATAATCGGTATGTTCCTAATGGCTTCCTAAAGCTCCAACCCTTCGTCCACGTCGCAGGAAGCGGACAACGGCTGAACCTAAACGTTTATTTCGGGAACAGACGGCTAACAGGGCTCTGGCAAAAAAAACCCAAGTTGCGTCTGCAGTGGCAACCACCGGCAACCTGGTCGGCGTCTGTTCACCCAGAGGGTGCGGCTGTACACCACGCTCCAGGAACTAACAATCCCTGGTTCTAAACTCTCAGTGGAAACACTGGACCCATAAGCTTATAAGCAATCATTACTCGTGCAAGTAATAACAATAATACCCCAGGTGGTAACCAATCCACCCGTCGACAGACGGCAACCGGGTGCTCGGATTCTGGGGAACCTGGACTTTCACGATTTCAAAAAAAGTCGGAGCTTTCCGGCAAATTTCCACATAAAACTCCTACATACATTGGCACATTCAACATCAACACGCTAATCCAACCAGGAAAACTTCACAACCTAACCTCAGAACTTAACAGACAAAAGATACTTGTGCTTGCCCTACAAGAAACACGCATCACAGATGAGGACACGGTAGACTACGGGAACTATCGCATATTCAAAAGCAGGACAGACAAACGAGTCGCCAGGGATGCTCCGCTTCTGGGCATGGCCTTTGTGGTACACAAAGGGATAGTTAACTCTATTAAGGGAATTACCTCCATAAATAATAGACTGATGACAATGCGCATACACTGAGCGCCAATAAAAAATACACCATGATCAACGTACATGCTCCCACAAACGGGGACAACAAGAAAGACCCCAAGTCTACAGAGAAATGGATGACGTCAAAATTTTACTGGGCGACTTTAACGCACAAATCGGTAGGGAAAAGATCCATCAGAAAACCGTAGGCAAATTCCCCGGTCACAAATTTACCAACAAGAACGGCATAAGACTCATCGAACTATGCCAACAGAATAACCTGAAGATCATGTCAACATCCCTCAGAAAATCTCCACGAAAACAGAAGACATGGAGATCGCCTATACAACAGATTGGTGAATTCCAGATAGACCACGTTGCGATCTCATACCCACAACAAAGAGAGATCCATGGTGTTCAAGTCCGCAGGGGCGCAAACATTGACTCAGACCACTATCTAACTCGAGTCAAAGTAAAATTCACCCCAAGGAGAATTCAAAATCAAAATTCATTGAAAAAGAACACAAAACACCCGTGGTGAGACTCGGAATGCGAAAGTGCATTGCAGCGACGCAAATGAGCATTTCAGGAGTACAACTGTCAAAAATCCCCAGAAAGCCAACAGCTTTTTAACGAGACTAGAAAACAGACCGCCAAAGTTATTAGACAAACTAATAGGAAGTACATGAAGGAACAATTAGACTCTATAGAGGAGAATTTCTGCAATTATAATACGAGAGACTTTTATAGGACAGTCGCAAGAGAAATCCGTGGGTACACAATACAAAATATTTGCTTTAGAAAGCGGAATGGGAGATTAGCGCTAAACAATCAGGAGAATTGTCAGGAGCTGGCACACTATTTCTCTATTTCTCTGGTCTCCTCAATTGCCCCAAACGCGACACAAGATTCCCCAAGGAAAATTGTATCTATACCCACTCAGAATCACTACCACCAACACAGGAAGAGATTCACAGTCACATACAAAAACTGAAGAATAACAGGACATCAGGTGAAGATGGTATCACCGCGGAACTATTGAAAAACCTCGGACCAAACTCACTGCGGGAACTCACGCAAATTATCACGAACATCTGGCAAACAGAAAAATTACCAGATGAATGGAAATGTGCTCTTATACACCCGCTGCATAAGAAAGGAGGCAGAACAGATGTGAACAACTACAGAGGAATCTCCTTACTACAAGTCACTTACAAAATCTTCTCAGCATGCCTTCTCCAGAGAACACAGGAACAACTAGAACACAAAATTGGCGAGTACCAGGCAGGCTTTCGCCTTGGTCGCTCATGTACTGAACAAATCTATAACTTAAAAACAATACTGAAATACAAAGCTATCAGGAACGTCCCAATCATCTGCATGTTCGTTGACTTCAAGAAAGCATACGACTGCATTGACCGAAAATCTCTGTTCAACATCCTGGAAGAACAAAGACTCGACCTCAAAACACTACGATTGATCAAGCAGACACTGACCGACGCAATCTCTAAAGTGAAATTTATGGGAGAAATTTCCGAACTCTTCCTGATTAAAACCAGAGTACGCCAAGGAGATGGGTTATCCCCACTTCTCTTCAACCTGGTCCTGGACAAAGTCATAAGGGAATGGGAAAAGGAACTAAAAAATCAAGGACACTGGAAACCAATACGACTCGGACGAACCAAAAACAACATAGAAATATCATGCCTAGCCTTTGTGAACGACCTAGCCATACTCACAGACAATGAAAAAAGGGCAACCAAACAGATCGAAGTCCTCAAGGAATGTGCAGAGAAAGTTGGCCTACAAATATCCTTTCAAAAAACCGAATTCTTCTGCTCAAAATTAAATGTCCAAAATTTGAACAACAAATACGGCAAAATAAATAGGGTCACTCAGTTCAAATACCTGGGCGAGATCCGCGAACCCACAGGAGAGAAGATAGCACAGAGGACTCGATTGCAGAAGATGAAGAGGGCATACGGCAAGACACACAATATCTACAATAAGAAATGCCTATCCACACGCAAAAATAAGACACTATAGCACAGTAATCAAACCAGAGGTACTATACGCAAGCGAGACACTTACACTCCATATAAAAAGCGGCATAGAAAACATACTAAAAGAAGAACGCAAAATTATGAGGAAAATTCTCGGCCCAAAACTGACAGAGGAAGGATACAGACTACATTCTAGAAAGACCACAGAGAGAATGTCCAACGTAGCGGCGGACATAAGAAAAAGAAGGTTGAAATTCTATGGACATATCAGTAGACTCCCTCCGACAAGACTCACCAACAGCATTCTTACGTACATACAAGGAGTCAAGTCAACAGTACAATGGATTGCATAAGTCAGAGCTGATCTGGGAAAGGCACAAATGGGTTCGACAGAGATTGAGGATAGAAGAACGTACAGACACAAAATACATATGTGGCACGTTGCATCAGAGAGCGAAGTTTCGAAGACTCGAAAATGAGTCAGGATGCTTTGCGTGATCCAACCGGGTCTATACGCACCTAATAATAATATATAAAATATATTTATTATTATATATATATATATATATATATATATATATATATATATATATATATATATATATATTATATATTATATATATATTATTATATATATATATATATATATATATTATATATTATATATATATATATATATATATATATATATTATATATTATATATATATATATATATATATATATATATATATATATATATATATATATATATATATATATATATATATATATATATATATATATATATATATATATATATATATATATAATATATATTATTTATATATTATTTTTATATATATATATATATATATATATATATATATATATATATATATATATATATATTTATTTATTTTTTTTTTTTTCTCTTCGTCGTGACTCTTCACAGAATCAACGAATCAAAACCCGGAATGATATCATCTGATTTTGACCAACGAATTGGGTACGGAGAAAATGTGAGACAAAATAGTTCCGAAAAACCCTTAGCAGGATTAAAAGAACAGGAGGGAAACAACGGATTGAACATCACGCTCCTTTTCCAGAATTTGTCATTACTGGTAACGAGTCTTGGATTTCTAAATACGATCCGGAAATGAAGCAACAGAGACAGGAACGGCATACTACAACCTCACCACGACCGCCAAAAGATTTTTGATGGCTAGGGGATTGCCCATCAGAAATTTGCGCCTTTTGGCGAATGCCAAACAGTAAATCAGCAGTTTTACGTCATTCGTGTAAGAATGAACATCAAGAACACCTTGATGCAGCAGCACGACAATACGCCAGGCCACACAGCAAGCTTAATTAGCGAGTTTTTAGCACGAAAAAATATTACTGTGGCTCCCTTTATTCACCGGGCTTCTTCCTTTTTACTAGACCAAAAATTCACCTCAAAGGACACTATCTTGGAACACTGAAGAACATTGAAAAGGCCATAACCGACCAGCTGAAGGCAATTCCAGTATCTGAGCTCCAGCATCGCTATGAAAGATGGGCAAACCGTCTCCATCACTGAGCGGCTTCCCAAAGCAACTACTTTGAAGGAGACAATATAGAATTGTACTTTGATTTGGATAAATAAATTATAAATAAATCAATCTCAGCAACCTATTTACACAACCCACATCAGATTTTGTAGCAGAAACTGTTGGGGTGGGACTGCTAGGCCCATGCCCAAATAACATTTTCCTAATCAATTGAAAACATATGATTTAGTGGATAAAAAATGGAAAAGCAGGGATTTCCTATTAATTAGTCTTTAACAAAATATTAATTATCAAAGGAATCACTAGTTTCCAACTAATTTTAGGGCTATTAAAGATTTGATTCAATTCTATGTAGTACATCTGAAAAAGTTTTAGAATCAATTGTGCACTGTGAAAACAGGGATTTTTCAAGTTATAATTTTTCAGAAACATGTTTCATATTAGTTCTTTAGAACAGAATGCTATACCTCCCTTAACATTAGAACATTTCTCAACCTCTCAAACAATCTGCAATCACTCTTTCAATTAGATACCCTTGACTTGCTTCTCTCATATTTAAGAGAAATATCCATTATATATTTGATTTAGTCCATCACTCTTTGAACATTATCATAATTCTCTCCCTCCCCTCCTTACTTTCAACCTAATTGCTCATCTCAATTCATTCTATTCTCAATGGCTTAAGCAACATCTCCCAAAAATAAAATTTTGAAAGTTCCATTTTAGAGCTGAAGCTTATTGGAATCAAGCATTATTCAGTTCTAATGCTTAGAGATGTGACTGGTCCGTCCACATAGTGTCATAATGACATGAATGTACAGATTTATTAGGGGCACAATTAGATGGGATGATTGATAATTAAATTATATAAATGTGCATTATTTTACATGAAAAACACTTTATAACACAATTCTAAAATGTAATAGATGTGCCATAAATATTTTAAGGAAAGAAATATTCCTTGATAAAAAATAATCTTTCTATACCTGCTGGTTTGTCAAGCTCACTGTTTAAAACAGAACGTTTAATTGCGTCAGAATTGATATAATTAAGATAGAGCTGCTTCTGATAGGGTGTCAGCTGGCAAATGACGATCATTTCAAATTTAACAGGTAAATACTTTGTTAATAAAGCTGAGGTACGCCTAATCAAACATTTGTTTACAATTGTTGTTAATTCTGTAATTTTTTCTACAGCACGAGCTCTTTCCTCGGGAGTGGCCAGGGAATCCTGACCTAGAAAAATATATAAAGTTTAGATTATGCTCCTAATAATGTTATGACAAAATACCTCTTAAAATGCAATTTTCATACTTTTTTTTAAACTCAGCTGAAGTACCCAAAAGACCTTCATTAACAAAATGTATCAAACTAAAATATTCTAATAAATCGTTCTGAATTGGAGTCCCACTAAGAAGCACTCTCCTTTTAGCATTAAGTCCCATAAGGGCACGATATGTTTGGTTCTCACAATTTTTTAATCTATGCCCTTCGTCACACAGAACAAGACCAATCTCACTACTATGCAAAATGCTAGCATGCATTCGGAATGTTTCATATGATATTATTAATACTGGAGTGGCCATTCTTCCTTGGCCTTTCATAAAATGGCCTAGCTTTTTCTTAACCTCAGATCCTCCATCTATCATTAAGGCTGGCAATCTTCCATTTAACCACTATAAAACTAAATAGAGCCAATACATTGTTTCTGTTATAACACTTACCTTGTTGATTTCATTAAACCAATTTTTTACTAAACTACTAGGGCATACTATAATCCCTTTACTAATTGTAGGTTTTGCTTCAATTCCTTGTCTAACCAACGTCCAAAGTAATGTTATGCACTGCAAAGTTTTACCTAAACCCATTTCATCTGCCATTATACAACCATAAGAACCAGGAATTTGAATACCTGTTACACAGTCATACATAAACTTAACTCCCTAAAACATACCATAATAAGGATAATTCTATAAAGAATAATCAAATACCAACTTCTCTTTGATGAGGCCTTAAAATATTACCTAACATTGGATCAACTACAACATGAACTAAAACATTTCTAAACAAATCAAATTTTTAACATAAATATTTTAATATCTAAATATAAAACATTAACTTACTTATCATTTTTCATTTTATCATGTTGGGTTTGTAAAGGAGGTTCATAGAGAACCAAAGCATTAGGCATATTAGGATCAAATAGTGCTCTTTTAGGTTGTGATCTGCGAATACCCAAATTTTTGGTAGTTTGTGAACCCTCATAATTTGAGACTGGACAAGTAAATGGTTTAGAAAGCTTTTTAATGATTTCTTCCTAAAAGGACAAAATAATTTAAGAACTGCAAATCAGTAAATAAAAATTACATACATGATTAGATACATAAATAATTTCATTTTCACTGTGTACAAACCATAGAGATTTTCGTTTGGTTTTTGTATTCTCTTTAGATTTATCTCTAGTTCTCTTTAAAGATATGGTAACTGGTGAAGAAAATTCTTTTAAAACTTTTACAACGATATTCTGACTGTCTGTAATTGGAGAATTTAACCCTTTTTGACTTGGTGCTAAACTTCGCCTCTACAAATATAACAATGAATATATTCTCTAAATATTAAAAACAGAAAAAGACCAACCATTTCCCTAAATTAAAAGTACAGAAAATACTGAAAACCGCCAAACAACCAAATATTTTGGTGACATTTGACCTACAATTGACACATCTAAAATAACTACAAGCATTTTGAATAAATGCAGTGATTAGTTCTGTAGCGTTTTTTAATCAGTGTAATCAGTTAATAAATATTAATTTTTTGTTATTTCAATTAGAAATAATGTTTGTTAATATTAATAATTAAATAAAATGTGATGTCTTTATTAAGACTGGATATAAATATTAATTTTTCGTTATGTCAATTAGAAATTACTGTTTGTTAGTTTTATATTCAAAGGTTTGTGTACAGCACACCATGACTATTTTTCAATTTAATGCCTCCTCTACAGAGTATTGAATAAAAATCCTCAGGGTTATTTGAACTATATTCTTAAGACCTAACCTTAGTTTCAATAAACGTAAACTTAAACACATATGTTGTTTTAAGGTGAAATGGTTTATTTTATGAGTTTTTTGTAAGTATTTTGTAGCCGAACATTTTGATTCATTTACGTGTTATTGAATAATATACATGTAAATATAACCTCAAACTCAATTTGTAGGTTTTCATTAGCGACGGGAATAAAATTGCTATTCGCCGCTTGTCTCTTTTTGGTATTTGCATTGACAATTGTATTACCTTTATCATATTATTATTTTAAGTACACATTTAAATTAGAAAAACAAAAAAGAGGTGATACACTAAGTGTAGGAATATTTCACCCTTATGCCAATGCAGGAGGTGGTGGAGAAAAAGTATTATGGGTGGCACTTAAGGCCTTACAGGAAAAGTAATGGTAGGAAATTACTTTATCATTCTCATTTATTTTAATGTACTTCTAGATACCCCCATGCACATTTTTACATTTATACTGGAGATATAGAGTTTTCATCTGTTGAAATATTAAGTAAAGTGAAAAATAACTTGAATGTGGAAATAGATCCAAGAAAACTAAAACTAGTTTACTTAACTAAGAGAAGATGGATTGAGCCTAAAATGTATCCATTTTATACCCTCTTAGGGCAAATATTAGGATCAATTTTTTTAGGATTTGAAGCAATTAATCAAATAAATCCAGGTAATTTTTTTATTTATAAAATTGAACGTAAACTTAGTTTGAAATGCCATTGCAGATATTTATATCGAGACAACTGGTTTTACTTTTACATTACCAATCTTCAAGTATTTGGGTGGTTGTAAGACTGGCTGTTACATCCACTATCCACTTATAACAAAGGAAATGCTGCGTAGGGTACAAACTAGAAGACAAGTTTACAATAACAGGGAATTTATTGCTAGAAGTTCTACTTTAACCTATGCAAAACTTGTATATTATCATATATTAGCTGTGGTAAGTGCAATGTGTTCATTTTTATTCCTAATTTAATTTAAGTATATTTATTTCTTTAGCTTTACTCCCTTGCTGGTTTTTGTTCAGATGCCATTTTAGTGAACTCCACATTTACTCTGGAAAATTTACAAGTGTTATGGAATATTCCTATGTCATTGGTATACCCCCCTTGTGAAGTTGACCATTTGAAAAAAATTAAACATGATCCTCACAAACCACAGGAAATTCGTATTTTAAGTTTGGCCCAATTTAGGCCTGAAAAGGATCATCCCCTTCAGCTTCAAGCTCTATATGAGCTTAGAGAAATTATTCCAGATTATATTTTTGAAAATATTTCTTTGATAATGTGTGGTAGTTGCCGAAATAAAGAAGATTCTGAACGTGTAAAGGATCTTCAAGATCTTTCAAAACATCTTTCACTTGAAAATAATGTAGAGTTTAAAGTAAATATTTCTTATGATGAATTATTAGAAGAATTTGGTAAAGCTTACATTGGTATACATACAATGCTTGATGAACATTTTGGTATTAGTGTTGTTGAACAAATGGCTGCTGGATTGATAATGGTTGCACATAGGTCAGGTGGTCCACTTTTGGATATTATTGAAACATCTGAAGGATCAAGATTAGGTTTTTTGGCTAATACTGCTGAAGAGTTTGCCCATTTACTGAAATATGTTATTGAAGCAAGAGATGATGAAGTAAATATTATAAGGGAAAGGGCAAAAGCTAGTTGTGATAGGTTCAGTGTGAGAAAGTTTCAAGATGAATTTCTGAGAGCTACTGATCCACTTTTTAAATAAAGTGGGTATTGTAATTTTTTATATTACACATAAGTGAAAATATATTTAATAGTTTTTCAATTAATATATAAATTACAGTTTACATCTTCTCATAATTAATAAATAGTTTCAAATGTAAAACTGTAATTTAGTTTAAACTCTATGTTTGTATCATATTGTTAATGATTCTTTCAAGCCAAAGGGAAACCAATTTTATGACAGTTTTCGTAAAATGTAATAAATTTATTTGTAATAAAACAATTATAGAAATATGGTTCAAGTTAATCTATTTCAATATATACATCATATATAGGGTTGCCCAATAAGTGTATCACAATTTGAAAATGTAGCACTACAATGATAACTACAAGTGATAATCCAGTAATTTTTATTTTATCTTGGAGAATCAATAATCTTTTGAAAATAATGGTCTCGACTTCTTATGGTGGAATGAGTAGGTCATTTTTAATGATTCGATAATCTTTTCTGGGTAATATTTTGTATTTAAAATAAGTAAGATAAAATACAAATATGTCCTTATTAAACATCTATAGGCATATCCAGTTTTATTAAATCATTATGTAGATATCATGTGAATTATATAAGAATAGGAGAAAACGATGGATGCCCGATAAGTGATGTTATTATCTCTTAATATTAGTTCAGCAGAATAGTCGTGATGGAGTATTAAAACTCTTATTCTAAGGTACCAGGGAACTTCAGCTATAATATTCTATGTATTCCAATATGTCGTGACGCTATTGGGTACTTCTAATTTATCAACTTTAACTGATCCTATAAAAAATATATCAAGAAAACTTATCGTGAACACCAGTCACGTGTTAATTCAAATAACGCCAAAGATTTCTGTAAAGCTGAGAATACACACCAAGAAGAAGAGAATACCAAAAGAAGAGAATATACACCACAACATGAAAAATACATAATGCACAAGGCGAAAAAATAACAGATATCGATGGCTTTTTAATCAAATGGTGACACTGTTGCAGCAAACTATTTCAAGATGGGATTATCCAGCATACCTAATTTAGAAACACGTGAACCTAATATTTTACAAACAAATCAAACATTTTATACGTGTCTAACAACCGATAAGTTCCCAGGTTTGGATGGAGTCACCGCAGAAGTATTTAAAGCAATGGGTGAAGTACTATATACTAATCTTATCATGGTAGATTCCCCCAGAGCGGGCTGAAGTCGTTTCAGGGTGTACTTGAACAGATATTCAAAATTCGACAAATAATCGAAAAAGCCAGAAAAGTCAACCATTCTGTATACCTCTGTTTTCTTGATTATCGGAACGCATTTAACAGTCTAAAATAGGATAAATTATGACAAATTCTGCAGGAAAAGACAGTTGACTGACCAACCTGACTGACTTAATCTATACAAAAAAAAAACAGGGCAGTGGTTAAAATAGAAGATCGAATATCCGACGAGTTTTGCGTCAATATATGAACCAGACAAGGATGCATCCTGTCGCCAATTCTATTCAACAATTATGGTGATTATATAATTCGTAGGACTCTTGAGGATTGGACGGGTGGTGTCGGTATTGGCGGCTTTAAAATAAATAACTTAAGATGACAGTATAGTTCTTGCGAGATCGGCTAAGGAACTGACCTTAATTATTAAAAATACAAAAGAACATTGTCAAAACAACATTATGCCAAAGATAAGTCAGATAGGTCCATTTGAGGTAGTGAGCTAACTTGTCTATCTCAGGGTTTAATATCTTATGAAAGTAATAACACTTATGACATCAGAAGATGCGAAAGGGCAAGAAATACAATGCGAAATTTGCAGATCTGGAGGAATAGGGAGATAACACAGAACGCAAAGGCACCACAAGGCTATTGCAAATTATTCGTGAACGAATATTAAAATTCTTCGGTCATATTAAACGCAGGGACAGTAATAACAGATGGCAGATGGAGGATTCTAAATCAAATTAAAGACTTAATCTTGTGCCTCTCTACAACATGCAACTAAAGAAGCTAAAAAAAGAGAAAACTAGCGAGAAGTGGTCTGAAAAGTATGCAAACGAAATGAGTTTCCATAGGTCACGATTCTTCTGTAAAAAAGAAGAAGATTCCGTACTACAAAGCGTTCGCGATGAATTTCGGGTACTTACCATGGTGTGTTAGTTTTTGGACCAGCATGCAGTGAAATGTCTTTAATTAAAATTCAATACAGAAAGCTTCATAAATATTTATATTTTTTTCTAGATCAAATTTATCAATTTATAGTATTCACTGCGATATTTTCATTATCTGGAGCGATATTTTTCAATTTATGTAGTAAGTCGATCGTGCACACGAGTTACTTGATCAATTGGTATGTCCATATCTATTCAACTTTTCCGTTCAACATGCGTTTCAACCTGCCGTTCAACTTGCGTTATTGCATGCGTTAGCGCATGCATCCTTCCTGTCCACATGTTAGCGCCAGTTTCATCACGGGCGTAGCCAGGATTTAGTTGGGGGGGGAGTTAGTTTGAAGTAAATAAAACAACAAAAATATACTACTCGACAAGAGATGGCGTTACTGTGCGCAACGTCCACTAGTTCGGATATATATTCAATTCAAATGTAATAATTTAACTCTCTTCACTCCTCGTATTTTTTTCGGTATAATATTAGGTAATATTTGGCTTATTTCGGGGGGGGCTACGCCCGTGAGTTTCATTCAATATTTCTGGCGAATTCACTAAAGACGGTTTTTCTATAAACGTTAAAAACACTTTATTTTGTAAGTACCTTCTGTTAACTGTGTAATTTCAGTTTCATGAATACATCTGGCATTGTCATGTTAGCCGTTATGAGTGCTGCTGTGCTGCTGTTGATAAGAGCACGAAAAATAAGAGAAAAATACAGACAATCTTCATGGGCAAAGGAATATTTAGAATAATTACTACAATTTACTACAGGAAAATACATTAAACAGAATATTCCTTGCACACTCAATTTACAATTTTATTATTTTTTATTTTATTTAATCAAAAAGTCCGTTGTACCGTTATGTGTAAGACTGACAGTTCACATTTCAGCATGATGGTATTTCATGAATTGTTGCCCTCCATGAGTTCCTGTCCAGTGCAAATTTTCTAGCCTTATTTCGATAAATTCCTTGCTTTTCTGCCGCTTGAGGAACTAGTTCTTCCCACTTCAGTCTTGGACGTCTAACTTAATTTTTTCCTTGCGTTTTCGCTTCATAGATTTGTTTTGCTAATCTCTCTTGTGTCCTAACCAGTACCTCAGTCTATCTTCTATAGCTCTTTCTACAGGTTTCGTTTCCAGTTGTTCCATTACTGTCGTATTTCTGTCTCTATTCCGTCTTGTAATTCCCGCTATTTTGCGTAGGAATCTCATTTCTGCAGCAGTGATTCTACTTTTATTTCTCTTTGTTAAGATCCAAGATTCGCTGCCGTATATCATTGATGGTCTCATTACTTTCTGATACACCTGTGCTTTTACCTCTTTCGGTCTAAATACATATAGTTTTTGACTTGCTCCATTACCTTCCTATTGAGTACAATTTTATGTTTTATTTTTGTGCCTGCAATTACCTAATTTCGTCTTGCCCTGGAGTTTTCCAAGAAAATAATTAAAAAAATGTATTACTTAAATTACTTATATTTATAATTTAACATATTTATTTAATGTAAGAAAATTAAACTACTTTAAATTAAATTTGTAAATTATTGCAAAAACTTGCAGATTATTTTAAGTTGAAAGCGAAAGCGCAAGATACCAATAGCGGCTCCTGGGTTTTTAAAATGGGAGGGCGTAGAAGAAAATAGTGCTGCTGAAGATTTTTTTGCTTTCCCCTTCCTCCTTTTTACCTTTCGTTCTATTGAAACCAGGAGGTGAACTAGGAAAACATTAAAATTTTGTATTGTTACTACTTACAAGTACATTGGAGGATGGGTTGTTGCTTGTTGCGCAGATAAAGGAAATAAAAAAGGAGTAAACTATTCAAACAAATCACACAAAATACTATTGTATAATTTACTGTCAAATTTTCGCTTAAAACTTGCCCTATTTTTACATTCTTTTTGAACTTGACTCAAATTCAACACATGGGACGACCGTTAGTGTTTAATTCAACTTTCTCTTCCAAACTTAAATTAGTCATTACTAACTGTTTTAAATCAAACACCTTCATGTTTGCAATTAAAAATTGATTATTTTTATTTTAAAAGTACTACTCAGTGTGTACACACGTAGCAAATCACAAATCAAAATAAGTATTTGCGAGGCGAACGAAATAATCGACGCGTGACATATCAGACGCCCCGTACCCGTCAAATCAATGTTTAAAGCTAATCACCGATACGCTCGGTCGCAGGGAATGTACGAGTAAATCGCATATTTTAGAAAGCAGTTAAACCCCCGAATTCTGGAAACCAGTAAAGAGGATGGGATTTTTATCCGCATTATTTGGTGTGATGGGTCGACAGATTTTAATTTTGAATAATATCTTATGAGGAGTTACGGGAAAGAAACTGAACGGAAATAAAATCTGGTGTTTTGCTCTGATAAATGCTGCAACGCCCTTCCTCACGATACCCAACATCGGTGGAAGTGGGTGCGCTATCTTATCGTCGTGCATTATGATTTTTCCTTTCGTCCTTGCATGCTTCTCGTTCAACACCGCATGGGTCTAACCTTTTAACAGATGCATGCGTCTTGACGAACAAAAGTTGGACAAATGTGGACATACCTAAACAATTTTGCGAACTGTTTCCGTATAATTTTTTCCGTATTTATAATGCATTTTAATAATAATACATCATTGTTATTTCGAATGACATCATTACAACAAAAGATAATTAATGTTTTAAATGAAATTTGTTTACCTGAAAGGAACAAAATGGCAGGAAATTTAAACCGAGCGTTCTCGATGGGACATTATAACGTCGCAAACTTTAAGGAATGAGAATGCGTAATAACTAATTTACTTTATATTTTTTAAGATTTTTTGAAGAGTAAAGACATTTATGAAAAATTAATTAAAATACCATAAAAAATTCAAATTAAATTAATTTGTGTCAAAAACACCGAAATAAAAACACAGTTAACCTTTTCCAGATTTATTCAATTTTTAATATTCTTAAGTTAAGTCTAAAACGTATAAAGTATAAATTTCAGTAGGAACGCCGAAATTCGACATATTCGAACAAATCACAAATTATTTACATTTATCATGCCTTAAAGCTAAAAGTATTTATAAGGTTCATTTTATCACACAACAAATCATTCAATAAATTAATTTGCACACATTCTAACAATTCACTCACGCTATTGTCTTATAACCTAATCTGAAACAATGCAAAATCACTGTACTTCAGATAGCACAATTTTATCATCTGTATAAGATATTGGTTCTTATACAAAATAAATAATTTTACTCCGACATATCACAACGTTACCTAAATTTACAATAATTTACAGAAGGGAAAAATTAGTCTCTCAAACATAGCAAATACCTTTTGACCCAAAAACAACTTTCAACTCGTCGATATAGTAAATTTCCTTTTAACCAATCGACAACCACACCGACAGCTTTCTAAATACAGGAAGTGAAAAAAAAATCACGTAATGAATGGACATTTAAACGATCGACGATGACCACTTATTGTTTCTTTTACGTCGATGACCTGTGGTGTATTTTCCCATTAACGATCAAGAATTGTACTACATTCATAACAAAATTAGTCTTAAAACCTTTCAAAAGACTGGAAGTTTAGCGTGGGATAATTGGTACTGTCTAAGATCGTCGTCTGTTGGCATTTGTGTGGATTCTCGTACTGGAGTACCGTCAGGGTACACTTTAACAACCATTGGTCCTGTCAAGGGATTAACAAAACCAGCTGAGATGAATTTATCAGTACTTGAAACTATTTTTTCCGTAGTTACAGCCACTGGCCTATATTGATTTTGGAAACGATTGAAAACTCCTTTTCCGTCAACTTTTTTGAAGGTGATGATGTAACTGGAGGCGGAATCTACAGGATTGGGTTCCACGACATCTCTCTTTTCATTTTCAATTTTGGGAACGAAACCTTTAGGTGGTGCTACAATGTAAACATTGTCGATTTTGGCACTGGCGGCACTCTGAGCTCCAAAATCTTCATAGTCACTGAATGACTGGTCTTCATATGAATTGGGCTTAGCTGTGGATGACGGAACGTAAGGTTTAGGAGTGGTTTTTTGTAGCCTATGACCTTGCATGAGAGTTTCCCAAACTGAAATAAAAAAAAGTTAAAGTTAAAATATTGTTTCCTAGATCAATTCTTCTATTAGAACCTCGATTTTTTCGACACCCGTTTCGCTAATCATATTAACATAATTAATTCTCTTTAAGTGTATTGTTTCCTATTTAATGAATTTTATTAAATTTGGAGTAAATTGTAATATTTGTGTTGCTTTTTGTAATTTACCTAAAATATTATTATTTAATGTAAAATTTCCTCATTTATTTTTACTTTTAATAAGAAAACACCTCTCTCAAATCTTCTCATTTAAAATTTAACAAATAAAAAAATAGAGGATTTGTAATATTATATTTATATGTACCCCTTTTAGATTAACACGCATTAATTATGATTAAAAATCGTCTTTTGCTTTTCTATTCTCATACAGTTACAGTTATCTCAGAAACATTTTTTTTATAACAAAAATGTCTGGACACTATTCTTATTTGTAAGTCTTAGTAATGTTTGCCAGTTAACACGTTTTTTTCTATTTTATGGCCGATATTGCCGCCAGTAAACGCAGTTTTGGATTATTAGATCTAATAAATAATAATTTGCTAGTAATTTTTCAGGAACGTTGTGTATTCAAATGATCCAGGATCCTGATGTATTCAGAATCGTTGTGTTTATGGAAATTCTGATTTATTTGTAGAAATTGATTTTTAATGATACTGAAACATCAAAATTTTCTCGCCTGTATTTCTTGATTGGCATTTTCATCAAAATGTAGACCTTTGTAACGTTAATGATTTTGTAATTTGGAATTAGTTTTTGAAAGTATTATTGAATGTATTTTAGAATATGACTAACACTATATACAGTCTTAATTAATATTGTGATAAAATGTTTTTTTTTTAATTAGTTTGAAATTGATTGACATTTAATGATGACGTCATTTAATTTATAATGAAATTAACAATCCGCCATTCATTTGCCCCAAAGCCATCCAAGATCAACGTTAGAAAACCTCATTTTTCATTTACAAAAAATCAATCGCAAATTGTGGTTATTTGTTCATTACGCTAAGGAAATTTTATTTAGAATTCGTTATAAACGGAACCTTGACTGTTCCAGTTGCATAACACCAGTATTAAAAGTCGTTTTATAAGTAGGTATTGGCGGCGATCCCATTGTAACGTAAAGAGCACGTCGAGGGAATTTCTGGGAGTGTTTGCCGATAGAAAAAGGATTGTTGTGAAATACGAGCGGAAGATTCAGCGGGAAGGTCGAAATTATTCGACGGAATAATTAATTCGGACTTTTTAGTTATTTATATGTTGCTTGCCTTTATGAAATTCAGAAGATGTAATGCTTTTATTATTTACATATAATAAGAGAAATTGAAATTTATTTTCAACTTAAGCCCCTTGGAAATTTTCTTATGAGAAATGGAATTTAATAGGAATAATATGGTTTTTATGTCAACGGCATGCTCTAGATATACCATAAATGTACAACTGAAACTACTCCTGAAGCTTGTATATTTATTTTATTTTATTTGGGCAACGATGCTTGTAAGCATTGCGAATAAGGTTTCTAGAAAAATTGATGATTAACCACAAACTAAAGGTAGATGGCTCGAGGAAGATGCGACGTAGCCGATATCCGTAATTCGAAGTTTGCGAAGTTAAGCATTAAACACTCTAGATGCCAAATAGTTTGAGATGCTGGCACGCCTCCAATAGTAAATCCAATCAATCTGGTTTACTGAAATAGTAGATTATGTCAAGTCAAAATCTATGCCATTACTATTGCAATAGCAACATATCCATGCAGCGAGATAGCTTGTGGTAATAGAGCACTAAGACGTCACTCCTGCTGAACGCATTCATCATTTAATTAATGTTGTGCACATCATTATTTTTCTTCATAATTTATTAAAGATCCGTATTCACCGGATATGACACTGAGTGACTTTTCTTTTCTGTTAGGTGAAATTAGTGCCTTGGTATATTATTTTGAAACAGTAGTTATATCAAAAATAATTAATTGCGAGTTTTAAGAGCTATCTGAAATCATTGAAGAAACTTACTTTTAAAAAGCAATGCTGCATTTTTCATATTTATGATTACATTTTAAAACTATCTGAAGTTATACAGAAATCTTTGTGCTTAATATTACCAATAAAGAGTAATTATAGGTAATTGAAATAATAAAGGTGTGTTTTTAATGAACGTATGAGGATTATTCTAAAAATTCGGCCTCAGAGACAGAGTTAGATACCGCAAGTATAACCAAATTACTATAATATTTGTGATGTATAATTTGTTAGATGACGTGCTTCGAAGTTTCAGACGTGTGTGTTTAGTTGCTTGTTCGAGCTGTTATAAAGTACTTTGTTTTACGAGATTTAACTCCAATAAGCAAAAAGGGTTAGATTACATTTTGAACGATTCTTCCCTTTCATTTTTGATGGTAAAAAAGTAAATTATTGAAGCTCATGAACACTCAGAGCCCCCAAATACTACCACATCTGACAATATAGACACAAAAATCCACAATGTAATATTAAATAATCGCTGACTGAAGGTGCGATAGCTTAGTGATATTGAAAATATCGTAATGTACCATGTGTATTACATTTTATACTATGTTTTGTGTATGATGAAGCATCCCTTTCGTTGAGAGCCACGTTAGTTAATAGTCGACCAGAGACATATTCGAGTAATCACTTTTCAAGAGTGTTCAGACTTATTAAACGCGATTCTGTGGAGTTTTATAATATAATATGAAACATGGATTCACTGCTATACCTCAGAGATGGAGCAGCAGTTCAAATAACGGGAGGGAGCAGATGAAAGTACGTTAAATCGAAAACGTTTCCAACTGTAGGAAAAGTCATGGTTACGGTTCTCGTAGTGTTGTTTAACACATATAGTTAACATCCACATCTGGCCAAAAAACTACTCACTATAATAACGTATATGCACACGTGCCTCGGATTGTACCTACAAAATGGGTTTCGAAGTGTTTCCAGATGCGCCGTATTCGCCGGATTTGGCTCCAAGAAATTCACTTCAAATAATGATGTCAAAGCTTTATTTTGAAGAGTTCGACAAATCGCACTATATTGAGTTGATCTAAATGGTGACAATGTTGAACAAAAAAAACTAAAAAATGTTGTGTTTTTTGTCAGGCCGAGAATTTTTCGAACGATCCACTGCACCATCTCTAAATGATTTTTTTCTTGTAATAATTCCACGTTCTGACCATGACTTTTGCTATTGACAACAGAACAAAACAAAATTAGCGTTCATCATCGTTTTTCGTATTGTTCATTGTTTGGTTGTCGCCCACTGCAATTTGTTTCTATAAACCGACATGTAGATGTATGATGACTAAAATAGGTTACATTTAGCGATTCAACCGTGACTAATCTATCAGATGTTTGAATATGGCTTTGGTTCAACGGTGGATCAGAGATGAATTCTGAAGGAATATATTAGGCAGTTTTTAATAATGTTGACGCAAATATATGTATGATAAATAATATACGCCCGGTTTTAAATTTTCTTGTAGGTGGATTTTTTCGCAGTAAAAATTTGATTATGTTTATGTAAACAAAAATTACCATTTCAGGTATCTTCATCAGTATCCTACATGTTAAAAACGAACTTGGCAAATTTAATTTCACATTGGTGGGATTTTATTCACTCATATTTCATTAATATTCATTCATTAATATTCATTCATTAATATAAACTAATAGCGCACGAGGGTTGTTAGATATGTTCTAAGCCTGACATAGAGAGGGCGCAAGTAGGATCAAATGACAATGCTATTTGTCAGGTATGATTTGTTAGATGGCTTGCTGCTAAGTTTTATACACGTCTTGATTTATTGTTTGTGGTGATCGAGTATCAATAAAATAATGAACAGGACGACACAGGACTAGAGTTATTTAAAAGCGTTTCTGTTGAGATTCTTTGATATTTTATAATGAAGTAGTAGATGAAACATGGATTCACCATTATACGCTGTAGACGAAGTAACAGCTCAAACAGTGGATGGGAACCATGTGAAAGTGAACCAAAGAAGGTGAAAATAGTTCCAACTGCAGGAAAAGCCATGGCTACAGTTTTTGGGACCGTCACTAGGACCTATTATGCTTCGTTACTGGGCAACATTAGTATCGCCAATTGATGGTTGCTATTCAGACTAAAAAGAAACTGCTCGTTCAGCATGATAATGCACCTGCACACACGTCTCGGATTGTTGCTCCAAACCCCGCATTCGTCGAATTTGGCTCCCAGTGATTTATTTCTCTTCTCAAACCTGAAGAAACTACTCGCTGGATGAAAATCTACTTCAAATGACGAGGTCAAGGCTTAGATAACTGCATATCTGACAGAGTTAGACAAATCGTATTATACGGAGGGTATTAAGAAGTTAAAATGTGTGTTAATTTAAATGTACTGAATTGCAAAGTGACTACGTTGAGAAATAAAAAATGGTAAAAAGACAGAGAACTTATAATACGATCCCCGTTGCAACTAAACTGATCAAAGATTTACTCTATAATTTTTGGAAAATAATGCGCCATGTAATTATAATGAACATAATTTAATAGAAGCGCAATGTATTTGTAATAATATACAATACCTTATAACAACAAATATACTTTCGATTGACTTAGACAGAAAGATAAAGGTAAAGGTAAAGTGTTAGGGTTAGAGACGCATCAGCAACTAGGCTATTTAGCGACTGGATCTATAGCTTAACTTGGGTTCCGAACCACGGTCATCAGCTTCCGACAAACCCAGGCCAGCACCACCCTCGTGCTATGAACCCTTGGTTATGTGCCTACCCATAAGTCTATCAGGAAACCTACCGACTGGCGAGTGACCAACGTAAAACACTTCTCAGAAGGCATCCCCTTACCCAGCCTTTAACTGGCGTGACTGAGGGGTAATCCGTTGTCGGATTTTACACTCTTGCCTAGAAACAATCACAAACATTTACGAAGTAAACAGACAGAAGAAAGAAAGAAAAACAACCATCCGAGCGCTGGAATCGAACCAACTACCGCTCCGATGCGGTTTCGGCACAGCAGCGGCAGGCCGCTGCTCTTACCGTCCGCACCAATGCCGGCAGATAGAAAGATAAGTCCATTGAAAATGATCTAGTATGCGGTCATCTGAAGATATCGCTGGTACATTATCAAAAAATATTATTTAGTAATCTTGAAACATCTTTAAAACCTAATTTTATTTCAACCATTAGCTTAGACCTTTTAAATGTAACTAATTTATTAATTACAAAAAATACTGAACATTTCATGACTCATTTTCATAATGCAAAGCTAATATAAAATTTAGATGTAGATATGTTCCAGTTAAAAAAGAAATAATGTTAACATCGGATGTCGTTGATTAAGAGCAATTTTTAGGAAGAAAATAAATGTTCCAAGCGGAAAATCAAATTCTCTTCGGCTTGATACTTACTTATGTTATTAGCACCTCTTTGGTAAGGATCCATTGAATCTAGTCGTTCTTCAGGCAGATTTTTCAAGGTTCCGAGACCATATTTCAGCAATCCTCTGTTGCAGTTTGATAATTCGGATCCTTCACAGTATCGTTCAACTTGACTGGCAAACAGAGAATAAATGAAGGACGTCTGAAAGAAAACAAATGAATATCATTAGATAGTTTAACGGCGTTGTATAGAGCAAATCGTAAAGATAACCCAGGGATAACAGTATCGACTTTACGGTTACAAAATGTAAATAAGCAATGAACTAATTCACTTTCCAATACTTTTTCCCCTTGATTGAAAAAACTAGATTAAACTGTTATGAAAAATCCTTATTAAAATGCACAAGTTAAATTACTTTTTGCTCATGCCGATAACTAATGTTATCTAACTGCATATATGTGATTTTTATGAGAAAAAACTGGGAGAAAAACAATAAAAATTAATATTAATGGCGGACTTGCCTTGAGATAATTCATTTGCGTTAATACGGTTAAATATATATGTTAATTTACGTTTTCAACTCATACTCTATAGAAATATATAGGGTGATTCGTATTTTTATATACTAAAATAGTGATTTTTTAGATTATCGTTTAGATCATTAGAAGACAAGTTATCGCTTATTATTAAGTTTTGTTTTAAACTTGGTAAAACATTCACCGAAACGTTTCTATTAATGAAACAAGTATATGGTGAGGATTGTTTATCCCGTGGCAGAGTCCACGTGGGTTAAACGATTCAAAGACTTTCGTGAGAGCATCAAGGACGACGAATATCCTGGTCCGAAAAATTATGTTGTTGCTCAAATACTTAATAGTGGTTACTCAATATTTTGCGACACATGGAAATGGAATTGAACATGATTCAATTCATCGCATTTTGACCGATCATTTGGGACTTCGGAATATTTGTGCACGCTTTGTTCCACACAAAATAGATTGACGGCCAAAAATTGCTTCGAATCCAACATTGCAAGGACTCGATTAAACAGTCGAAAAAGGACGAAATCTTCAAGTACGGCATTGTTACTGGTGATGAGACGTGGTGTTTTCAATATGATCCAGAAACCAAGCGTCAAAGTGCCGAGCGAGCCAAATCCGAAGAAAAGTCGCCTTGAGAAGTCAAAAATCAAAACAATGTTGATTTGTTTCTTCGATTCGTAGGGAATTGTGCACAAGGAGTCCGTTCCACTTGGTCAACGATTAATGCTGTGTTTTATCTTGGTGTTAGGAAGCGTCTATTGTCGCGTATTAGTCGTGTGCGGCCACAATACCGTCAACAAGTCAGCCGGCGCTTGTTGCATGATAATGCGTCGTTCCATCGCTCGACTGTCATTACTAAAAATTTTTTACCAAAAATGGGATTTTAACCATCAATTATTCATAATAATTGCCTGATTTGGCTCCCTGTGACTTCTACCTCTTCGAAAAACTTCATTTGCCGATGAAAGGACAGCGTTATGTCGACATTGACGCCATTCAAAAAGCGTCGACGACCATGTTGAAGAACATGTCTTTGGACATCCGAGCTCAAAAATTCATTTGTCAATCTAATTGACCACGCAAAATGTTATATTGACGCGCAAGGAGACTATTTGGAGTAAAAATAAATATTTGCCTTTATATATATATATATATATATATATATATATATATATATATATATATATATATATATATATATATATATATATATATATATGTATGTATGTTTTGGAAATAATATAACTGAAAAATGTGTTCATGCCTTACAAATAGTCATCCTTTTGTTAAAATCCATTGACAGTAACCGCGATGCCAACAACCTTTGAAAAAGTAGGGACCAATGACTTCTTCGGGCGATAAACCACACCAATGATTTTTGGATATCGATAATCTTTTCTGATTTTTCTTTATCCCATATTACGGTAATTTTATTTGTTTATGTATACGTTTAAATGAAAATAGACATCATGGTCAGGTATTAGAAAAAGTCACAGAATAATTATTTTCGTGGTAAAGTTGAACACATTTCAGATGTTGTTCTGTACTTGACGATGACATTATTATAACTTGTAACTACAGTGAGAGAAATATGTATTTGAACAATGGATTTAGCAAACTGAAATTTTTTCCCCTCTTTTTTTTTTATGACTGTTGAAGGATTTCTTCCGGGCACTCCTCCCTTTATATCCGAAATTATATAAATCATTTCTTCTTTCAGTCCTGGGCATGCCGTTTACTCCAGAATAGGAAGCAAAAGCATTATCCACTTTTTGACTTCAATTGAAGAATTTTTTATTTGACGTTTTTCTCTGAATTCTAGTTGATAGTTCTTTTGGTCGTCCTTTCGTTTTTTTGATTTCTATGTAACCAGTTCTTTCATTTTGTTCATTATGTAATGTAGACTGAATCATTTCGTGATGATGCTAACATGGTTAGTGAAAGCTCGCGTTTCCAGTGGAAGAATTGATGTAATCTACTCTAGGCGAATTAAGCTTTACATTATTTATGTCAATATACCGTAATTTCATACCATTTCTTTTCATCTTCACAACTTCAGCACGTGTCTCCTAAGTCAGCTCTCGAATTCGAATTCAGCTTATTCGAATCTTAATATTCAACACTCATTTACTAGCTGGTTAAATCTAAATCTATGTTTGTGTATTAAAGTTATTTATAATCTTGAAAGCGGATTAAATTAGCAAAACCAACTGTTTTTTTCCATGAAATATCGACAATTTATTAACTACTTTGAAAAATCTTTATATTCTCATTAATTATGGTATAGTTTTCTTGAAAATAATTTGCAATTTGTGTCGATATCACGTCATAAAATTATAGCAGTTATAATTTAAAAATGAGAAAAATCGGTTTGTTGAAATATTTTTTCACCCACTCTATAGCATCAAATACTTTTTGTTGGAAGACTAGATAGCAACATTATTAGAGAAATTCAACGGAGGTGTAAGTAGGATTAGCAAACACAGATCAAAATATTTGTTAATAACAATATTTTCCCTGATCAGTGTGTTCCGTCCATTCTAATATGTGGAAGTAGAACATAAAGTTACCTACATAATAAACAATAAATTGCAAATTAATCGTGCAGTATCATTAGGGCCATTAAAAGTTTGAAACATGAATGGGCTAGTCAAAGAAATACATGCGTGCATGTTCGGGGTACTGGGGCTGAATTTTTAAAAGAAAATTATTCTACTAAGCCAACATAAATGTTGAATGTAATATTCATTCACAGGTCAATATTAAAATCAACTGGGCTTCCAAAATGTTAGTCACAAAATTGTATTATAAAACAATTTCAAGGTCTTTATTTCATTAAGCAATAGCTAAAACCAACTTGGACGTAATTACCCGCTTAGACAACTGTGTATGATGGGAAATTCCGACTGAATGAATACAATTTTTTGTACTTTTTTATTTTTTACGAACTTTAATATTTTAGTTATTATAGTAACTCTATTTAAAAACATTGAAAGGTAAAAATCCCTTTAAAAATGTTTTCTTATATTTTCCAAATTTTACATATTCAGTTGGTGATAATTTATATCAATTAAGCCTCAATGGTCATGATATAATTGAATGTTCAATTTAAGTCTTGTAGAAAAATTAATTTTTATTTATCTATGAATAACGTGGACGTATAACGTGGAAGTATTTTATCTTGTTTGTAATTTAACAAATGCATGCAGGCTTTACATAACTCTCGGTACGCATTTGAATTATCCATTTTCTTATATAATGTTATTAATTGATACAAACTGGTCAATATAGGTTAACCGATGCATTTATAACAAGCCGAGTTTAACAATTTTATTCAAAGAGTGCAGATGTTACTGAATTACCAACTTACATACGGTAAATCTTGTGTAATGGTTAGAAAGTTAGTCAACTTAATATAAGTTATTTTATAAATGTCATTATTTGTATTATATTTAGTAAATATTTTATTGATAAAAATCCAACAACACATCACTGTAGAATTTGAAGTCGGAAGTTTGTGACAGGGGGATAGATTGGGGAGAAATATGTGATAAAATAAAGGTGAAAGCCAAAAGAGCCGATCAGACAAAGCAAAGTTAATGGAAGTGAGTGAAATGAGAACTAATTGAAGAGAACAAAACTGGGTAATGGGCCATGATAATATTGTAGTTGTGAATGAATTTATTTATCTGTCTGTCTTAAAACCTATCTCATACAAAGCGACATGAAAGTCAAGACCTATAACACATTTATATAGTTAGTAGTCACTTATGGCTGCGAGATGTGAACCCTCACAGAGAAAAGAGAATAAATTATTGCGGTATTTGAAAGAAGAGTACTCAAAAGAATAATTGGTGCTGTGAATGATGGGATCGGGGGTGATGATGATGGGAAAATAGGCTGCTGCAAATCTATCTGATTAAAGCCGAATATTGCAGGCGGTCAGGATTCACTGACGTAGCACTACGAGAAGAGGAAGAAGAAGAAAAAGAAGATATATTTTATGGAAAAGAAAAGAGTACTGAAGTCATCGTCATCAAAATTGTTTACAAATTAATCATGTCGTTACCTTCCAAATTCAGTATGACACGTAAAATATGTTGAAAAATATATATTAATCGAAATATTATAACTTTCGCTTGACAATAAAAATTTAAATTGTGACATTAACAAACAGGTTTGCATGAACATCTTTGACTTCTACGATAAGTTTTCAAACAAAAATATGACATACATATTTTGGAATGTATTTATCATGGGTTAATTTGCAATAGACGCCGACAAAATTGTTATTGATGGACCCAATTTATAAAACAGGTTGAATGGTTAAAATTGCGTACTTTGATCAGCGATGAAGGAAATTAGCATACCATATAAATATCGTACGTTGTCATCTGAATATATTAGCATGCAAGAGTTTTGTTTGTTATCATAAGGGGTTTTACCTAATGACCGACAATGAAAACAGTATTCAATGTTTTTAGTTTCCTTGAGGTTTATATTCGATTAGGTTACGGTTTCACTAACCTTATCAACATTTTCAAGAGAAATGATTACTGAAAATACTGAAACATACATAATTACTGAAAAATTGAATTAACGCAAAATAAGACAAAACACATTTATAGTTCCATTTAGTTTATTCAGAAATAGCGAAATTTATAAATATAACAGAAATATATATACATTTTTAACACCTCAGTCAGTTATTGTTGTTTGACAAAATAATTTGCCTCAGTACTATTTGTATTTTCGCTTACCTTTTCTTGTTTGCTCAAAAATTCCCACATGGGTATGGCGGAACCTCGAGTACCATCAATGAGGACACAAACGCACAAAATACCAACAAAACTGATCATTTTCATGGTTGTGGTATGCGATCTATCGCTTTTAATGGATAAGTAACGATTTGAACTTTCGCGAAAGCGCAACAATGATTTTTGGAAAGTGGTTAAGCGCGGTACGAACGCTGTTCGCTTCGCTTCTGTTTCTGGTCGTGGCCGTGGCGATCGCTTTATAGATGATCCACGCGGTACGGAACGTTAACGAAGTACGAAAACGTCATACCGGATTTTGTTTTTCGATGCTCCGGAGATTCCGACGATATAGGCGGTGTCAGGCGACGGTTTCAATGGACCGTTTTTGGTGATTCGAAGAATCTTAATTGCGATTCAATGTTTCGTCAGCTCTGTGGTTGTTTTTAGCAATTTTATTATTATTAATACAAGTACGCCAAAAATGTGACTGATTAAGAAGAAAGGAGGAATGATTTAGAGTAAGAGGCGCAAATGAGGATATTTCGCGACTAGACCTAGACCTTAACGTGGGCTCCCAACTAGGGTCATTGGGACTACCCATCAATCCCGGTCAACACTCCCCTCGGGCATTCAACTTTTAATTTATGTCTAACCTTATAGTCTCTCGAAAAACCTACCGACTCTTGAGCGATTAATATTAAATACCTCTCAGAAAGCATCCGTCCTTACCCAGTCTTGTTCAGTAACCAATTCCAGTGATAACGGAATTGATGAGTGATAACGGATTCCTTGTTGGATATAATACTTTTGCCTATTGAGTTGCAGTACATAAATCCTGTCCTATTAGCTACCAGTGGTGCTGCATTTAGATTTTTGAGTCGACGAATTACACAAGATCCCAATTTCCCGAATGCTTAGGTTTAATTATCATTATAGTAAATAGATTACTATTAGATTAATAGATAATATTAATCATTTTAGTAGAGTATAGTAATCCACTTTTATGTGGTAGTTTATTTTATTTTTTTCTCTCTTGCTTTCTTTTTAATCTGTTCCAGTGTCATTTCCATCAGCATCCATTCAGTGTTTTTATTTTCTTTTTACATTTCTTGTGGTTCTACTTCACAATATTTGCTGATCCCAAGATATCGTTTATTTAAGAATTGATTCTTCTCATAAATAATTTCGTCCAATCGCTCATTATCCTCTTTCTTCTGCAACGATTTATTGTATTTATATAACTATGATTTATTATTTTTTAAAAAGGAATAAAACAATTTTTTACTTTGTTATCTATCAGTTTTATTGATATGATTTTATTTTTATGATTTATTATCCCGAATATTGTAGCCTTTGGTCAACAAATGAAACTAGGAAGCTTTGAATTACGGCACACAAAATTTCTGACCAGTTCATCCAGCACTTTAATTTTTAAAAGACAAGCAGAGTTCTGCCTACTTGATCGTTTTAATTATCAATATACAATTTTTAACTATATTATTCAATTCAGATAATACGACTAGACGAGCTATGTCTCGTTCGATTACTAGGACGAAAAAAATCATTCCTATCTTAAGACCGGTTTCTATAGAACTACTAGACGAATTTCCTAAGTACTAGCCGAACTATGTTTCGTTTGATTATTAGGAGGAAAAAATCAGCTACTTCTTAAAGTGGGCGATCTGTTATTTACGGCAGCGGTCGCGCGTAACTTTAACGACCTATTAAAGATTTTTGGGATTTAGAAGACACATAAAAAAACTTGTTTATCTTTCACAAAAAAACTTTTGTTTATCTGATTTGAACATTTTCTCTTGAAAATGTTGTTATGTTTATTTATTTTGTACAATTAATTTCAAATTAGGAAACAATTTGGTAACAAAAATTTTACCTAAATATAAAATAAAATTGAAATTATAACACCTCACACTACAGCGAGGTCATGTAATAGAAAAACACAGCAGTTTTTATTATTTGCCCGTATTTATCGCTTAATTTTAAATTTAATTATACGTATACATGTTTTATTTCGATTAGGAAATATTTTAGCAGATAACTCTTACTTAAAATAAAATCAAATTTATAAAATTAAAAAAGTTTGATAACGATATCAATGAAACAGAAACAAATATTTTTATTATCTACCTGTATTTAATTCGTTATCTGAGGTTTAGTTTTCTTCATCATCAGTCTACTCATCACGGTAACATTCATTGCATGAAATGTAGTGTGTTGGGGCAAATTTATTACAGAAAAGAATCACTGAGAAATTTGTCTCTGTTTGGTTTTTTTGTTTTTCACCCAGTGATTCTTTATTTACATAAGAACAGATATTTTTGATATTTCTTGACTTTTAGATCGTGGCGAAAAACCCGAAAAAATACCCGCAAATATTCCTCAGACAAGCTGCACATTGTGTCTTGGATTGTCTCCTCCTTTTAGCAGGACGAAATTTATAGTTTCCTCTGCATGCACTGGAACTTGTGCCTGGTTCGTTACATGAGTTCCCATCACTTATGTTTAAGTGGTCCCTAATTTTTTTTTTGAGTTTTCTCGGAAGGTTGACCATCGTAGCTCTTCTCTCTACATGCTCTATTATCAGATGCATTCCCAATTCACGTAAATGTTTTCGCCTTTTTTCTATAACTAATTTATTTGCCCTCAAAATTACCATGGTGTTTATTCCTGCAATATCTAGAAAATGAAAAAAGAGTGTCAAAGGCCACCTGTTATTTTTTCTTGAAGTTGAATACATTTTTGCGTTTTTGTCAATTTCATCGACTTCTCCTTTTGTGTTATTATAAAAAGTTATGATGTTTGGCTTCCGTTTTTCATTTATACTTTCATCTTTGTTTGGACACAATGTTGTTTGAGTTGCACAATTAAGTAATGATAATAATGCCACAGATCTATTTTTTGGCACATACGACAGAAGTGTAGCCCTGTCAGAAAATTCGAACTGACTAGAATATTCAAGTTTGTCTTTTGCTGTGAAGAATTGAGGTATTTCTTTTTTATTCTTGTGCAACGTTCCTACAACTGAAATTTTATGATTTTTGGCGAAATCTTCTACTAAGGGAATGCTGGTGTACCAATAATCAGTGGCCAAATTTTGTAGTGTTGATGTAATTAATCTCTTTACTACGTCCATTGTCACATTGCTTAATTGATACGGTGCATCTGGTTACTTACTAGCATAACGTTCGATATTCAAAACGTAATAAGTCGCTGTATCTACTAATGGATAAAGTTTGCTTCCGTATTTATCAGGTTTTGATTTCATATATTGTCTGAAAGGTGCATTTTCCTCTAAAGCCTATCAGCATTTCATCAATAACGACGTCCTGTTCCACACAATAAGGAGAAAAACAGTTCTTCCTAAATTATTTTTAAAGGGAATGATTATAGTTGCTGAAAAATGGATTGCATATAATAATGTGAATTGTAAGAGATCATGGTGTAAGCGGGGAAATGTCCCCTTAACCAGCTCAAAAGCCAATTTACATCTAAAGAAGGTTATGCTATGTATTTGCTTGGACTGGATGAGAATCGTTTGTTATGAGCTGTTGCCTGAAAGCAGAACTATTTATTGTGAAAAATAGTATTCACGAGTGAGCAAATTAAAGCCACTACAGTCCACCAGAACCGCCCTGAATGAGCCAACAGAAAAGGTATTGCATTCCGCAGATCCAATGCTAGATTACACGTAGCTTTATTCACCCGATAAAAATTTTTACAACTTAACTGGCTGTTGTAATCTATCCATTATACTCTCCCGCCCTTAAGCTTTCCGACTACCATTGATTTAGATTACTTCAAAACAGCTTGGATGGTAAAAGCTGTACTTCCTTGCAAGACTTGAAAAATCACCTGGATCAATCTTTAGCCCAAAATCTCAGAACTTCTTTGAACGCGGTGTTATGCAGTTACTGGAGAGATAGAGAAACCTCATCGTACAGAACGACACATGCAAGACTGAGTCATTTTTAATCAATATAGTTGATCTTCAGTTTTTTTCAATAACAAAAAAAAATGGGACGAAGTGATTTCTGGTAATATCTGCTCTTTTTTAAATAAATACCGATTGAAATGTGGTTGGTGTAAAGGTATGTTTCGTCAAATGGTTTTCATAATTTGATATGTGAATTTAAATGACTTTTTTGGTCATTGTTTACAAAAAGCCAACATATAAAGTGATTTAACGGCCAAGTTGAGATAAAATAAACAGAAACAAACTACTAAAATAGATATCAAATAAAAATCTTAGTCATCAATATTTACAATAAATTACTTAATGCTTTTGATCTTGTATCTTAATGAAAATATCGAATTATGATTCACTGTTTCTTTGGTTTTGTGGTTAAATTCGAGAATTTTAATATTGATATAACTAAGTCAACAAAGGGAATGACTAAGGTTACTTTTGTATTATTGGGTTTGATCTTAATTTTTTTTCTTTTTTTCTTTTTCACTTTGTGCGATATTTTTATTAAAACATATAATTTTAATATTTAAACTATTAAAAAAGACGAACTCTCAATATACAGATCATTTAATTCTATAATTCGAAACCAATTATTGGAAAGTTGTTATCAAAATGTCACAGCAGGTCATCAGACTACTAAAGCTCTGTTCATGCAAAAAGTATGTCAGTAAACAAATAAGATAAAACTCGGAAGACGAAAAGTTTGATGTGTATGTTGGTACAGTTATAACAGATCACAGCCTCAAAATTCTAACAACTACATAACAATATCTCCCTAGAAATTTGTTTCCATCGTGAAACTCTATCTATAGGTGATCTAAGCACTGTTTAACTTATCTAAAAATATTTAATTCCATCCATTTTTATCATATCAAGTCCAAATTTGACGCATGAAATATTCATCTAGTAGATTTTGAAGCAGCTTTTGATAATTATTAACAGTACCCTGATTTAGTTAAATTGTGTTGCACCTCCTAATAGTGTCTGTTAACGTTACTCGGCATATCAAGATCGATCAACTCACTTCGAATTTTGGCGATGAAGCACCACGGTATATCACTGGTTTAATGAATTCAATCCAAAATCGGTTGTTGTACCAGAAAACATCGATACTGTGCGCAAACTGACAAAGCAAGATAAATGCGACATCTATATATAAATATATATATATATATATATATATATATATATATATATATATATATATATATATATATATATATATATATATATATATATATGAATATAAAATGAATATATACAAAATGAATGTAACAAGCATCATGTGACATTATGCGTGAGATTGAGGTATCCCTGGATATTGGTATGACAAGCAAATATGAACATTCAGCCGTTAAAAAATTTGTACGCGTTGGATTCTGCATAATTTGACAATCGCTCAAAAAAGGTTTGTGTCGATTGGTGCAAAGAAATGGTCAAAAAATACAATCGTGGTGCGTCAAAAGCCATGTATAACATCTACTGCACAGGTGACGAATCTTGGATCTATGTATATGAGCCCAAAAGTAAACAGCAGTTGAATATACGAGTCTTTCAAAATGAGCCAAATCCAGCAAAAATCGTTCGCGCAAGAAGCACTTCGAAGCAAATGGTCGCCTGATTTTTTGGGATAAATGGGCATGTGGTTACAGCGCCACTAGAGAATCGTATAACAGTCATTTATGAATGGTACACAATCGTTTGTTTGCCAGGAGTCTGAAGAAATAAGAAAAAAACAAACATCGATGCAGTATCATTCTTCACCATGATAACACGAACTCTTACCGATCGGGCCGAATAAGTCAATATTTGACCGGTTAAAACAAAAATTGATGGGTCACCCGACGTGCAGTCTTGATTTGGCACCCAATTATTTCTTTTTGTTCTAGTCCGTGAATAATAAACTACGTGGTCAATGATTTTGGACGCCAGAGGAAGCGGTTGATGCGTTCAAAATTCATGTTTCCACCTCAAGTGGAATGGAAAAAGTGCTATGAAAATTAGTTCAAACATATGTAAAAGTGGTGGTGGTGGTGATCATAGTGGAGAATATTTTGAAAAACAATAAAACTATTTTCAGTGATAAATATGATTAAGTAATCTTGCGTTCAGTAGATAATCTGGGAGTGCTGATTGATGATGAATTGATTTTAAAAACCGATATTCAAGATAGGATTTCCTATTCAATGATTTGTTTGGAACACTTTTACGTTACACAAATTGAGATTGAAAGCAACAAATATTTGAATTAAAAAGTCATTATTACCTTTTACAAAATATAAATATTAATTTATAATAATGTTGCACCTGTGTATAGTCAAGCTAATTAATGTGTGATCGTAGGTTCGGTAGATGTGACCGTAGGTTAAGAAACATGTACATAAAGAAAATGTAAGTGCTTCAGTCATCCCAGAGGCAGTAATTTTTTTTTAATATGGTAGCAGAGCATGGTTAAGAAGTGGAAAAAATCTGAGTAAAAAAAGCGAGAAAAAGAAATTCCAAAAGTAATAAAAAAAAAAGATAGGGATTATAATACCGGTGTTTGATGGCGGATATTATGGAAGTTGGAAAAAGTATTAAAAAGTAAAACTTGTATTCTTATGTATCTCAGGATGAAAAAATGTGAAGTGACGGTTAAGACATACAGAAGAAAAATATCCTCGAGCTATAAATTATATAAATAGTGCTATTACATATAAATAATTGGTTTATAAGTGAAAAAGAAACCGCATATGATATAAACTGTATGGAACACCAATTGAGGTAAATTTGAAATTAGAACTTGTACTACAAACATGTAATGATATTAAATAATGAAATTTGATAGGACTAATGTACAATAGTGCATTGAACATTAGTTCTGGAATGAGACCATTTTTAAGCTGCAGTGTTTATATTAGACATTGAAGAATCTAATAAGATATATGAAGATGATTTGGGAGCTTAAAATATTGCTAAATATGGTAATTTTATTAAGAATTGCCAATATATTGAAGTAGCATTTTGTGAATGGGTGTTGTAAGAAGGGATTTGTTAATATAGTTCCAGTAGATTCAGATGAAAATATGGCAGATTTTCTAAGTCACTTAAAAAAAATTTGTAAAATGTGATTAAAAAAGACATTATTCCGTCATACCAGGAACAGAAATGTATATTAATAGTTTAAAGAGATTTTTTAAAAGAAAGAGGAAACCAAAGTTTTTTTCTGGGGTGGCACATACAGCCCATTAGAGAGCCTTGATCTACGCGTTCAATCGAATCGATATATTGAATCAATCCAATATGAGGCTGTGTATGATGCGTGCAAACAAATCAATGAAACTGGTGAAGTAGCACTCGAACTAGCAGCACTGTTGGCTTCGTCTTTGAAGGGGAGACAAGTCATCGTTTGATGCGTCTTCAGTAAAAGTTTACACTCCCTAGATTCACTTGGTGGTCTGTTGCTAGTGCGTCTGAATTTTTCTAGTGCGTTTTAAAAATGAGTCAACAATTTCGAGCAACGATGCGCTCGAAAGTTTTTTTTCAGATAAGATGGTCAGAATGATCGGAGAAGAGTTGAATTTGACTCACCTAATCGTTCATTTGAATTTGGCCAATGAATTGGACATGAAGAAAATCAACGCGAAAATAGTTTCGAAAAACCTTTCGCAGAACCAAAAAGACACCATGAGGGAAATATGTCTTGACTTTTGGGGAGGATTTAAAATTACTCTCACTTTGTAGAACGTATCATTACTGGTGGCGAGTTTAGGATTTTGGAATACGACCTGCAAACGAAATACCAGAGCCAGGAATGGCACCATGGTCAAAAAAAGCTGGAATGAGCAAATCAAAAGCATGCTGATTTGCTTTTTTGATTACCAGGGGATCGCCCATAAGGATTTGTGCAACAATGGCAAACCGACCAGAAGGAGGTGATTCCAGTATCTGAGTTCCAGCACTGCTACGAAGAGTAGACAAACCGTCTTCAGCGTTGTGTGACTTCTCAAGGCATAGTGAAGGAGACAATGTAATTGTACTTTCAATGGTCTTAAAAAATTATAAAAAATCACTCTCATTTCTCTATCTACACACATCGCATTAGGTTTCGCAATTGTATTCCGGGTTGGGACTACTAGGCTCACGCCCAAAGGAACTCAAATAGTTTGAATACTCAAAATATACACTCAAATAGTGAATATTTATTTAGTTTATTATGAAATTACCGTTATTATCTACGATTTTTTGCCAACGTAGTAGTAGATCCGTTATGTCTTTTTGTCAAAAATTAGCATATTTAGTGTTAATAATGTCAACAGGTTGTTTTTCACCTTTTTTCCCGTTTTAAAAGATTTCGCATTTAAATATTTTTCGAGGGAGCGGAACATATGGTAGTCTGAGGGTGCGATGTCCGGTGAGTATAGGACAAAACATCTTAATTGAAGCTCAATAATTTTTGCTGTTTTTCTTCACTTGTTGCTTTCAGCGGATCTAATTATGAACAGTAGAGGCCAGGTTTGGTTATATGGAGGATGCTCGAAGTGTATAGGTTCCTTCTAAACCCATCAAATGCAAAGCATACATTTCTTGAGATGAACGCCGTCTTTCGTCGTACTTAAAACCGCTTACCCTGGCAAATTTCATGATTTTTTCTCATTGTCTTTATTGCACGTTATTGTACATAATCAAGTTTTCATCGCCAGTTACTATCCGCATCAGAAATTGATCCTCAGAATTTATTCAAGTAATGGAATACACGAAATCGGTGATCGCTGAGACAAAATTCTTAGCTTTCTATCCAGCCCACAAGATGAATCATGAGTGAGAGGTTTTGATATCTGATAGCCATACCATCAAATTTATACGAGCCATTTCAAATACATTCAAGCTCTGGTAACATACGTCTGTACATTTTTTTGTTAAAAATTTGAATTTACCAGCCGGTTAAGGTAGAGAAGAATATCTCTACTATTTTTGAAGATAACGTTACATTCTCTGGAATTAATTTAATTATATTATATTTAATATAATTATGGATTATATAATAATAATTTCATTAATCATAATTAATCCATTAAGTATCGGCTACTGCAAACGTAAAAGTAATATTTACATGACTACCAGATACATATATTTCTTCTTTAAATCTTAATATTTCATAAATTATATGCAAGGATAATGATATAAAAAGCAGAGGAATAAAGAGAAAACATAGAAAAAACATGAAGAGAAAATATATAAAATATGTATGGAATCAAAAGAAATTATGAACAGAAAATTGGAAATATTTGAAACCAAAGATGGCTTGCGACAGGGAGGAGCACTGAGTACTTAGTGTTGAGTACTTACTGATGATGAGTAATACTTACAAAAAAATATAACGCAGTCTGAGATTATGGATTAATGCTCTACAAAACATAGAGTTTTTCAATAAGTCAGAATTTTGAAACGTAAAACGTAGCGACTACATGTTTGAAATGTAAATGTCAGTCATAGCTTCTGTATTTAGTATATTGTGTGAATTTAACATGGACAAGATATACCATTCAACAGCGCGTAGAAATTGGAAGTTCGAAGGCGATCCCATTTTGGGGTAAAACTAACTTTTCCGACTAAGCGCACTTCTGGCTTAAAACGTTTGTGAACAAACATAACGACTGGATTTTGGCCGATGAAAATCCTCAAGTGATTCTCAAAGAGTTGCCTCACATCACAATTTTGTGCGTTTTTTTTGGCTGAAGGAGTGATAAGACCTTTTTTTTTTGAAGACGATGATTTTTATGACGATGATGGAGATACTGTTATTATTAGTTTGGTTTGACCTGAACTAATAAATGGGGACATAAACAATGTTTTCTTTCAATAAGACAGTATGATTTGTCACACATCTGGCAATCTGGTCATCTGGCTCGATGTGTGTCAATTGATTTATTATAAGAAAAGTTTCCTGGACTCATTGTTTCGTGATCTGGTAAGATCAACTTGCCACCAAGATCATGCGATCTCACGCCCTTATGTTAAATCTCTATTTTACGGAAATAAACTCCGAACAATTCTTGACCTTAAGCTAAGCATTGATACCATCATAGAGAATATATTACGCGATATGTATGAAATAGTAATCATTACAATCAATAGTAATAATACAAATAATTGAATTACCAATATAACTTATAGGATTTGTGCCGATGAAAATCCTCAAGTGATTCAGGATTTACCTCTTCATTCTCAGAAAGTCAGTCAGTTTGGTGGGGTTTTTGGGCTGAATAAGTGATAGGATCTTATTTATTTGAAGACGATGATGGAAATCGTCTTACTATTAATTTTCTTTCAATAAGATGGTGCGATTTGTTACGCGAACGTTATCTGGCCAGACAACTGATTTATTTCAAGAAAAGTTTATTGGGCGCGTTATTTCGCGAAATGGTCACTAAGATATATTATGTTAAACCTTCGGTTTACACAAATAAACTTTTAACAGTTTTAAGGCGTTAGTTTTGGTTTTTAGAACATTCAGATCTGCATTGAAAATATACCACGTCATAAATAAATTTAAGGACCAATTAAAATCTCTGGTTAAAGGAAATGGAAATATATAGAAATGCATCAATTAGCACGAAATATTGATTTGAAAATTATGGAAAATTATTTTCGATCACCTTAATATATTCAATGTAATATCTTATATTATCAATACGTTTATGTATCTTGCTCTGTCATACAAGGAACGATTCAAACAAATTGTTTTTCTGAATATTTGTCAGACATTAATTAATTACCTTACCGATTTCTTTGTCAAATGGAAATGTTTCTTCTATTAGCTACATATTTCTAAAAAAAAACCAACATATTTGAAGGTTTGAAGAATTTTCTCACTGTTTTGCTCTATTATAATAAAAAACAGCTTCTGATTTTTTTGTGATATATAGCGTTATTGTGATGCCACACAGTTACCGTTTTAGAGTTCGATGTTCTAAAAGTTAATTATTTTTACCAAGCCCGTGCTACGGATGAATATAGCGTAAATACTTTTCTTCATTGCCGTTTCCTTTCACATCACAGTTTAAAAAGTTTCAGCATCACCGTTTTTTTTTCGATTTTGAGAAATGCATACAGCTGGTTAAAATGGTTTTTCTTCATGGAGCTATTATACTGTGTTAGATTGGAAATTTAAAGAAATTTCATCTATTTATAAAAGCCTTGTTTCAATGGAACTGCATTCGAATCAAGCTCACACAAATCCAAGCACACACACCAAGCAGTTAATTTATTTACTGCTTGGTTTAAGGTGCAGTTTCTTCTATGCTCATGGCGTTATTTCGTGACTGAACTGATAGCTTAACATGAACTCTGAACCACAGTTATCAACAATCGATTAACATCGCTCAGAATCTCCTATGATTCATCATCTGAGGGCCTTCTTTGGTTTGTCTTACATTAGGTTTGTGCTTAATTTTTAGTTTGGCCTCAAGCTTACCTAGTACCGAATGGTCAACGTAAAAGGCCCCTTCAAAGATTTTTTTATCGAAGCGAAGTTCAAATTTTCGTAAATTAATGGAAATATTGGGTATTGCTGTTTCCACCCTTATGATGAGGATCAGGATGTCGATAAGATGGTTTAAGGATTAGAGTTATGTATGAGTGCGAGGTCATCGTAGAAGTATCCAGGATATCACCTGAGACAAATAATTGGTATCAAATGGTACCATTCTCAGTGGGACGAATTGTTTGTCGATTGAGTGTGGAAAGATGGAAAGAAGGCGTCTACATTGGGCGAGACATTTGGCAAGGATGGACGATCGTCAGCTAGAAAATAGTATATGGTGAACTGATCACATGCAAGGGGGACAAAAACTCTTTTACAAATGTGCTTCCATGAAATATTACCGTCAATGTTAGTAATCACAAGGAAATGACGACCTCTAGTAATAGGACCCGTTGAAAGCAAATTGTGTAGTAGTATCAAGGACCAATCAAGGTTTAGAAATAGATGCATTTCACAATTTTCTAGAATGGGTCTCTTTAGCCACAAAAGATCATACGTCTTCTAATCTTGGATGTTAATCGAAATAAATGTTTATTGTATGTACATTTATGTATATTCATGTTTATTGAATATAAAGGGTTATTAAATAAGAGCTATGTATTTTTAATTTGAAATAAAAACAAAACGGAATAAAATAACGTGATTTTTTTTAATTTTAATTATTGCTTCATGATATTTTTATGTAAAATTAATTTCATGTACTTGATCGCAGATGAATTAAAATAAATTATAATTTATAAAAACTAAAAAACACACTTTAATGGTAAACCGAACTAAAAAGTAAAAAATAATTTTTAGTATACGAATAAAGTGATGAACGAGAAAATTAATGTGTCATTGTGAAAAAAGCGTGTGGTCTTCGATGTAAGTTGTTATAAATATTCCAGCAGTACCGTTTCTATAAGTAGAGTTCTGTTAACCATTAAAGCCTGTTTTTTAGTTCTTTAAACTATAATTTATTTTTCAATTTTTAGTTCGATTTGCTATAAAATCATGTTTTTTTCGTTATGTAAACTATTATTTATTTTTCGTCACTACCTACTGTGGCGGGAGTGGGTAATTTGCGCGCCTACTGCCTTCCATGGGTGTTGTAACCGTGTCTCAGGCTCCCTCTTCGAAAGCAAATCCTTGATCCTGACAATCCTGTTCAGGATAATGGGACGAACTTATTAAATTATTGTATTGTCATCGGTCCTGAATAAGTGTGCAAAGTTTCAATTTAATCTGACGTGGTAAAAACAATTATTCTGGAATACACATTTTTGATCACTTTGCCACATAAATCGGAATTTATTTCATCATTGACACGAATAATGTTGGTTTTAAGGTCATTGAGTCTTTGTGGTTTATTGATGTAAATCAAGGATTTCACATAATCCCAGAGAAAAAAGTTTAATGGAGTTATATCGCATGATCTTGGTGGCCAGATAACATCGGCATTTCTTGATTTTACACGGTCATTGAACTTTCCTCTCAATAAATTGATTGTGTCACGAGATGTATGGTATGTTGCACCATCTTGTTGAAACCCCACATCGTCTAGATCAAAATTATCCAGTTCATGCAAGAAAAAAGCAGTAATCATATTTCTGTAGCTTTCTCCATTGAGAGTAATTGCATTTCCATTTTCGTTTTGAAATAAATATGGTCCAATTATACCTCCAGACCATAAGCCACACTAAATTGTTAATTTTTGTTGATGTAAAGCCGTTTCAAGATCAGCCGTTTCAAGGATATTTGTGTTCAATTCAAATGTGACAATTTTGCTTACTATGAGCTTAATCGCTGAAAATGACTGGATGGTCTGCTTGTCTTCAAAAAACGCTTTCAACTTTAATTTCAACTTTGGGAACAAGGAGAAGTCACAAGGGGCCAAATCTGGTGAATACGGTGGGTGGTTGATTAGACTGCCTTGGTTTCGGGCCAAAAATTGATATGCAATTAACGATGTGTGACTTGGCGCATTATCGTGCAACAAACTCCAGTTGTCTGGATCGCGATATTCTGGTCGAACGCGAGGAATTCTGTGCATCAATCGTTTCACGGCTTTTAAGTAGTACTGCCAAGTGACAGTTTGACGAGTTGGAATGAACTATTTGTGAATGATGCCTTTGCTGTCGACGAAAACAATAAACATTGTTCTGATTTTTGAAGGAGTTTTTCGTGTTTTTTTTTGCCTGTGTGAGTTTTTAGACCTCCATTCCGCACTTTGGCGCTTAGCTTCTTTTCGTATTGAAAGCACCATGTTTCATCCCCCGTAACAATTGATTTCAGGAAGTTTTCATAAGTTCTCGGCTGCGACGACCTCTCTGGAATGATTGATACGAAGTGATTTCTGTTCCTCCGTCAACGTGTTTGGAACAAACTTTGCACACACCTTTGCTTTACCCAAATCCTTGTGAAGAACGAGTCGAGTTGGATATTTGCTACAAAATCGCAAACTTTTTTCATTATTTCGGGAGTGTGAGCTAAAATTGGTGTCCCGTCATGTTGCTATATAAAAAACGTTTATGCCACAGAAAAAACATTGTATTGACAAACAAAGTATTGATACTTATTGGACGCACTGTGTATGTCAGAATGTGCAGTGAATAGTAATTTTTTTTTCAGTTCAAGTTTATATTAATTATTTTGAATATGAATAATAGTGTTTGGTTATGCTTTTTAGTCATTTTAAATGCAGCAAGATAATATTTAATTATGATTCACTTAGTTATTATATAGACAATTATATAAAAAAACTTAGAAATATTTCTCCAATTATAGTTGTAATTTAGATATAGTTTCAAGATACATATTTCAAATGCCGAATTACTTTTAAAACACTGGTAAAATCGTTGAGCTAAAAATCTGAAGAGGATACCCGAACACAACTAATTATTAGTAATATTTGTTGGAAAGGAAAGTATATCTCATTGAATTAAGGAACTAATGATATATAGATAATTTCATGATACATATTGACAAAATATATAGTATTCATATCAATTCTAATAAATAAATTAGAGATATAAATTATACCAATCCCAAATATCCATAATGTCTATTGGTTTTATTTATATTACTGATTGATAATTGATTGTCTTTTAAAAGATTTATTTTAAAGATGCCAATATATTGATGGAGGTGCGACTGTTTGATCGGCCTTCAAATATGGATTCAACTGATATTGTTCTAGTATTTTTTTTGCACCCTACCTTAAATTGCTTTAATTTTTTAGTTGGGACACCGCCTACTAATTTGATAACATAATCTATATCGATTAACTAATTAACACGCGTGTAATAGTAAACAACATTTTTTTCCTAATTTAAGGTTCTAATTAAAGATTTCACGCTCAGATAAGATTTAATACGGTATAAAGAAGTCCTTTAGAATGTCTTTATTACAAGAACTTTGATAAGCTGTCAAGTTATGAAAATAGAATATAAAAAGTTAGTGGATACGTACAGGTTTATGTTGTCAACAATATATCTTCAGAATAAATTAATAATGGAACGTTAGTGTTATTAGATAATTGAGTCACATGAAAATTGCATAGCAAATTATATATTTTGCAGATTATTCGTAGATAAATTTTAGCTAAAAATATAACACTGCATAGGATTTTTTACAAGGAATAAAAACTTAATAATCTCAATTTAATTTAGTATATTTTGCTATTACATTACTGCACAAAAAGTTTAGTAAATATTTTGTTTCGTTCAAGAATTATTAGTTTTAATATTTTTGACCCTTTAAATTTTAATGGGTGTACCTCTAAGTATGTAATTTTTATTCATAAGTAAACTTGATTAACCAGTTTTGGATGTTTTTGAATCAAAGACATGCTTAGTCTATCAAGCTGAGTACAATAATTTTCAGCACTTTTAGGATTTTTTCATTAGGATTCAGATCACATTGTGAATAATTCCTTTAAAATCCCACCATACGGATAACAACACTTTTTAAGTTTTGGAGTGGCCAAAAGTAGTTATCCTGGAGTTAACCATCGGTTTTTCTTGTGTGGATTAATGTATAGAATTCACTTTTCATCTTCAGTAACAATTTGTTGAAGAAAAGAACATCTGCTTAGCCTGGACAAAAGTACACTTCAGAAATTCGTTGAATTTTGCTTCAAGTGAAAGATTTGCACTCTGCCCAGTTGTTTTATACACCATTGTATTGTGGACTATGAACTTTTGAGCTTTGTGGCTAATTCCAGGATAGTTTGTTTGGGGTCAACTTCTATTTCAGCCAACAACAGATCCTTATCAAATTCAGCGTGTCTTCCAGATTTTATATGGTCGAAAAGATTGAAATCACTTTTCTTATTTTTTTTTAAAATCAACGCTGACATGTTCAGCTATCCACGACATTGGAATAAGCAGTATTAAAGCAGTATTATTGCCCTTCATATTACATTCTCCTAATTATTTTTCTACCTTAGATTTCTCTAGTTTTAGTTGAAGCAATTTATACTTTAAACTCAAATATATTTACGATAAATGACACTTATTAAATACCAAATGACTATTTTTAAACTCCTCGTCAGGCGTTTCGCCAATCATGTTAGTGTCATCAATATATGATTTGATCCAATTTTACAACTAAAATGTGTTTATACCTGAAAAAAATGACAATCATACCTTCATCGTCGAACAATCATGAACCGTGAAATTAACAAAGCGCGTTAGATTAATAATTCAAAAAGTTGACTTAATGGAATGGGTCCTTTTTCCCAGTTGGTGGTTTTCTTAAATGTTGGTTTGGTCCTAGCCCTATTTCACACTTTTAACAAATCTTAAGTTACTAACATTTATATTATAGTCATGCTCAAATGCATGGTGAGCCACACAAAATTTCTCATTTCTCCTATATCTAATATGGGCAATATGTTCGTTCTATCTGGTTAATATCAATCTTTTAGTTTGCCCAACATACCTTTGGGCACAATCTTGACAATTATTTCATAAATCCCCGATTTTTCGTCTTGGTCTATTTTACCCTTTGGATTACCCAGAGCTTCTCTTAACTTATTATATGGTTTGTAGACGCCTACATTGATGGACGTCTGTTAAAGGTTCATTACTAACATGAAGGCGTCTTAAAAAGGATTTATTTATTATTTTTATGAGATTATCAAAATATATTAAACAAGACAATAAGAGCAAATTATGTATAATTATGATATGCTTTAAAATACGCTCCTATACATAGAGTTTCTTCCTATACTGCACAAAAATATAGTGTTTCTCGACATTTGTTTTTGATGGTGCAAACACGGCAGGCTCTTATTGGTCGGATTTTTTTTTCTTTGGGAGCAGTGATCTCCAAGAAATGACAATCAGTTTGTTTTGATTCTTTGTAGTTTTTTGGCATCTTATTTCCAATGGAATGTGTGATCATAGTTCTCTAAATGTTAAAGATTTAATATTACATTTTCTGGCTTTACGAATAAACATAACAATATTCATGGTCGGGGGTTATAAGTTTGGTTTGGTTCCTTTTTGGAGACGCTCGGCGGAAAAGCATTTTTTGCAAAAAAATAATTAAAATCAGTCAGAATATAAAAATTAATATGTGTTTGTTTAATTCCATTCAATATATTGAAAACAAAATGTTGGCGTCTAGAACAAATTTCCTCAAAATGAGCTTGGCTCATGTTAATCTGTACGTTTTTTAAAATTTTGTCTAACCCTTGTGATAATTGGGCATCAAACGGTATATCATAATTTTATTTTTGTTCGGTTCCTTTTAAAAAATCAAAAATTATTTCAATAATGTCCTAAATAAAAGGTTATTGATAAAAAGTGTTATTATACAAAGCGTTATAAAGGTCATTGCAAAGCCGCGAGGGGATGATAGGAGAGGTCATTTGAAATGCATTAAGCCAAATTGGCATTAACACAAAGTCTAACGGTTTTCAAATTATTTGCGATTTTTGATTTTTCTCGAAAATATCCAAATTTTCACATTACACTCAATATATATTTTTTTCATTACAATGAAAAGTTATACTATTGTTTATATTTTTTTTCTTATTCTTGAAACATGTATCTGCTTTGTTAACGTCATTAACATAGTTATTCCATTAGGAAAAAATATAGCAAACTGATTTTCAGAATGTTTCATTTTTAAATAAAGTGGTCTCAGATGTTTAAATAGTTTTAAAAACATTTCTGTTTTATGTATTTTCGAATGATGTATCATCACTCCATTTTTGGATAAACAAAATTTTGTAAAACTAGTAACACGTGTTTTCATTAATAATAGTTGAATTCAAACAAAAGACTGCCAAGGAGACCTTTATTCATATTACGGTTGCTTATATGTTGATACGTGTTTCTTGTGCCTTTTTAATCGAGTTCGAGTTCCCAATAAAATTTCTTTCGATTAAACCCACCCACACGTTACTAAAAATGTGTACTGGATAGTTGTTTTTTTCAACGACGATTTTTTTTGTTTTGTCTGCCCATTTATCGATATTGTGAAACTTTAAGTGCTCTCTTTCGATTCATCGGTTCATAAGATACTTTTCTGAAACCATCCATCTTCAATATTACTATTTAACAAAAAACGACAAAACCGGATCTTGTTCAAACGCTTCCAGGATTTGCACATCGTTTACTGTATGTTATGTTCCGGGATTATTCCCAGGCTCTCTATGATGGACGCTTTCACTTTCAGTAATATTTGATCATCTTTGATCCGAAATCGTTCCGATCCATTACCATCGGCTCTGCCGTTCATGTACTGATTACCTGCATATTCTTCATTGTTAAAACTAGACATTTCATCAATTTTCAAAAATAGCCCAAATTAAACCAAACTCGAATTGTGAGAGTTCTACGCCAGAATAACGGAATTGCAATTTGATACGAAAGAAATACACGAAACTCGATTAAAAGGGCACAAGAAATACGCCTTAACATGTAGGCAGCCATACTATGAATAAAGGTGACGATTTCATAAACGGCGGGCTCCTTGGCAGCCTTTTGTTTGTAATAAACTATTGTTTACGTAAACACGTGTTACTAGGTTTTACATTGTAGCTCCAAGAATGTGTTAGTTGTTTACAAGTGTGATACATCATTCGAAAGGGCATAAAAAAGAGATGCTTTTAAAACTATTTGAACATCTGAGTCTACTTTATTTTAAAAATGAAACATTCTAAAACCACAATTTGTTGCTAGAAGAATATTTTTTCCTAACTAAAACGGCATTATCCAACGTTTATGTTACTGCAGATGTTAGTTAATAACGTTAACAAAGCTGTAACTGTAAAATTTTGTACTAAGGCATATTTGACTTTTATAACACCCTGTATTTTTAATTAAGGGTAAAAAATATTACAAATATTGTTTCAATTTACGAAAAAAAAACTTTATATCTCCCCTTTTACTAATAATCATTTTTCTTTTTAATTTAAGTCGTAAATTATGTATTTTGTATTTTTAATTAAGGCTAAAAAAAATAGGAAAAAAAATATTGTTTCAATTTACGAAAAAAAACTAATGGTTTTATGTCTCCCCTTCTTTTACAAATAATCATTTTTCTATTTAATTTAAGCGGTAAATTATATTATGGAATAATGTTGTACATTGCCAAGTGATACATTTCTTTCCCAATAGTTAATGATAATAACTGAACACATCAAGTGATACCTGCTGTGTAACTCGAACAGATCGACTCGGTCATCGATGTTATTAAGAATTCAGGGGCCATATGCCGGTTTTGCGATGTTTTTGTATGATAAATCTCGTTCGGAGTTCCCCCATCCAATCGAAATTCCACTCAATACTGTAAACAGCCGCCGGCCAATATCGCATTCCGCAGGATCGGATTACGAACAGAAATTGGATACTTTTAATTGTTGAATTAAAATTTTCCTGATTGATTTCTAGAATTATCTACGTATTAACTATGATTCACATGGTCAAAACACTCTTTGTATCGTGTTATGCCGTTAAAACTGCGTGAGGTTATGTTAGGTCATGAATACGTATATAGAGTGATCTCAGAAAAAATATTATAATTTGGTTTCAACATTTAACCCATCAACCCGTCTGAATGTTAAATAGCCAATAAACTAAAAGCGTGTAAAAATAAGGGAACACTCTGACATGCTGACACTCTGACATGACATGACATTTTTTTTTGCCAGCTAGCACATTTTGCACATTAATGCTTTGCACATTAATGCATTCAGATAACATTTCGGAATATTTTTTTTTCAGATTGCCATAATTTAATTATAATTTCGAAACGTTAATTAAATGTTAAAAAAAAAGGCCAAAATAATTGTATCCTTTAGTTCAGGAATTGATTGTGGATATTTCTTATAGACCTGGCTTGTCACGTAACCCCAAAGAAAATAATCCAATAGTGTCAAATCACATGATCCTGGTGCCCAATTAACATCACCGTTTCTTGCAATAACTCGTCCAGAAAATTTGTCTCTCAATAAAGCAATTGTTTTATTAGCAGAGTAAGGTGTAGCACCATTTTGTTGGAACCACATATTTCCAGATCTATATTATTTAATTCAGCCCACAAAAATTCAGTTATCATCTCACGATATCGGACACCATTTACAGTTATTATATTAACTTAACTTCACCAGTAGAATTTTGAAAGAAATTATGCCCAATTACACCTCCTGGTCATAATGCACACCAAACAGTGACTCGTTTAGGATGTAAAGGTTTCTCATGGATCAATCGTGGATTCTCCTCACCCCAAATGTAACAATTTTGTTACATAGCTTGTAACATAGCTACCAATTTGAAAATGTGCTTCATCTGAAAAGAAAATTTTTTGAGAAAAATCATCTGTTTGATCTTTGACCCGGTTGACAAATGCACGACATTTCGAATAATCCAGTGGCTTTAGTTCCTGTGTTATTTGAACCTTATATGCTTTCAGAGCTAAATCCTTTGGTAAAACACGCCATGTTGTGGATTCACTGAGTCCAAATTATCGTGAACGTCGATTAATGGACATTTCTGGATCTTCAGCAAGACTTTTACGTACCAAATCAATATCGTCTTGTGAAAGACCACTACGACTATATTTAGCTCTTCTTTTATCTTTCACCAAACCAGCTTCTTGAAATTTTTGAACAATTCGATTGATAGTGCTTTCAGATCGACAATTGTGCTAACCGTAAATATAACGTAATTTTATAAAAACATTTTTCATTGAGTGAACAATTTTGCCGCGTTCCATTTTTTTAAAGAACTGTAATGTAATAAATTACACTTGATAAATGAGACTAAACCTAGGCAAATTCGCACCGCCATCTGTGTTTTATTCAAGAATTAAAGAAACCGCCCAATTTGACGCGTTATAATGGGTAATCCTAAGATGTGAAAGACTTGACTTGTATACTTATATTTCAATAGGTGAAAGTTTAAGATCCGATACGAAAAGTCCTTCCAACTGGTTCCAGTTACGCCAGTTCTAGGTTGGGTAAAGCTCGATGCCTTCTGAGAGGACTACCATAATGTCACTCCTCAGTAGATGGGCTTTCGACAAAACTAATGCAAAACATAAACGTAAGGTTGATATCCCTTGAAGAGTGCTGATGTGCAAAATAAAATAACACCATGAGTGTTCAAGAGTCTCTTATAAATAATTCTGACATTTTTAATCTACAGTGAATTGGTGAGTATAAAAGTATAGTTAAGTGTAAAAGACGATTCTCAAAAACGCGAATTAATGCAGGCTGAGCATGATCAAATCATCTTATTACATTTATGCAATTGGCTATAATATCAAGAAAAATATGTTCGCAACGTACACCTCACAGAGAAGAACGATTTCTACAATATAACCATGCTATCCATTAAGTTCTCCTTAGTTACAGTTTTTAGGATAGCCTGCAAAATAAAATATCTAGACAGTAATGTCATGGTCTAGACACACATGTATGTGTGAATCAGTTGTGTGAGAAAGAGAGCTGTATTTATGCGAAGATCGCTTGAAGAGTGATTGTTATCTTGTTATTACTATTATTATTCAACGCTACAGGCCTTGAAGGCCCTTGGGTGTTGATATATGGCCACCCTTCAAGATATCCACCGCGACCGACGTCGCTTAACTGCAGTTATCGAGAACTGATGTTCGATGTGATGCGACTCGACCTTGAAGCTACTACCTCGTTATGTTAGAAGTATAAATTGAAATCGTAGATTGTTTTTTATTTCTTTTTCTGTTTTAAAATATTTCCCATTTAGTTGGTGAGATAGGTGAATGGTGTAAAACATCCCATCGGTAAAAAAATAAGGTAATCGAAATCAAGACTTGCTTCCAAAGTAAATGAAATACTACAATACCTCAAGGTAGATTAGGTGTCGTTGGAAAATTTTTTCGTTTGATAAAGATATGGCGCAAGTGTTACCAAATGACTATTATATTTATCTACTACTGCAAAGTTTAGACGTGTGCGTTTACTTGTTAATTTGTGGTAATAAACAAGTTTGCTATATTCCATTTTGCATGGTACTTCAAGCTTGCATGGTGCTATTCAAGTTAAACGGCTGCTTCTGTCCAAAAAGAAAGTGCTTTTTCACATAGGTCTTAGATTGTTGCAAAAAATACTTTGCTTGATTTTGCTCTCAGCGATTTATTCATCTTCCCAAACTTGAAGAAATGGCCCTATGAGCTAAAATTTACTTCAAATGATTATGTCAAAGCTAACATAACGGAATAATTTGCAGAAATATATATATATATATATATATATATATATATATATATATATATATATATATATATATATATATATATATATATATATATATATGTATATATATATATATAGTGTAAGGGGAAAGGGGAAATATATATATATATATATATATATATATATATATATATATATATATATATATATATATATATATATATATATATATATATATATAACGTGGTAAAGGGATTTTAATAGAGCAATGAAGCTTTGACCCGTCCTGAGCGTATGTTTCTGATAGAGTCACCTCTACCGGACAGGTCAAGGACAGGCCTCAGACTAACATGATCCAAAATTGGCCAACCCGTACTCGATCAGATTAAGATCCATACGTCTAATATAGCATTTCAACCTCAAGCACGGTTCTCATTCCCCGGGGATCAAAGTGCAACTATCTACGGCGGCGGAAAGACCTGTCGCAAAGCAGAGGGTACTTAAGAATTACCGGATTAAATCAAGCTCCCATTGGACTTTGGATATTGGAACTGTTGATCGAACTTGACAACATACATTGGAATATCATTATGCGATGTGAAACGCGAAGAAAGAGCGTAGAGCTAATCAAATTGGATTCAACTGGTCACGTATTCTACACTTGGGATTTGGAGAATGAACGATGTCAGCCTCATCAATTGAACGCTTAAGGCCAGCGTAATAAAATTGAAAGTATATCCGACCGACTAGCCCAATGAGCCATCCAGCTAAATAAAAAGTTTAAGCTTCTAATCGCTTAAGCGTATACACCAACTATAAGCTATAAGGATGAGGAAATTGAGGAATTTTATGATGATGTGTCTCAGCTTCTAGACGATGAGAAGTGTAGGTACAAAATTGTGACGGGTGACTTTTATGCCAGAATTGGAAATGCAAAAACTAATGAAAATGTAACTGACCCATGAGGAAGTGGTGAGCGGGATAATAGAAGTGATAGATTGGTTGATTTTGCTGAACTACAATAACTTTATATTATGAATTTGTTTTATAAAGAAAATGGACATGGATCTGGATTCAGAAGAGAAATTGATTACATTATGTCAAACGATAAAATAATATTTTGCAATTATACTATCCTTAACTATTTTAATGTTGGAAGTAACCACCGAATGGTACGAGCAAAGGTTTGGATAGAGCGGGGTGTATGGCGATAGAAAGACGCTGTATTGTCTGTAACGACGTGTTAAATGTGGCTTACAGGAAAACACGATGAATTGATGATATCATTAAGTATGTTAGACCCAAATGGCAGAGGAAAGCTCAGGATCACGGGAGTTTCAAGTACGCTAAAGAGGCCTTCATCCTGCAATGGACATGGACTGATGATGACAACATAAAATAATAAGTTGTGTTTTCTTTGTCAGGCTGAGAACTTTTCGAATGAACCTCGTTTAAGGGATTATTCAAATAAACAAATTCCATTATTTTTGATTTAAAAAGTGAAATTACATTTAATTTTATTGTACTTTCTTTAAACTGTGTTATTTCTTTTTCTTTAATTTTATTCGAATTAATCAAAACCATTTTAATTAAACTTTGGTATTTTCATCTAAAACTGGCTTCCCACATTCCATTAATGAATCGTTCGTTTATATCTTTGTTGTTTAATCATTCGTTGCCGTGTGCAAAATTTTATGGTTAATTTTTATTTGTTCAGTCGAATGTTCCGAGTCCATAGTTTATTTGCATTTAGTATAGGTTTATCGAATTATCATGAAGTGCATGGTCGTAAACATCAGTCTTTTGGATCTATGTGTTGCCACGTTATGAACTGTTCTTCGTCTTTCAGAGAGATGAGATCGTTTCTGTTATTATAGTCGGTCTCTATTTGCCTCTTGTTTTAAACTTCGACCTAGTTGCATCTCTCCAAGATTGGTTGTTATTTAAGCTTTAGATGTTGCTTTCAGGTTGTGTTATTGGTGGCAAGTATGTTTGGTTTTTTGCCATATAGTCCCTGATGTTATGGGAATGTATGTTGGTTGAAGTTAACCAGTTATGGGATAACTAAATCTATCATACTTTTTCTTTTTAGGAGCAAGGATATTATGAGATATATGTTCCTCGCAGGTGACTTTGATGGTACAAAAATGTAGTTTATTTTTGAAGTGAAAACTTCTTTAGCCACATTGAGCGATTTTCGGTAGGGGTAAAACTTATAGGTTGGCATCACCGACTTGCTAGTGATGTGTTGCGTCAGATTGGCGACGCTAATGGTGTTTTAAATTAAATTGTGTTTTAAATAATTAATATTTTAATTGTTTAATTATAGAACTACTGTACAGTACAAGAGTGAATACTTAATATGCTAATACTTTTCTGTAGGAAAATGAATAACAAAAACAAAGCATTTATTTTCTTATATTCCCAATATTGGTATCAATATTTGCGTTGAAAAATTTGGTATTATTTATTTTTCTTATATTTAATCTCTGCAATACATTGTACAATGAATATTTCATAGTGGCTTAGGAGTTATCTTATTAGCGTGGTAAAATGGATTTCTAGTAATTTTGTCGCGGATTTTAAAATTAAAAATTTTATAATAAATTTAATTTATTTAGGTACAATCAAGGAAATAACCAAAATTCTACAAGAAGTTTGGCGAATCGAATGGATTCCGGAAGATTGGAAAGATGCTCTAATTCATCCACTACACAAGAAAGGAGATAGAACGGATGTAAACAACTATAGAGGGATATCTCTTCTCCCAGTTTGTTACAAGATTCTATCTCAATATCTACTAGACAGAGCACATGGACAGTTAGAACCTAAAATTGGTGAATATCAAGCAGGTTTTCGACCGGGCAGATCCTGCCCTGAACAGATCCTGAATCTAAAGTTGATCGATCCTAAGACATCAAAAACAGTACAATAAAAATCTCGTCTGTACATTTGTGGATTTCAAAAAAGCATATGATTCTATTGGCCGCGAATCTTTATTCCGAATCTTGAAAGAACAAGGACTAGATCTAAAAATGCTGGTAATTATTAAAGCAACATTAACTAACACAAGGTCAAAAGTTAAATTCATGGGTGACATCTCAGAGCCCTTCGAAATTAAAACTGGAGTGAGACAAGGGGATGGACACTCGCCACTCTTATTTAACTGTGTTCTAGAAAAAGTAATACAAGAGTGGCGTGAAAAAAAGTCGGCCCTGAATAATGACCATCCCATTAAACTGGGGAGAACCAACATCAAAATTGATTGTCTGGCGTTTGCTGATGATCTAGCAATTTTTCTAAGGATGTATTACCGGCACAAAAACAGATTGAAATCCTAAAAGAAACAGTAGAAAAGGTAGGACTCCAAATTTCCTTTAAAAATACCCAATACATGACCTGCAACAGACTAAGAACACCATTTCTAAAAACAAAATATGGTTACATCAGACGAGTCTCTCAATTCAAATATTTGGGTGAAATAATGATGGAAAATGGGTTGAAAAAAGCAGCCAATAAGGGTAGATGTCAAAAAATATAAACGGCATTGAGTCTTACACAAAATATTTACAACAAAAAATGCCTATCTAAAAACACAAAACTGAGACATTACAACACAGTTATTAAGCCAGAATGTCTATATAGGGCAGAAACGCTCATTTTGAATAGAAAGAGAGACATCGACGACATTGAAAAGAAAGAAAGAAAAATCTTAGGCCCCAAACAAATAAATACAACAACATACCGACTTCGAGAAAACCACGAAATCAAACAATACACAGATATACATAGCGATATGAGAATAAGAAGACTTACATTTTTCGGACACATAAAACGGATGAATCCGAGTAGGCTAACTAGACAAATAGTCGAATTTTATGAAAATAGGAGTAGAGCTAAAGTAGAAATAATTAAATGGATTGCTGCAATTAAATAGGACCTAAGATCAGCAAATATTACACAAAGATAAATTCAGGATAGAGGCTGTTTCAGATACAAGGTTGACGTTTGGAAGGATGGCCAGAGAGAAAAATGTAGAAAGACTGGAACAACTTGGTCTGACGAGAGGAAAAAAGCTCATAGCGAATGAATGAAATTAGTATGGGCGCAAAGGAAGCCTAACAACAACAAATGCCTCTAATTGTACTTCGCGTGGTCCACCAGGGCCCACACGTGAATAAGAATAATAATTTATTTATTTATTGGTTTAAATTGTCAGAAATAAAATACGTGTTTTGTTATTTTTTGCAAAATAATTTTTTATAAAATTATATCATTCAATTTCACCATTAAAACTATACAAAAAAGTATTGTAATATAATTAGTTTTTGTTTTTGTATTAAGTATATTTTGTATAATTAGTATTGTAATATAATCAGCAAACAGTGATTTGATTGTGAACATTTTTTTCGATTTTGAGTTAAAAGTCGATCTTTAGGAAATCCAGTATGCTGAATCATTTAAAACTATCAAAATGCCACAGGTTTCGAGATATCAAAATAAAAAACATACTCATATATAAGTCCACCATTTAGTGAGGGCCAAACAGTTTTAAGTCCATTTCAACCAATAAAATGCTTCGATCTAATAATCTAGCTTTGTTGTAACCACCAGTGTTGTTATTTTTTTTATATTGATGACACAAACTACCACTAAATACTAAATGTCTTTCTCATACACCAGATACAATCATTAAAACTACTACTGCTTGAACATCCCGTAAGTACTAAAAATTTTAATGAAATATTGAAAAAATCAGTAGGTTGTTTTTACCAGCCGTTTTCTAGAAATAAGTATCTTATTGGAACTTTACTTTGTTATGATTGATGCAGAGTTTATTTTAGTATCCTAGGTAATTAGGTAAAATTTAACTTAAAATAATGAATTTTTGAAATCAAAACTTCTTTTTCAAAATGTTTTGTTTGTTTTGTTTTAGAAACTTTTGGAGAAAATTGGTTTGGCAATGCTGAATTTATTTTGGTTGACTCTGAACGGACACAACAGTGGAAACCATGACATTGATTTTATTTATGGTTAGTGTGAAACGTCTGGGAATTTAAACAACAGTGACAAGTTTTTGGTTTTATAATTGATGACTCATCTGAACAAGAGTCCAGGATTACTAATAAACCAAAAAAAAGACAACGAAAGTGCATCTCCTGGAAGAAAATTCTAGGAAGCTGGAAAATATTGTTGGGACTCAGCACATCTCAGTTTCCACTTCAAGTAAAATTATACAAGCTCGTAGTTTAAGACCACCTTGCCCTGAACGGTGCAGACTGAAATGCTTTACCATTCTGGAAAACTATCAGCAGTTAATTTTTGATGAATAAAAAAGAAATTGAAATTGTAAGCGGTAATTCTTGTCAAACTCTAAAATGGTGTGGCATCAACTGCGAAAGGGAAATTATTCACTGTACTTCAAAACCTGCTTCACAAAAGAAGCATTCAAAGACGTTTCACTGACAAGGAATAAAAGGCAGAGTGTAGTCCCGCTGCTTGATATGATGTCCAGTAGTCAATGTCAAGTGTCATTAGTAGTTTGCTTAGGCCAATCAGCAGTGAAAAACACAGGGACATACTAAAGTTGATAAAATGGATCCCTTTAGGATTAATGATTTTTGAATATGAAGAAATTCAATGAATGAATATGAAGATACAAAATTGAATGAAAAAAAGATTGAAATGAAATTGAATATGAAGAAATATTTCTGATTCATGAAGAAAGAAAAAACAAAGAATCGATGAAGATAATAAAATTTTGACAGATGAGTAAATTTGGTACATTATGAAGAATGATATTGCACGATATAGTATAATGATTTCTTTTACAATATTTTAATGTTTTTTAATGTTTTTTTTACTAAAGTTATTGAAAATTATAACAAAAATTATTTTATTTTGCCGCTTCTATTGAATTCCTTTATTAAATCTCCACAGAGTGGTTTATTTTTCAGCAAAAAAGCTCTGGAACAGTAAGGGCCACAAGATATTAAGCCCTAACTTAAAAGAATAAGTCCATACTATTTCAAGACCAAATTATGGCACATCCATATGGCCAGACCAAGTCTGGCACATCCGAATAAATCGAGTATTATTAAAATAATATTAAACTTAGTAAAATATCAAGTAATATATACAACAGCTTCAAATAATGAGTTTAATTCTAAAAGTAATCACCAAAATTAATTAAAATTTCTCGGAATCTTAGATGTGTTTGCACTTTTTTACTTTTTCTGTAAAATCGACTTTTTGGATTTAGTGCATTTTGCTTCTCAGGTACCGAATTATAATAATAGAAAGACTCCTTAGTCATTCAACGTCTTCAGTCTTTTAACGTATTCAATTTAATGACAATTCATTAAATAATTTTTTAATTTTTTTTTAGTGGAACCTTCAGTGTGAAACTCCATATTCCAAAATATTTACCACTAAATACTAAATCGCTGCTTTAATTTCACGATGCGCGTTTCGTTCACCATTTTAGCATCTTCAGGGGATGATTCAATCTTCTCATGAATCATCAGGATATTGATTCATCATTGATTGATCTGATCAGATCGAGAAGTTGAAAAAAAGTCATTTGGTGTTTAATGGTAAACTTTTTGGAGCCAATCTATCAAATACGAACTATCAACATTTTAACTATAGTAGTAATTTTCGTATTTCTCCATAAGCTTTTTTTAGTTTCCAACTTTTCGTGTTCTTATTGCTTTAGTTTAGTTAGTTTGGTTTCAGTTTTGGGTTTTGTAGTTTTGTTCTCAGGCCTTTTTTAACTTGTACATGGGGCCATCCATGTATTTAAGCCATCAAATACCTCTATAGTAAACGACCAATCGGAAAAATATCTGTTCACATAGAAATCAGTCCTTGCTACTAGTTTATTAGTGATTTTCATAGTAAACAATGTTTTTGCTTGTATACAGGCTAGTCAATTAGCCAAGACCACCGGAATACAGGCCAAGTCTGAACATCTGCATTTTATATTTGCTGGTATAACTTGAACAGTTGAAGTTAGCTGGAACATTCTGTATAACCAGTTTGACTATCATCCTCAGGCAATTGTTACAATGATTTCTTTTTAATTGTTGATGATCATATTCTTCAAACTTTTTAATCCATGTTTTGATATCATGATCAGATTGCACCAGATTATTACGGTTAATTTCGAATTGACGACGAAATGATCGTTGAACTGCTGTCACAATATAATCAGAGGAATACTTTCCACTTTCAATTCATGATACTAATCCCATAATGCGGCAAATAGAGTTTTGCCCCCCCCCCCCCCCTCACTTGGAAGATACGAAGGAAAATTTGATAATGAAAATCGTCCGTTTCTCTGCCGCACCCTGTATTAACATCACATTTGAGTTCTACCAAAGTGCACTATGTTCGAATTCCGCGCACATCACTTTAAAGTTCGCGCACATCAAAATATTTATTCGAGTTAATATTTGTATTCCTAGTGGCCGTTAGTTTAAATTATCTTTATTAGCAAATCTTAGAATGCCCTTTATATATCTTATCTGCAACGTATAGTAGCTTTCACTGCGACATTTCCGCAACTCACTCTTCATACTTGGCTTTTACTATATGTATACAAGTATACTGAGTGACATAGAAATGTAATTTCTTACAGAAACAGCTAAATATTTAGAATATTCAGAATATTAGATATAATATTCCGAATAATATATAAAATAGAATTTTATATAAAATAATATATAAAATAGAATTTTATATAAAATAATATATAAAATAGATATTTTCTAGGAGGTCTATAGGGTGAAGAGTATAAATGATGCAATTTTTACTTATGTTGACCCAGCAAGTTCTTGTAAGCAGTAATTGTTGGATTAATTTTATTTTTTTAAATTAGTTTAATTGTTATTATCTAATATTAATATTTGTATAATACATACGTATATATATATATATATATATATATATATATATATATATATATATATATATATATATATATATATATATATATATATATATATATTCTTCTGAACAAATGCAGAAATGATTTTTTTACATAAGAAAGGAACGCGGGAAGATTTAAAGAACTACCGTCCAATAAGCCTGCTATCAATGGTGTACAAAGTTTTTACCAAGATAATATCCAAAAGAATACTAAGAAAACTTAATGGCGCACAACCAAGGGAGCAAGCAGGATTCAGAAATGGATTCAATACAATGGATCACATCCAGGTTCTACAGCAGGTCATAGAAATACACAACGAATACACTATGCCACTGTGCTTGGCTTTTATCGATTATGAAAAAGCATTTGATTCAATCTCAAAGCGGGCCATAATGAATGCATTGCTTAATCAAGGTGTAGAGAAAGCCTATGTAAATCTACTAGGATCGATATGTGATAAAGCTACAGCGAAGGTCCACCTTAACGATCTTGAGGTTGGAATAAATGTAGAGCGGACCGTACGGCAGGATGACGCAATATCGCCTCTTGTTTTCTCAACCTCCCTGGAAGAAGTGTTCTGTAATCTGAATTGAGATCTTAGATTCGTAGATGATATCGTCCTTCTTTCACGAGACCCAGAGGAGATGCAAAAACACGTACAAGAGATGCAAAAGGATGGGAAACCATTTGGCTTGAAAATAAACCAGAAGAAGAGTCAGGTCATGTTCAATAAATTTGTTGAGGACAAAAGGATTTCTATTTTAGGCACGGATTTGGAAGTTGTGGATCACCATATATATCTTTAGATATGGGTTTGAATGGAAGTGGCTACCGTCCCGCAGAGAGTTTGAATGTAAGGGAATACCGTCCGGGAGTTGGAACGACGCGTAAAATGTGACTAGCAGGCATTTGGCAGGTTCAACATAGTGTTTAAGAGCAAACTACCACTTTGCCAGAAAAGAAAGGTCTTTGATTAGTGTGTCCTGCCCGTTATGACATATGGAAGTGAGACCTGGACACTCACATCAAAGTCAGTTCAAAAACTTCGAATAGCATAGAGGAGAATGGAAATATGTATGCTTGGCATTACTAGACCGGATAGAAAGACCTGTCCATGGATCAGAGAATAAGTGAAAGTGAGTGACATCATTGGAAGAATAAAGCAATTGAAATGGAAGTGGGCAGGTAATGTAGCGAGGCGATGGGACAAAAGGTGGACCAGGGCGGTCCTGGAATGGATACTACTTGATCGCAAACGTCCATGGAGAAGACCGAAAACATGATGGACTGATGACATCGTTAAGTATATTGGACCCGAATTGCAGAAGAAAGTCCAGGACCACGAGAGTTGGAAGCATGCTGAAAATGCCTTCATTCTGCAGTGGATTGATTCGGGATGCTAATGATATATGTATGTATATATATATATATATATATATATATATATATATATATATATATATATATATATATATATGTATATATATATATATATACATATATATATATATATATATATATATATATATATATATATATATATATATATATATATATATATATGTATATATATATATATATATATATATATATATATATATATATATATATATATATATATATATATATATATATATATATATATATATATATATGTATTTTTTTGAATTATTTGATCTGTGTCCAATGAGACAACAGTAGTCGAGAGTTATGTACCCCAACCGCTAGGTTCCACAATCTCATGTGGAACAACAACCTGCGTCTCCGCCAAAATGAGATATTTATAGTTGGTTGACCAGTAGCGAACTTCACCCATCCCTTACATTGGAGGACATATGTTTCGGCTGTTGGTGGTTCAGGGCACCGACATATGCTCTCTCGTCAAGAATAGGGGGAGCCTATCCAAAAAAAACAGCTTACACTTTCGCCAACTTCTCGTCCTATGGCTATACATATACTTTTTCAATTCTTTGAACCTGCGTCCAATAAGACATCAGTAGTCAGGAGTTTCACTATCTCATGTGGTACATACAAAAACCCGCATCTCCGTCAAAATGAGTATATATCTTGAGATAAAACACTGACAAAATTATACTCAAAATGCCTCAAAGAACAAAACAGTACCTGACTTATGGAAAAATAACAGTAATTAAAGAATTACCATCCAATTAGCTTTCTATCAGTAATGTACAAAGTTTTTACTAATATAATATCTGAAAGAATATTAAAAAAACTGAATGACGCACAACCAAGAGAACAAGCTGGATTCCGGAGTGCATTCTGTATAATGGATCACATCCTGGTTGTACAGCAAGCCATAGAAAGGCACAATGGATACACCATGCTTGGCTTTTATCGACTACGAAAAAGCATTCGACTTATTCTCAAAGCAGGCTATAATGGATGTTTAGCCAAGGGGTAGACAAAGCATATGTTAACCTATTGGGATCGATATATGGACCTACAACGACAATTAAGCTTGATGATCTTGAATCTGGAATTAACTTAGAGCGAGGTATGGCAAGGTAATGCAATATTGCCTATCCTTTTCTCGGCCTATCTTGAAGAAGTGTTTCGTAATCTAGATTGGGAATAGGATGGTGTAAAGATCAATGGTGTAAACTTAAATCATTAAACCTTAGTTTTGCAAATGATATCCATCTCCTTTCCCAAGACCCAGAGAAACTGCAAAAACAAATACAAGAGCTGCAAAGAGCTGGCGAACCATTTGGCTTAAAAATAAACCTGAAAAAGAGTCCGATCCTGTACAATAAATTTTCTGAGGACAGAAGAATTTCACTTTTTGGAATATATTTGGAGATTGTGGACTACTTTATATATCTTAGGCAGAGGATTTCAATGGAGGGGGATACCGCCCGGGAGGTGGTAAGGCGTGTGAAATGTGGCTGGCAGGCATTTGGCAGGCTCAGCATAGTGTTTAAGAGCAAACTCCTACTGGGTCTGAAAAGAAAAGTCTTTCATCAGTATATCCTACCCGCTATGACATACGAAAGTGAAACCTGGACACACATCGCAATCAAATCAAAAACTTCGGGTAGCACAGAGGTGAATGGAAAGATGTATGCTTGGCATTACAAGGCGAGATAGAAAGCCCTGCACATCGATCAAGGAACAAACAAAAATATGTGATATTATTATATATATATATATATATATATATATATATATATATATATATATATATATATATATATATATATATATATATGTATATATCAATATATATATATATATATATATATATATATATATATATATATATATATATATATATATATATATATATAATTAGGGAATTTGAAAATAAAACTCAAGCGTTCGGACTAAACGTCTCCGGACTATCCCCAAACATTCTTCCTCTTGGCCATAAACATCCTGAATAAATAAACAAAAGTAAACGATCTATCGAAGGCCGTTGGGAGGGTCTCCGAATAAGTGAAAGAATGCGGGTTTTTGCCCGTATGGTGCCTCGTGCTATGTACGGAACGTTCTTTCCTTTTGGTCCTTAATGTTTATTGTTTACAGGCCATACCTTTGCGTCCTCGTGAAGGCCATTCTAACGAAAATCCCTGAATTAACAAAAAAAATCAAATAGTAGAAGTAAATACATAAAATAACAGTTATGGATTTTATCCAACAGTTTTATCAAAGGGAACTATCTCTCTATATGCGGTTCGGCAGCGTTCTGCACCCACTAAATCTTCAACCACGTAACGATCGTTAACTAACACTGTCGTTACAGTGAAGGGCCCTTGGTAACGTGGTTCAAGTTTCTTACTTTGTCCATCGTTTGAACCTTTTGTTCGAATGTTGTCGTCTCGGTATGCCGCTTATAGTACGATTTCTTCTGCTTTTGCTGACTTTTAGCAATATTCTCTGATACATCCTTCCTCATAGATGGAATGTCAAGAGACTCGTCCTCACATACCTCGGCATTCAAAAATGCCTCATTAAAAGGACCTAAGTAGTCTAAGTGAAGACTGTCCATGGGTTCTGATCTTTTTTCGATGGTGTCCATGGGTTCTGACCTTTTTTCGATGGTGTGCAACTTACCGGGCGTTTTACTTGACGGCTTTTTATTCTACAAGCAGGCTAAACAAGAGGCAATATAGTTTTTCACATAATTCCTCATCGCGGGGAGCCAGTAAAGCTTGGAGATTGCTTCTATGGTTTTGTGAACTGTAAAATGTCCTGCTGAATCATGACAGCACATCAAAATATTTCGCCTAGAAGATTCATGAACTACCCAACGTTATCCAATAATAACTGCTATTTCTTGTATATTATCGGGGACAATTTGGATTTCCACAGAAGCCACGCTAAAATCTACCGTTAGATTTACGACAACTTTACGATTAATTAAAACTGAGCCACCATTAAGCTCAATGATACATTTACTGGATAAACTTGCAAGTGTACATTTTTTTACATCCGTTTACATCCATAGTGACTGAAGTGTCAAAAACTGACACTTTGCTAAAAAAAGACATTGTTTCTTGACTTGTTCTGCTATTGTTACGTAAATTTCGACATCTATGGTTTCTTATCGGTTATCCTGTTTCTGAACGAACGTGGAAGGCTCACTAACATGTAGAACGGTATTCTTCATAGTTATTTTTCAGGCTTTCACCACGATCTAAAAAAAAAGAAAAAAGTATATGAACACGCCACAATCATTCAGACAATATTCTTCACATAGAACTTCTGGTGTTTCATATCGTCCTGCTCTTGCTCCACTTTGAATGAGTTAATTGTGAATACCGTGTATTATACAAGATACAGCTCGTTTACCGTCAATGTCACAGCTACGGAGTAGCTCCATCTTTTTAAAATAATAATACATCATTATTTCGGTAGGATTTTTCGCCTAGGGTCCTCGACGTGTGATTCTGGACGTTTTCTTGAAACACTTTCGCGTCGTCGTTGCGACTTTCGATTTCGAAACCGCTCAACATTACTATCTGCGGAACTCGACCTAACACTTCGCGAACGACCTCTTTCACCTCGAGATCTAGATATTTTACCCATTGTTCTCACGCACTTAACACACTAACTAAACCGATGATTTTCGCAAGTATCGCTAAATAACAAGTAAATGCTTCAATTCTTCTGTTGGAGCCTTTGGTGTGAAATACTAAACTTGAAGAGATGTACCACTAAACACCAAAACGTTTTTTTGAACTGCTCGATGTACGTTTCGCTAACCATGTTAGCATCATCAGGAGATGATTTAATCTACTAAAAAAGATAGATTTTTTAAAATGTATTTCGTATGACATCACAAGAATTAAATAAAAGATCGAGTATATAACAAACCAAATATAGAAAAAACTATTACTACATTAGATCTAAATGTATAAATGTCTTTTTAATGTTTTTTAAGCCTTTTAACTGAACGATTATAATAATATTGATGGTATTATTGATAAATTTTATTAAAATCTATACCAGATATTTGATTCTTATGTTTCGCTGTACAATAATTTTAAGAGGAAATATCCTAAGTGGTATATCACCGAAATAAGCAAAAACATTAAAGTCACGATATTATATAAAGTATAAAGAAACATTATTGAATATTTATTTATTGAACTACAAGGAAGTAAAAAAATAAGAAAAAATATTAAGATACAAATTGAGATTGCATATAAAATTTATTTAGAAACTGTTCAGAACTCTATTTCCAATGATTCTGGAGTATTTTGGTCGTATATTGATAGTAAAAGATATTCAACTAGAATACCAAGTAGGATGGTTTATGAATTTTTTTGATACTCCAAATTCCATTGTGAATGCTTTGCGAGTTTTTTCGCTAGTGTTTATGATACTGCTACTGGCCATTTAAGGAGAACGGTAAGTGATTCTTGTTTTGCTGATCATATAGTTATTAACTATTTTAATGAACAGGAAGTTAAGGATGTAATAAAAAAATTGAAGCCAAAATTAACTTGGGGCTTTGATAATGTTCCAGCATTTTTTTCGAGGTTGTCTTTGTTCTCTAAACCTTTGACAAAAATTTATAATTTCTTAGATGTCTTTGCAGACATGCACCTTTCCAGAATCATTCCTGCATTCTTCATGCCTGAAGAATTAGCTAAAGTATGTCCGGTTTACAAGCAAGGTGACAGGCATTTGATCACAAATTATAGACCAGTGGCAATGTTGTCAAATTTTACTAAAGTGTTTTAAATTTTGCTATACAATCGTGTATATCCGGCGATTAAGGGTATACTTTCACTAAGACAGCATGGTTTTGTAGAGGACAGATTTACGTTAACTAACTTGGTAACGTCCACTCAGAATCTTGGTAATCCCTTAAAAGCTCGACAGCATGTCGATGTAATTTACACGGACATATCTAAGGCATTTGAGAGAATTGATTCGGCTATCCTTAAGTAAGGCTCAGCAGTTTGGAATGGGTGACAATTTGTGCAGATTCCTACTATCTTACCTCACTAATCGCCAATATTATGTAAACTATAATAACTACCAGTCATTCATATATAATGCAAATATGAGGGTACCTCAGGCTTCCAATCTTAGGCCGCTGTTGTTTCTGATGATCTCACTATCCACATTGATGATCTCACCGGGCTTTTATGACTTGAAACTTTTTAAAGTTGTAAACAACATCCAGGATTGTGGGGGACTGCAGAGAAATTTGGGAAAAGTGAATGGTTGGTGTGAGTTGAATGGGCTGCAATTAAATATTAAGAATTCAATAAACGCCTGTATCCTGGAACAACTGCCTAATTTTAAAGATTTTGGAATAACTTTCGATACAAAGCTTTCTTTTGACTATCACATACATAATGAAGTGAATAGTGCTTTTAAATCGCTTGGGTTTATAATATGCAATTGTAGATCGTTTGATAATTGTGATGCTCTAGAGTTTGTTATATGCTTGTGTTAGATCTAAAATGGAGTATGGTTCTGTGGTGTGGAGCCCATGTTACAAAAACCATAAGAAACATGTGCAGGATATACAACGGCGATTTTTAAAGTTTCTTTACTTTAAATCATTTCACGTTTACACGGGAAGAGACTTTGATCATTATTAGTTGCTGATTATGAATAATTTTGAATTATAGGAGTTAAGAAGATATTATCATTCTGTTAAATTTTTATACAAATTGTTGCATAATAAAATTGATAGTTCATGCTTGCTCGGTCAGTTGAGCTTTCAGATAATGAGGGTGGAATCTAGACTTGCTTTGCCATTTTATTTGAATCTGGCTTTGACAATGTGTCCATTAAATCACGGATGCGCGGATTGTCATATGATCAGCGGATTGTGATATGAATAATAGTTCATTGCGCCACATATTGACGTGTGTACGTGATTACTTCATGAATTCATGATTCAGTTTGTTTTTGTTGTTGTTGTTTGTTTTGACAATTACTTTCAACGTAATTCATTTATTGGTTTACTTCCTTTTCTCTTTGAATTTTGTTTTATTTTTATTATAGTATGTTATTTTGTTTAATATTGTACATATTAGTGTAGTTATTATTATATTGTGTAATTGATTACATTAGATACTAGTAATTAGAACTGTAATTGGGATATCCTTGAGATATTTAGGTTGCTCAGTTATGTGTCATCGATGCCTACTTGTTGAGGAGGAAGTAGGCAGCCCGCTCGTGGCCCTCCTTATTGCGTTGAGTTACCTTATCTTGATTTCTTAACGTAACTGATACCAACACCCGACGCTGTACCACAGCCTTAAGAAAGAATGCAAACCAGCGATGATAGGGGTGATGGGATCCGTGGGGAATAAGGGCAATCTCAGATCTCTATTTTTGGAGATCTATAAACAATTATAGAAATATTACCCCAAAAGCACTATCGTAACCTTCCCGGTATGGGTTGCAGTACCATTCTGCTGAAACCAATAGACCCCAGTGTCTCTTTATCGAGGCAAGTAAATTTTTTTAAGAATATGCCTATAACGCTTGGCATTTATGTTTTTTTTCGTATTCCTTCATTTTCAAAAAAGAAAGGTCCAATAATTCTTTTTGTGGAACTACACATTACACTGTGACTTTCTTACTATCGAGAGGCTTAACAACAATTAAGGGTAGATTTTAGTTCCTCATTAAAGTGAATTTTGTTTATTAACAAATCCATTTAGATAAAAATGGGTCCTACCAGACATTAACAATTTCTTGGCAATTTTTTTCATAAACATCTATGATTTAAAAAGGTACGACTGAATTCAAATCGCAGCTGGAAATCATCAAGATTAAGTTCTTGGAAAAGCGGATTTTGTATAGGTGTATATAACAATCTTGATTAAGTTCTGTTAAGCAGAGTCTGTCTTCTAGCGCCCATAAAAAATTCGGTTACCAATTTGAGTATCGTGCACTGGAAGGAACATTTTTAAGTTAATTTTTTTTTAAATTGGCGCTGAGTTGAAATAATTCTTCTAATTCTCCTTTATTTTAACAGTAAATTGTAACAGTTTGTGCTCATCCTCGTACCACCCCATTTTCAAAATTCAAAGTTTATTGCTTATTCTGAAATAAAGAGCGAACAAACCTTCTTTTGCACCACCCTGTATTTTAAATAACAATTGTATTAATTAAAATTAAGATGAATAAGTGAAATGCTAAACAAGATTTTATATATTTTATTTTTAAAAAGCTAAAATTATAAAACATAAATTATTTTTTAGTTTTTAATTCATATTTTCTGTCCTTTTTATGATTTTATCGGGTGTGATCCCGATAAGGCCAGAGGGCTCGCTATAATAGTATGTAACCAGGTCGAACCGTAATCAAACTAATGTCTTTTCTGAAGGAGACTGTATACTATAGTAACAAAGATAGTTAACATAGTAATAACAGCAAACTGTAAAGGTTAAGTTGGATATTATACATTTTTTCCTACCTATCGTTAGTTGCTAAGATATTAATAACATTTTTTGAATGGCTTAAAATGGTTATATAATTATCGAAAACAAATGTCATCCTACTACTAATGTGTAACAAAACTATTTGCGTTTTTCAGGTACTTAGTTATTCACTGTTTAAAAATATGTATACCTGGAGGTTATTCCTCGAAATATAGACCGTTATTTTCAATGATCTCAGTCCATTTTTGAGCTTCCTAGTGATAGTTCTAGGATCTACAGCCTAGGCTGCTCTTAAAACATTGGCAACCGTGGACGACCTGATCTTTCCCTATCTTCAAGACATATATCTCCCTCTCGGAGTTCAGCAGTGCGGATTGTTACGGCACTTTCTCCGTCTACTTCACAAATCTCACAAGCGGCGTCCGTCGTGTTGAAGCATTATTTAAAATAATACCTTAATTTCGCGACTTGACTTGTGCGACGGTGACTAAAAATGACTCAATCTAAATACAAGTAAAGAACATAGTATAAGTATAAGGCTGTCTACTAATCAAACATAGAAATGATAATTGGCTCGTAATATTACTGGTGGTAAAAATAATACAAGTATAATAATGATTATAATATTAGTATCTAACCTTATTTTTGTGCTGGTACTTAAATGTGCAGGAGGCGCGTTTATTACTGGGGCTCCCTGAGTGCGTGCTCTCCTAAAATGCTTCCAAAAGGGGAACAGTTTTATCAGAGGTGCATGTCTAGGATGTTACCTTAGACCTTTTCTCTAGTGTTTACGCTGGTGAAACCCTCTAAAAAATATTAAAAGAAATAAGCGTCTGCAGGACTGTAGGGAGGTACTCCGACTTATTAAAGATTGGTGTAGAATAGGTGATCCATTCTTCAATAATTATTATGAAACGCGAATGTGTAACCGTATCATAGATCAATATTTGGATATACTGAAACGGAATAAAAGGGGATTTTATGTCGATTATTAACTATCGATGAAACATGGTTTCACCACTGTGAGAATTGGAAATCAATCTGCGCTATGGAAAAAATATGGTGAAAGTTGACCAAAGCAATCAAAAACACAGCTTTTGGGAAGAGTTATAGTCATTGCATTTTAGGATTTCCATGAAATATTACTGATCGATTATCTAAAGAAGGGCGATTACTGAGTATTGTTACACTTTGTTGAACCATTCAATGATGCACTCAGAGAAAAATGATCCCATTTGGCGAAGAAAAAGATTCTTTTTCTTCAGATAATATACCAGTTTGATGGTCACAAGTCAACAATGGTCATGGCAAAATGGCATCAATTACGATTTGAATTGTTTCCTCACTCACCATATTCTTCAGAACTTAATAAGAGGTGATACAAATCTTTGGATGAAGTATTTAAGGTAGTCCACGGGAAATGGACGTTTTTGAAATATGATGCTTTTTAGTATACATCATGTCGTTTTGGATTCGGGAGCACTGCGTATTTTCTTACGTTCTCTTGGCAAAAGTCGTGAATCCATGATTAAAGCGCAACGGCTCACCAGGCGTAACTTCAACATCGGACGGACGTACGGTGAGATCCCCAGTCGCAAAACCATTACCAGATGGGTAGCTGTACACGGTTCATTAATTAAAACAAAGTCACCTGGCTTTTCTCGTTCAACATCATAAATCCTCAAGGGCCGATCCTACGAAGTCCCATTTGTTTTGTCAGGAGGCACACTTCTGAACTGATGATTAGTAAGTAGTAATTAGTATTTCACTGGAATAAATTGATGATTATTCAATAGTTGAATGAAAGGAATTATCAACAATGACTCAAAATTACTCAACCAATGTTTGCCATGTTTGAAGAAAATGAAAATTTGACTTTCATCTCAAATCTCCGCAACAAAGCTGCTCAAAATCTCACTCAATACCGAGCAACATTCGGCCATAAGCAACGATTCTTGTACAGAATCGTCACGGGAGGTGAGAAATGGAATATCAATGTCAATATGAAACAAAGGCAGTAATGGGTGGCTGCAGGAGACCAACCTTGCCTTGCAGGAGCCGTGAGTTAATTAACATATCCATCCCAAGAAAACCATGATCTGCGTTTGGTGGGACTTAGAGGGTATCATGTACTGGAAAATGCTGGAGAAAAACAAAACGGTCAACAAGGAATGCTACCTCGCCCAGCTGCACCCTGTAAATGAGGTTATTCAACTGAAATGACAATACACAACATCTCTGCAAATATCGTCAAGGAGGCCCCCGTCAAGGTGGTTTTATTGTTTTTCAAAATATTCTCCGCGATGTTCGATGCACCGTTGCAGTCGTTTGAATTATCTTTCATAGCACTTTTTCCATTCCGATTGAGGTATCTGGCGTCGAAGCTCGTTGACGACGTAGTTTATTCTTATATATTTTTTTCTTTATTTCGGTTTTTCGCCACGATCTAAAACTCAAAAAATATCAAAAATATCTGTTCTTACGTAAATAAAGAATCACTGGGAAAAAACAAAAACCAAACGGAGACAAATTTCTCAGTGATTCTTTTTTGTAATAACTTTGCCTAACGAACAACATTTTAAAAATATAAAAATGTTCTAAAAAAATGTACAAACTTTTAACGTTAACGTTTCGGGAAGTATTCTCCCGTTTTCAAAACGAACCTACAAATAAAGTATATTAATTTCTATAAATTATGAAAAGATAGAAAGTAAATATATTTTTTGTGTATGTTAATGATACTTACATTGGCAATTAGTTTTTAATGATAGTGATATACTACAAATATATATATATATATATATATATATATATATATATATATATATATATATTCTTTCTGCATTAATAAATATCTGTTTTTAAAAAGTGATTTTTGGTGAATACAAACATAATATATATATATATATATATATATATATATATATATATATATATATATATATATATATATATATATATATATATATATATATATATATATGCAATTGGATTGCCCTATAATTCTAAAGTAAACTTACGGTAATATGTACTAAAACATGGTTCACTGTGTCAGTTTGAATTTAGATTATTGATTGTTAGTAATCCGCGAATGTGGTTGAGTCAAATTCACATGCAATCAATGATTTTGCCTAGGGTGTTATATATAAAAATATTCTGTTTTTAGATGAACTACTTTACAGCACTCACTGCACTTATTTACCATACGCTGTTAATTGTAAGAAAACAATTATATACCTAAAGTGTTTTTCTTAAATGTGCCGATTGCGTTGCTACTGTGAATGATTTATAAAAACTTTAAAATAACTCCTTGCACTTGCTAATTAGATGATGTAATGTTGATATCAACAACAGTCAAAACAAATATACCCAACAACAATAAATAAATCACTTACCAAGAACGGAAATAATCTTTGATTGATTAGCTATTGCGCAACCGGTCATATTTAGTGTGTTGAATATAAAAAATAAAGAAAAAACTCCAGATTATCTTTTGAATCCGGTTGGTTCGCCTTTCAAATGATCGGCTTACAACATGTGTAAAAATAGAGTAAATATTTGGTGTAAACGTTACAAAACTAAACTCTAAGTAAATATCGGTAATGTTATTTAGTGTTTGATGTAATTGTTATGTAATATTTAATAATTCAATGTAAATAGTTTTCACGTTTTAGTATTAATATTATTTCAGTCATTGTTGTTTATAATGTAACATATTAATTTGCTAATAATATGTAATCATTCTTTGTAAGTTGATTGATATGAGCTTTGTATTTCGTAAAGATGAATTTTACTGTTTAAACATATTAAGCATCATGATTATGAGGACAAACATTTTTTTGAATAAAATAGCTTTTGCCCTACGAAAATAAATTCTATTCAAAAATATAAATAAGTTTAAATTGTTTCGGAATTTTCAAAATGCGCTTTCTACATCAAAAAAAGATGCTGTAAAACCTTAGTTTTAAAGTAGTGTTTGAGAATGTAAAGTCGTTTTACGAAACTATAGTCCTACAAATTTTGTTTAAAAATAAAAGTGATCGATTAGAAAGTAAAAAATTGTTTTATTCCTTTTTAAAAAAGGAACTATCACAAAGTAACGGATAAATCAATAAAATAAACATCGGATAATAATAGACTGGATCATCAAAAACATACTAACTCAATAGCATCTGACGGAAGATAAAAAGTCCTTTATAAGAACACGCGGTAAGGACTGATGTGAAGAAAAACAGAGGGAGAGAACCTAAAAGAAGAAATTATAATATTCTTGTCTATTACTATAGAAAAGGGGATCTTGAAAAAAATCTAAAATTGTATTATAGCTTAAAAATGTGCTCTCTAAGAACAAAATAAAATTAATTGTGTTATGTAATAAAATTAACACAAATGAAACTACACAGTGATGCAAAATAAGTACCTATTATATCTATATAAAAATATTGACCTATTTTTTAAAAATCATAACTTTTTTATTTCTTTGTAGTTTTTAAGTTTTTCTTTTTTATTTTACAGATAAATGTCAGATAATGGAGAGCTCAAGTATGGAGAGGTACACAATTGCTCAGTGACTTAGAATAGTTACTTGTTTTTTAAAAATAATCAGTCAATAATTCTAACGCAATGTGTATATAATAGATTTTACAATGTTCGCGAGGCATCGACTAGGCGCACAATAATCAAAACGGTTCGGCGTTTTGAGGAAAGGGAAACTGTTGGGATGCCAGACACACGGGAAGAGTGTTGCAGATCAACCCCAAATATCGATTAGAAGACGTTCTGTTCAATTGCAGATCTCCCGTCGTTCCTTACAGCGAATTCTAAGGACATATTTGAAACTCTTGCCCTACAAGATTCCGTTGGTCCAAGGTGTTTATCCAGAAGATAGGCTACTTCGTTTCGAATACTCCCATGTATTTAGCTTGCGTAACGGTTTGATGTGCCACAACAACTTAATGAATCATTGGACATTATTTTTTCGAAGATGAAGAAGGTGCTGCTCAGACGGTCTATGGAGAGCGCTATAGGGCAATGATTAATATTTTTTTATTGCCACAGCCGAAAGGCCACAATATGTGGTTTCAATAGGTTGGTGTCCACGGGTCACACCGTCCGAGCCACAATGGATCTTCTAAGGCAGCAATGGCGAACCAATGGCACGCGTGCGACAAAATAATTTGGATGCGGCATTAATTAAGGAATTTAGTTACAAAACAATTAATTTTCTCGTCTAAATTTTTTCGTTCTAAGTATTATTCAAGATGACTAGATTGGCAAAAAAACAAAAAATGCAGGATACGTGTAATAGAGAATTTCAAACTTGCTGGACTGAGAAATATGGCATGATAAGTAAAGGCGATAAAGAGGTGTGTATTTTATGTTCTAGAACAGTGGTATATAGAACATCGTCTGTAAAACGGCATTATGAAAAAATTCACAAATATCTTTGTAAAAAAAGCGCACCAGAGCAAAAGGAATTTATTGCATGTGTAATTAAAGAGATAAATAAACAGTCAATGCCTATGATTAAATATGTTAACAAGGATTGTCATAGAGATGCCGCAAGTTTCTCGGCTGCAAATATGTAGCTATGCATGCTCAGCAAGGTAAACCTTTTATTAACGAGGCAGAGTTTTTGAAGGAAGCCCAGTTAGCATGCGCCCCTTCACTTTTTGATGATTTTGAAAATAAATATAAGATAATTCAGCGCATTGAAGATACACCTTTATCTAGAAACACAATAAAACATAGAATAGAATAATATATAGAATCCTAAAACTGACGGAAAATAACAACAAAAACATTATATTAAGTCCTCTCCTTTTATATCGCTATGTCTTGACGAAAGTACTGATGTAATTAAATCTGCTCGTTCAGTTGTTTCTGCTCGATATTGTGTAGTAAACGACATAAAAGAAGAATTAATTACGATAACATCGTTGCCAACAACTACTAAAGATATAGATATTTGTACGGCTGTTAAAAATTCACTCACTGAGAAAGAAATTGATTTAAGCAAAATTGTTTCGATTACAACTGATGCTGCTCGAAGTATGGTGGGCAAATAAAATGGTTTTATCAGTTTATTTCAAACACACATAGGACATTAGATTCTTGATTTCCACTGCATCATTCATTAACAATCCTTGCGTGCTAAGGGTGGTTTCGCCTCCCTTGATAATATAATGTCCGTAGTAATAAAAAAATAGTTTGGAACGCGAATGAAACCCGGCATATGTTTGTGACGGTGATAATGCCCCAATGCAAGACGCTTGTGGGCATTGGTTTAGATGATTTAAAAGTGGTGATTTCGACTTAAAATACAAAGAACGCCCAGATCAACCCTTTTACAAAAAATATGAAAATGTCGAATTGCAAGGATTGTTAGAAGAAAACGATACGTAAACTCAACAACAAAAGTCAGAGCGGTTAAATGTTGGTCGCCAAACCCTTAGTGAGTGCATGCATGCTATGGAAAAGATCGAAAAGGCAGGAAAATAGGTATCACATCAGTTGAACGACAGACACAGACAGGAAAAGAAAGTTTTGCTTTCTTGGCATGAAAGAAAGACTTTTTGCATCGGATCGTGATTGGAAATGAAAAATGGATATATTTCGAGAACCCATAACATAGAAAATCGTGGGTTGACCCAGTACAATCTTCAACATCGACCGCAAGACTGAATCGTTTTGGCCGTACTCACCAGTTTTGACCCCTTCTAACCACCACTTGTTTTCATCGATGTCTCACACACTTTCCATGAAACATTTCAATAATTACGGAGATGTCGAAAAATGGCTTGATAAATAGACCACGTCAAAAGATGAACGGGTTTTCTGAGAATACATTCAGAAATTGCCCGAGATGTGAAAAATGTGCAGCTAGCGATGGCGCATACTTTCTGTTGCTTCTAAATCAAAATTAATTATTTCCAAAGCTAATTAACAGAAATGAATTTACTGGAATTTTATATGATATACTTGTAACTTTTTAATGTTTCAAACGTTTATTATAGATTTTGTTCTATAGATGTTTTGCGTTGTTAGGGCTTTCTCAAGAGTAGTTTAAACTAATACAATGGTCAAACATAGTGTTTCCAAATATACAGCTAAAATATTTTTTTCTTCTTGTTTTTTTTTAACGTCTAGTCTAAGACGGAATTTCTACACATTGTATTGAAAACAATAATTTTATAGATATAAACAATGTTAAATTATTACACTCAGAAAAGAAAAGTAAAAAATTAGACCTATTAGAAATATTGGAAATAAAAAATCTTTTAGAAATAATCATATAATAACCACAAATAACCAACTAAATTTCCCAAACAAAAAACCAAAGCTCGGTTTTTACCAGACGATATTTAGGATTATTAAAAAAACAAGAAATAAAAAAGAAATAATTTTACCTGTATACATGGAAACACTGTGTTTGACCATTAGTATTAGCTTAAGCTACTCTTCAGAAAGTCCTAACAAGGCGAAACATATATAGAGCAAAATCTATAATAAAAGTTTGAAACATTAAACTTTTGCAAAATCCGTTCTTAGCAGATGTCTACGTAGCAAAAGAAACATGCCTGCCAAATTTCAAGTCTATAGGTTTTATAGTTTCGGAGATTTTGTGATGAATCAGTGAGTCAATGGTATTTCTCCTTTATATGTATATATATATATATATATATATATATATATATATATATATATATATATATATATATATATATATATATATATATATATATATATATATATATAGATTATAGATGCAAGCGGTTTATGAAGGTATTATAATATTCTTAACTCTTATTATTGTCAGTAGGCAACAGATCTTGAATAATTTGAATCTTGTAGGGAAACATGTCACAAACAAGCCACTTTACAAAAGTCGACTTATACTACATGGCTACATAGGGAAATACGTCACAAACAAATTACTTTACAAAAGTCGATGTAAACTACATGGCTACATTTCCAATTGTATGCCACGATGTCGAATCGACATTTCTGGAGATTCCTCTACATGTGCAATATTTTCAGCGCTTCGCACTGTTCTTAGACATATAATATGATGTGGGGGTCTATCCTCAACTATTCCGAATTCTTGAAATTGCTTGAATAAATGATACTCGTTTTATGATGCGTCGGACGATTAGAACATTTTCATCTAAATTCATGTTGAGTTGAAATAATGCTTTTTTAATGTAAATGACAACAATTTCGCTGCTTTTTTTGCGTGTATTTTTAAATAATAAAATTTGCCTGTCTACACTACACAATAGCTAAACTTAAACTATCACAAATATCACAAAAAAATGCCACCAAAACAAACTAGTAGCATGGTACTTGCCCAACCCTTTATTAGTACTTGCTGATTTTTGTAGTGCTTTACTAGTACTTGATAATTGGCAATTATTGATATTTCCCCATTTCGATATTTTGCAGAAAAAATTAACAAATTCTAGTCAATAAGTTTTATATATGTTTCATGTTTTTTATTATAGGACTCAAGCGTGACAATTTTTCTATTTCCCCGACTGTTTCGAATAGATCATCCTCTACCGCTCGCCTTGAACTTGAGGTCAAAGGGTGCTTAGGGATTGGAATTGGATAAAGCAGTAACTTTTGTTTGAATATAATCATTATGTTTATCCTTTAAGTGTTTTTATTTGACTAGTTCTTACACATTCTGAGGTTCAACTTTTAAGGATAATTTACATATAAACTTCAAGAAATTAATTTACAGACAGGATCCATGTCACTTATAAATCAAAATTAATTATTAACAAATCTATTGAAGAGATAAATTGATTTATTAATAATATTCAGTGACTAATTAATAATGTATTCATTAATACAGTGAAGAGTTTTTTTATACATCTCCGCTATGACGCCAATAGAATTAATAAAGTTCAGACTTTTTACTAACTAATTCCATAAAAAAATCGTCCACTTAAATCGTCACAAAAATCGTCAGTTTTAACATTTTTAGAACTACAATAAAAATATTTTGTGATAAATACTGCGGTGATTGTATTTTAAAAGCAATCAATTTTTGATGGTACCAGATTTCCATTAAATACCAAGAAAAATAGAATAGTTTTGAGAACTATTTCGCTCAAACGAACAAGTTTCATGTAGTCAATTTGTTATTATACGGTGATTCGTAATTGAGATTTACTAATATTTTTTCAAATCGTTTTTTTTTTGAAAAATAGTGAATACATTCTATTTCTCCCGTTTCATCTAAAAATTTTTACGAAAAATGTAATAAACACGAGATAATTTTCTGGAAATAATTTTATTGTACAATAAATCAATACAAATTCAAATAATCTGAACAAAACAACTTATTTTTACAAAAGTGTAATTAAACAAACATAAAAAGCATATTTATAATGCCAAAAAAGTATTGGCCGTTTTTTTAATTTAAAAAAATTTTGTTTAAAAAATTAAAACGATTTAATAGTTTGTGAATATTCCATTAGCATAAATTATTGTTTGTAATCTTTTTTGTTTCAAAAAAACAAGATTCTGAAATACATTTTTTTCCCACTCCTCAATCAACTACAATTTTTCGATGAAATTTCCATAAATGTTCAATTCGATTTACATCCGGAGATTGAGGAGGTTCTTTTAAATGCCTAGCAACATTACAAAACATACATTGTTTGATAACGTATGGTATATATTTTTCGGAATTCATCGTATCATTAATGAAGCATAATTGAAGCATAATACCATCGTGCATTGATGATAACATGATATATGATAACATAACACATCGAAGCATAACACCAATTTAAGCCATACAACGCCAAATCCTTACATTCCCACCACCGTGTTTCACCGTAAGTTTAACGTTCCTTGATTGAAATTCCTTTTTCGATTTCCTCCGAATAAACCTCTGTCCAACTAAACCGACAATATTATTCTTAAGCTGGCGCTACACATTGGCCATATGATATGGCAAGCGTCACTTGGCCAATGTGTGGATGGTAAAGTTTGCGTTCGCCACTTGCCGATGGGTTATCGGTTTTTGTTTCCCTCATCAAAGGAGCTTGGCGCACGCTGGTACATATACCAATTCTCAATCCATATATTGGCCACATGGTGTGGTCTCTTTTCAACGTCTCGAGACAGTTTTTATTTTGTTTTAAATGATGTTGACGTTGGTTCAGTTTCTTGTAAACTGATGATGTGGCAAGTGTATAGCCAATGTGTGGATGTGCACTAGTGCGAAATGTCAGCCAACGTTGGATCAAATATTGGCGGGGCTACGTATAACATTTTTACAAAAGTTGATTGGTTTATTTAAATAAGTTTTTGCAAACGCAAACCTTTTTTTGCGTTGATTGAGGTTGACTTCAATAACGAAATGTGTTTTCACACTCACATTACATGTAATTTCTTAGTTTGAAGATTGAATGGGGCATCGGATATTGTACGATAAGAGCATAGGATAACTCTTTTGTTATGCTAGAAGCTGAACTGGTGGCTTTGTTTTAACTAATTGATGTATTCGTCATTTTGCCCTTTCGGTGAACTGCTGAGATTGTCCTGACCTTGGCACATATCTAGTTTGCTTAATTTTTTTAATTTTAATTTTAATAATCGATGCGAAAAACTTTTAAACAATTGTTTGCAATTAATTACAAATTAAATAAAATTTACAAAATTTGAAATAAAATCACGTGACTGTGAAAGCATAACGATTGGCTGCCATGTTTGTGACGTCATTATGTTAAAGTATTTTCACGTAAGTGCTGTCAACGGCTTTTACCTGTGTATATACTCTTAAGATATTTTTATAGTCATAGATTTTCTCAAAAATGACATTCGGTTCAATTCAACGGAAGTTCGAGTTGCTAAAGCACCAATTTGAGTAAAAAAAAAATGTAAATATAAATAAGAAACAAAATATTTGTGTTAAATATAATTAAATTATTTGAAGGGTATCACACGAAAGTTACGGTGATAGGCTATAGGTTATGTTCAATTTAACCGCAAAAAATGAATTTACACGGTGATGGGACATGTATGTCTAGAACATAAAGTTATAAGGCTTATCCAGTTACCTTAATTATTAATGAAAAGCTAATAAAAGCTCACGACACTCAATGTCACGATTGTGTAGCTTCAGCATGAAATAAATAGCCCAACATAAAAAATGATATAATATTATAAATAATAATCTTTTGTATATATTTTGATGACAGGTGGTTGTAAAAAGTTGATGTTGTTTTAGGATTGATACATCGTTAACCATTGATTTCGACGTTTAACATATTGTGGCACATTTAAAAATATTTTTTTGGGAGTTGTTTTTGTAGTATTCGTACAAAATGATACGAAACAAGCACTTAGTTATCTTTAGTTAGATTTGACATTTCTAATAAATTTATTAATACACTGATGATAATAACAACAATATGTTGATTAAAAATTAAAATATTCGTATTAGCTGTTTGTAATGTTGAGGAGAAATAAACATTGTGACGTCACACGCGCTTCGTTTTTTTTTCGGAAACTGCCGGCACGTCAACGATACTAGGTTTGAAAATGTATTTTCTAGGTATGTATTTTCAATATATAACCTTTGAAATACAAGAGAAAAAAACATATAGTTTTGTTATAAAACTTATATATGACCTTTCCATTTATGATTTTTTTTTAAACCCCAATTCTTCATTTTTCAGCTATTTTATTGTATCTCAATTGGTTGCGATATAATTTAAATAATTTAACAACTTCGTTACGAAAATGCTACAATGTTCTCCAGTTTTTTTCATTTTAAAACATCTGAAGAGGTAATATGAAAAATGATAAAACTGTGCTTTAATCCGACCTTGTTCACTAATACACATTTTGAAAACAAATTAAATGCTTTTCAAAAATTATCTTTTTATATAAATCGGTTTGTAAACAAATCAAAACTGAGCCAATATTTTTTTTACTCTTAATTTTATAGTTTATTTTTCCTTTGTCTCAGCTTTTACATTTAAAATGTAACAAATGTGTTTTAATGTTTATTAAATTAAAAAAAAAGGTAAAGTGTTAGGGTTAGAGGCGCATCAGCAACTAGGATATTTAGCGACTGGACCTACAGCTTAACTTGGGTTCCGAACCACGGTCATCAGCTTCCGACAAACCCAGGCCAGCACCCCCTCAGGCTATAAACCCTTGGTTATGTGCCTACCCATAAGTCTATCAGGAAACTTACCGACTGGCGAGTGACCAACGTAGAAAACTTCTCAGAATGCATCCGGCCTTACCCAGCCTTTAACTGGCGTAACTGAGGGGTAATTCGTAGTCGGATTTTACACTCTTGCCTAGAAACAATCACAAACATTTAGGAAACCAACGTGACCGGCTAAATTAAAAACCAGTTAATATTACTTACAAGTTGAATGCTTTGAGAACTGAGGGAAACATGATCTGATCCATTGTATAATGACAACTAGTCAATTAGGTATTAGTATTTGATTATTGATAATTTACATTTAACATTTATAGAATATTTCTTTATTTCAATATTTTGAAGAAAAATATAATAAATTGTACTCTACAGGTTCCAGATTTCTATGATAAGACTCAGGACAATTTTTCTCGTCCCAGTACTTACAGTTTCGAATTTATTTTGTCAACTAGTCAACACGTCAATGTTGTCCAGGAATACCTGGATTAATAATAAAAGTAATCGTTTTTATAGTTTATAGTTTATACTTTATACTTTATACTTTATACTTTATACTTTATACTTTATACTTTATACTTTATACTTTATACTTTATACTTTATACTTTATACTTTATACTTTATACTTTATACTTTATACTTTATACTTTATACTTTATACTTTATACTTTATACTTTATACTTTATACTTTATACTTTATACTTTATACTTTATACTTTATACTTTATACTTTATACTTTATACTTTATACTTTATACTTTATACTTTATACTTTATACTTTATACTTTATACTTCAGAGTTTATAGGTTATAGTTTATGGATGAAAAATTACTTTATTCTTCTATATATTCTTCCTTAAGTTCAATACACTTGTTCCAGTTTTCCAATTCATTTAGTCCATCTCTGAAGTGATTTTCTAGGAGTCCTTCAAAATACTCATCTACGGCTGCTATAACTTTTTCATTTGATGAAAAACGCTTGTCACGTAGGAATTCTTTGAGGTTTGGAAACAGATGAAAGTCAGAGTTGGGCAGATCTGGTTAATATGGTGGATGCTCCAATAATTCGTAGTGTAACTCCTTCAATTTGGTCACTGCAAGAACACCTCTGTAAGCCGATGCGTCGTCCTGATGTAAAATAATTTTTTTCTTCGCTAAGCCAGGTATTTTCTCGCGAATTTTTGCATCCAATTGATCCAGAAGGTTTCAGTAATACTATCCTGTTATTATTTTACCGGTTTTGGAGGAAATCAATTAACAAAATGCCTTTTGCTTCCCAAAAATGTATGCTTAACCTTTTTGGTCGATTTTGGCCAAACAACCGCAATCAGTCCACTCTGCGGTTTGTTGTCGCAGTTCAGAATCATCAAAACGTCGTTTAAAATCAATTTTATTCTTTCAAAAACGATCCAAATGTTGGTTAGAAAGTTTTACTTGAAGTCGTTTTGATCAGAATTTAACAAAAGCGACACCTATCTTCCACATAGCTTTCTCAAGCCTAATTTCTTTTTCAAAATATGAAACACCTGATTAATTGAGATGTCCATGGCTTTAGCAATTTAATTCAAAGTCAATTGTCTGTCATCCATAACTATATCATGTATAGAATTAATTATTTGTTCAGTTGTTGCACTAATTGGACGTCCCGAACGAGGATCATTATAAAACTCACCTGCCTACTTACAAACCATTGTTTTTGAACTAATACATTTATCATTTCACTATGAATTTCCACCTTTAAATATGTTTTTACAAAGAATTTAATCACTGCACGATTTTCAATATTTTCCATTTTAAAAAATAACACTGATACGTTTACTTTAAGCTGCTGTTTTCGTACGAATGAATTGACAGATGATTTGAAACTTCATATATGTTCATGCAGTAAATTATATAATTCTTTTACTGCTATATAGGTGTCGTTCCGCGGACTTTTTAATTAGCCTAGCAGTACTTCATTATCGACAATTATCACTTATTGAAATATTTTTATTTCTATGATATTGAAGAAAAAAATTGTAATTTCTACTCCACAGGTTTCATATTTGTACATAATCGAGGCTGGACCTGGATATGGATGGAGGCTGGATCAAGTATTTGTCATTTTATTTTTGTCTCGTATGGCTCAAGTCGACTTTTTCGTATCTACACTGTCCAGTATCGGATAATTGAGTTAATAAAAGCATAATTGGGTAATAGAAGATTAAATTGTTTAAAAAGAGTGTATCAAGGGTTGGAATTGATGTATTATAGTAAAGTGTTTTACATATACTCTTTTAGTTTAGTATTTATTAAGTGTAATTTAATGTTCTGATACTTTTTAATACCTCACATTTTAGATCACAAGAATTTTAAAAATTTTATTGCCACACAAATTTCTATACAGCGTAATTAATTATTATCAAATCCAATCAAGAAAAATTGAATCGTTAAAAATCTTTGAGGTTTAATTAATTATATTTATTTTAATATATTGCAAAACAAAATGTACATCTCCGTAATGATGCCAATAGGATTTTTAAAGCTCATTTTTTTTCTATACAATCGGACTAACAAAACGTCCGTTGTTTTTCTGTAACATTTCTAGAATAACAACTAATAAATAATTGATGATGATGTTAGACGATTAAAAAGAAGAAACTACACAAAGAAAAAAAAATATAAACAAAATTTCGAAATATTTGACATTCTTTTTAGAACTAATTTGAATTTTGAATGATTCTATTGGCGCCTAGATTTTTTCCATTTCTGTCGTGTCAATAAAAATGTCGAAAGAGACTAATAAGGAATTTACGATCTTTCATTCGGTAAACAAGATACTTTTTGCTATACATCTTATTTGTGCATGCTGTTGTTATGGCAATTATGTAAATTTAGGTATTTTTGTTGATATTTGGATCGGTTTTAGTTGATTTAGTGTTTTTGACAGGTGATGTATATATTTGTTACGGATAGTTGTTATTTTTCAATACTGAATGAAATCGAGCGGAAAAGCCTATAGTACAGTATAGTACAGTATAGTACAGTATAGTACAGTATAGTACATTATAGTACATTATAGTACATTATAGTACAGTATAGTACAGTATAGTACAGTATAGTACAGTATAGTACAGTATAGTACAGTATAGTACAGTATAGTACAGTATAGTACAGTATAGTACAGTATAGTACAGTATAGCACAGTATAGCACAGTATAGCACAGTATAGTACAGTATAATACAGTATAGTACAGTATAGTACAGTATAGTACAGTATAGTACAGTATAGTACAGTATAGTACAGTATAGTACAGTATAGTACAGTATAGTACAGTATAGTACAGTATAGTAGAGTATAGTACAGTATAGTATACTGAAATTCGAGAACTCTCGTGGCATATCATTGATTTGGAATTTGGAGGATCTGGTATAACTTCGAACTCCAGCAATTGTACAAAGGTCTGGATAAACTATGTGAGAATTCAGTGACTCAGGTGGGCGGGACATGGGGCGTGAATGTCAGGAAACTGAATCAAGGAAAATCATGGAGGGGCGAATATGGGGTAAAAGAAAAAGAGGTAGATCAAAGACATGATAGCAGGACAATGTATGAAGAGATGCTAAAGAACTAATGTACATTAGTTCTTTAGCAGTAATTAATAAAAAAAATGGTAAGGGGCGGCAGGAGATCGATCCGGGTGGAAGTGAAGGTTGAAGGAGGTCAAGACTCACCGACGGGCTACAACGTCACAGGAAGAAGATGAAGAATTTGAAGAATAATCAACAAATGGGCCAGATTATCAGCAGCATAGAAACAAACAAAATTGTTATATTCACAACATTCGACATGAACTTGGTTTACCAGGCTTTTTTCCTTTTCTGAAGATTCTTAAGCAATGTTGACGGTAGGATGTTGATTTGTCATATCTATGTCAATGTGATTTAGCGATGTTTCCCTGGGTGCTACTTTCTGCACTTTCTAGTTAACCGGTTTTTAATACCGAAGTTGTTTCTGAATAATTTGATTGATAGTTATTCTGCAAATTTAGCTAAACCATCGGAGTCTGACTTTTTGAATCTACCAATCACCTGTTGGCTGAGTGTTACACCAAATGTTGATTTTTTCATTATGATATCTATTTCTGTGTGAAATTCCCATGATCAGACATGGGCAAAATTTTTCCATTTCTGCCGATCCAAGGCAATGTTGATGGTAGGGTGTTGATTTTCCATATTCATGTCTATGCCATTTAGCTATGTTTCCCTTGGTGCTACTTTGTGTACTTTCTAGTTAACCGGTCTTTAACACCGAAGTTGTTTCTGAACGATTTGATTGGGGGTTATTCTGCACATGTATCTAATTCATTGGAGTCCAGACATGGGCAACGCTTCTGCAATATCTCGTTATCATACCATTACCATATATCAACTTTAAGCAGTTTCCATTTTTTCTGCCCCATAAAGAAGGATTGGTATAATCATTTGTTTTAAGAGTAAGTTTTTGTTTTTTATAGTATGTTTTCCTTTTTTCAGAGATACCAATTCAGGATATGATTGCTTTTGTAGTTCGATTAATCTGCTGCAATGGATGCAATTTTTCTGTAGCAATGATTGTAAGTACTTGAACTTTTGTTCCTATTTGATTTGGTTTTTGTCTAAGTATACTTTGACCTTTAAGGCACCGATTGTCATAACTTCAATTGGCGTTTGGTGTTAGTAGCTTTGTTATTCGTAAAATATATTATTAAGCTAGCTGCACCATACTGTGTTCCACATCTGTCTATGAACGTTACGATAGTGCCATTTGTAATATTAGTGCCATTTGTAATATTAAAAAGAAAAAGGAAGACAACTTTCTCTGGGCAAACTGCAATTCAATCATATTAGGGCCTCAACTAGATTCTCGACCTTTTTTGACTCCCTTTGACATTATTTATGAAAAAAGTAATACAATCTTAATCTTCGAAGAAATCTCTTACTTTTTATACACTTTCGCAACTTTTCAGACTACTTTCGAATTCCAGATTGAAAAAAAATGATGGTTTTGATGTGATAAAGTTATCGAGACTTGTTTAGATTTTCTTAAAAGATGTGAAGCAGTTGATCAACCAGGTGATTTTTCAGGGATCAGAAGAGATGAAAATCCAAAGGGGCCAAGACTGGAGTGGAATACCGGACGCCGGGTGCGATACAATCTCTCAACCTAACCCAGTGATCGTTTCCAGAGTCCTTTTTGTTGAATATGACCTTGTGTTGCCCTGAAGTAAAATACTTTATTTCTCCCTTTGTTCATATAAGGCTCTTTTTCCACCGCAACGCCACTAAGATGAATCAGTTGTTGTTGATAACAGTCGGCAGTCAGCGTTTGCACGACGACGACATAATACATGACGCCTAGCTGATCTCATCATACACACAGCAACAACTTTTTGGCGTGAATATTTGGTTTTGCAGTACTGATTTATGGTTTACCCAAACTAACTTACGATTTTCTCTTTTTTGGATTATCGTAGAGGATTCATTTCATCACAGGTCACAATTTCATGCAAGTTAAATCGAAAGTCTAGAAGTTCTGTTTATAAAAACTTTATTTTAAAATTACAGAGTGGTGTGAACCACGCTACAATATTGAAGAGAAAGATACATATTTTTGGTTCTGATCGTTATTTATACAATCAAAATACTGATCATGCATTAAAAATGCTGATTGACAAAATAGTAGTAGTTTTCTATGTTAAATCAGCTGAATGGCTGACGTAGCTCCTCCATCCTTAAAGGGGGGCATAAACAACTTTGAATTAACTTTGAAAGAGTTTATGATCTCAAATATGAATATCATTATTGTTATGGTTGACCTTAGCAAATATTGTTTTCTGAACTTTGGCCATAAGAACATTTTACAAAGGATTATCAGTGAAATTATTATGATTACGTACAGCAAAATTGTCAAAACACTAACTTGTTTATATTAAATTGGATTAATAATCAATTTACTCAATTGGATTAATAATCATTTTTTTTATTTAAAGTGTTGATATAAATCAAATAAACTATTCTCTACGAGGGGTGTTTCAATGATAAACACAATATTATTTTTTTTTTTACGTAACTTTTGATTTCCTAAGAATTTTCAATATCTAAAATGTATGTTAAGGTTGGATCAAAAGGGAATGTTTCACTAGTTAATTCTTTATCAATTATTTGTATTTCCTTTAATAAAACTTCCGGTTTTACAATCGCATTATGGAAAATTTTTAACATCACAAAAGATATGGCAACTTCTTCAAAAACGTCATAGATATTTTAGTAAAGATATTTGAAATGACGTTATATACATTTTCAGAGCTGCTCATTGCGACATTTGCTTGCGCTTGCGACATTTGCGACATTTCATTTACTAAACTCATGGCTTATTTTATTCGTAAGTTAAGAATATTTTGAAAGTTGTGGGAAATATTCTTTGAACTCGTAGGTAGTAAAGCACCTCTTTAACTTCGTCGAACTGTCGGGATTGAATTTACCTTAGATCGGCACTGTTTCTTCAAACCTTAAGTCGCGTGGGTTTTTTTCTGGATGAACTCTTGAAAGGGACCACGTATTCTTGGCCTGAAAATAATTTAAATTAAATCGGCACTATTTAAAATAATAAGCGTTCCGAAATTCTACCGACTGCGCCAGTTAAATAGAACGTCTTAGAAGTTCTGTTCTTAAAAACTACTGTTTCTGTTCTGTTTTTAAAATTACAGATTGATGTGAACCACACTATGATATTCAAGCGAAAGATACATATTTTTGGTTCGGACGTTATTTATACAATCAAAATACTGATCATCCATTAAAAATGCTGATTGACTAAACAGTAATAGTTTTCCATGTTACATTAGCTGAATGGCTGACATAACTTGCAGGAACTTGAAGAGATATGGAGAGCAATGATACAACGACATCAAAGTGTCTACTCTTATTCTCAGCTGTGAGTTCATTGGGAACTAAACTACTAGCTTGTGTAAAGGATAGAGTTGGTTTCAGTGTTATTCTGAGTTATTGCCTGAACTCTAGTGTACAACAAGGATTTTTTTCAGCAGAGCTTCGAGTTTTTTATCCTCCAGTTCCTTTTTTGGCTGTTTCAGATGTTCTGCCTCATTTAAGTGAAATTTTCTTGTTTGGAATTGTTAGAATTACTTCTTACAAGAATTGTACGAAACAACATTATCTCTCATAGTCGTGTCGTACAAATCATATCCTGAGCTTCCGTAATATTTTTTTTAGTTGAAAGACGAAAAGAAGCCAGTACCTCAAATGTTTTTTTTTGGAACGACATCGCGTCTAGAATTGATTATTCGAATTATGTTCACAGAAGGCTCATATATTATACCTCGTTTTGAATCTTTAAAATAATTATAGCATTGGAAAACATTCGGATTCGAATAGGTTCTGCAGTTGATGAAATGTAAGGGCTAAGAATTAATTTGAGAAGCTAATATTTTTCGATTAGAATCACGAAACAAGTTATATTTTAGGTCACAAGCGCCGTAAAAGATAAAATAGTTATTTTATTAGAATAGCGTAACCCATGGATATTGTAGTTAAGGTTTTACGTTTTTTAAATGCTTCATTGTTTTACTTTTATGTATAAATACACTGTGAGTTAGTGATATAATCTTTTATAGCCTTATAAGTGCGAATAATTCCAACAATACTACTTGATGAACCATGACCGTATTCGGAGGTTCAATCTTCATTAGGTGAATGGCATCTAATATTTACAAGGACATTTTAAAACATAGAAGCAGTAAAAAGTAACGGTATGCCAGGGTCGATCAGAAAGTTCTCGGCTTGCTACAGATATGGCGCAGGTATAATCAAATAACTATAATTTATGTCAAGTATGATTTATTGGATGGCCTGCTACGATGCTTCAGACACTTCGTTTAATTGCTTCCCTAGAGCAATCGAGTAAAGTAAACAAATCTTGATATGAAAAGTTTCATAGTGGGCTCTATGAAAATAATTAAATATATTAATAAACGGAAAATTTTTCCGTGCTCCAAACAAAAATTGTCCAATTGCCGACCTTAAAATGTTTGCAAGTGTTTCCCGATACTGGTTTCTGATCTTAACCCGTCATCAGTCAGGTTCGAGCTGCACGTTCTAAAGAGCTGAGGAAATGACCAAATATACACCACCATATATATTAGTAATGTCGGATGTAGGCTGTAATACTATGCAGCTCATACCATACTGTGGTGAATGTCCGCAACACTCAGACTACGCGAAACCGTCCATGACCCACCCAGGCCCTGCCTACGTACCAGGGATACACAAAAAGTTGCATATTGGGCTATTTTCCGTTGTATGAATATTTTTAAATCTTGACATTTTTTGTAAAACTGATCAAAGTTTATGTTCTAATAGGTGTTTCGGTTAATAATGTCGATTTTGCTAAGAGATGGCGTTACTAATATATTTGTTGGCATAGACTAATTACGTCTATGGCATTTTGGATGGTAAAAAGATGCCATCAAAAGCCAGTTCGTTATTAATTGTCATTGTGCAAAACCATAGTTTTTTCATAGCTTTGAATATGTCGAATTGTGTATCAGAAATAGACGTTTTGCGGAGAAGTTTAATAACTTTCTTTCATTTGAAGAAAACGGCTGCTGAAAGTTATCGATTGTTAGTTGAAGTTTATTGTGAACATCCTCTAACCCAAAAAACTTGTGAACGATGGTTTAAACCTTTAGAAGTGCTAATTTTGATATAAAAGACAAGGGGCGTCCAGGACAGCCGAAACAGTTTGTAGATTTGCAGGCATTATTGGATGAAGACACAATTCATACGTTGAAACAATTGGCAGAAGCACTAAATGTTGTCTAATCCATGATTTCCGAACGTTTATATGCATTGAGAAAGATTCAGAAGGAAGGAAAATGGGTACCATATGAATTGAAAGAGGGATATTGAAAGGTAAAAATCCTCTTGGGAAATTTTACTTGTTAAATTAAACAGTAAGAAAAGTAATTATAGCTAGCTGTCGACCTAATAATACCATAAAAGATGATAGTGGGGAAATCCATTTTTTCAACATCTTGGAGGGCAATATAAGTTTAACAACGGTGAACCATTCAGTGGTATTAAATAATCGCCGACTGAAATATATCTCAATTGACCATGTCCACTTCATTTTACACGCTGTTTTAAGTATCAAAAAGTTTTCCGTTCGATTGGTGCCGTGTTTTTTAAAAATCGACTAAATTCTCATTCGAATGAACATGTCTTAGTTGAGTTTAGATTTATTTAAACACAATTCTGTTGAGTTATTTTGACGTTTTATAGCAGATGAGACATTGATTCGTTTTTACACGCCAGAAATGATCAACGAGTTCAAACAATGAGTGAAAATTGATGAGATTGTACCTACTTGATTTTCCTGTAAATGGATAGAGGGCTCCATTTATAGGAAAATCCATCTAAAGGAAAAGTTATAGCTACGGTTTTCCGAGATTCTAGTGCTCACATAATACGTGGCAAATGGCAGATCCATCACTGAGGTGCACTACGCTTCATTAATAGATCAATAAAAGAGTGTTTAGTTTAGACTAAACACTCTTTTGGACCACAACTTTGGACGACATATGGATATTTAGTCCATATGTGGTCCAAAGTGCTGCTTCACCACGATTACGCGTGTGCTCACTCGTGCAGGTTGATGTTGCAAAACGCAAATTCTACCTTTCGAAGTGTTTTCACATGCGCCGTATTCGCCGGATTTGGTTTTCAGCGGTTAGTTTCAATTCCCAACCTGAAGAAATGGCGCGCTGGATGAAAATTAACCTCAAATGATGAAGTCAAAGCTGAGACCAAAAAACAAACTAAAATGAATCAATATAGTGTAATTTTCAAGTTCAATTTTTTGGTAAAATGTTGGAATATCATGTCGTAATATGCTAAATAGAATATTTGAATTTTAAATTTTTTTAGAAAAATCGCATAAGGCTATATTACAAATGAATAATTATGCTAATATATTTGTTTATATTTTTGTCAAACGGCAAAAACCTTAAAGAATCCATAGAAGGCCATCTCCCTCTGATTTTTGCCATAAATTGTCATTTAATTAATCATTTCATGCCATTTACGATTATTTTACTATTATCATATTCAGATATAGATATTAAATGATTGTTAACCTTTTCCTCATTCTTTTTGGTCATTAATTAAAAAAAACGCTTAGTCTACATAGCAACGCCTCATCAAATTTTCCGACAATCAGCTAAGGGAACTATCATATACATTTTATCAAATTAACAACGTTCGATAATACGCAAAATTAAATACGGTTTTATTAACTAAACTCGAACAGATTACCACTAAACACTAAATCACTTTTATAAAACTTTTGGGCGCTCGTTTCGCTAACCATGTTAGCATCACCAGGAGATCATTTAATCTAATTCTAAATTGTAACTAATGAAGTGTGTAAAAATCATGAATAACCGTGAAATTAACTAAGCGTTACATTAATAATTGAAAAAGTTGACGTAACGGGATAGGTCCTTTATCCCGGCTCATGGTTTTCTTAAATATTCCTATATTAATACTTTCATACGTATCCAAAGCCCTATTATTATTTACACTTTTAACAAGTCTTAAAATACTAATATCTGTATTATAGTTATGCTCGAGTGCATGTTGGGTAATACAAGATTTTTCTTTTCTCCCGTATCTGATGTAGGCAATATCTTTTTTATATCTCGTTAATATAGATGTTTTAGTTTGCCCAATATAACTCCAATCACAACTAATTTGATAAATTGCAGACTTTTCATGTTGATCTACTTGTTCCTTTTGATTGCCCAGGACTTCTCTAGCCTTCTCCAGCCCTCGTGTTAACTGGGCATCAAAGAGTATTATTATGAATTTATTTTTGATTCTCTCAATAATTGTCTAAACTTATATATTCTCATTAATTTATCTATATATTCTTATTATCCAATATTAACTATCGAATTCGGACACCTCCCTAATTAATTTTAATTCTTTGTTATAATTATCTTTGTTTAAAGGAAAAACTCAGTTAACTTCACGGTTCATGATTTTTACACGTTTTATTAGGTACCGTTGTCAGATAAATAGACCATAGTACAGTTTTAGAATTAGATTAAATCATCTCCTGATGATGCTAACATGGTTAGCGAAACGCGTGTCAAAAAGTTTTATAAAAGTGATTTGGTTTTTACTGGTAATCTCTCTGGGTTTAGTGTGTCACACCGAAGATTCCAATAGAAGAACAGATTGGTTTTATTATTCAAATTTATATTGCCTCTTTCCAAATAAACTCCATTTGATGCGATGCACTTATGTCAGTGAATAATACATTCTTTGATACAGTTCTACTATTTGATACATTCTTTGACACATTTTCTGGTATCCCTCTTCTCTCCCTCCTTCAGTCCCTCCTGGGAATTTTATTTGTTAGCTTTAATGGACTCAACACGTCTTCCACGAATTAGGGTGACAGATTATTTGATTTTGCTGAATTACTTTTCAGAAATATAATTTTTTAATTAAATTTGTTTCAAAAATATCATTCATGTAAATGCCCCTTTTTATGTTATCGTATATTTTAAAAATAGTTTTTTCGAAAGGTTAGTCGACATATATTTTGTGTATTTCAACTTTTATATTTAACAAAATTAAATAAAGTTTTCTTGTATTAAAGTTAGTTTTTTATAAAAAATTAGTTATATATTTTTTGAGCATTGACAAATTTATTTAAATTATATAATAAGATTTTTTACATAATTTAATGGCCGGGGGTTGTCCCTAATACATCTTACACTAATTCTAGATAATTGAGAAGAATTTGAAATTGGAGAGATATTTTAAAAATTGAAATTACAAATTTACACTTATCTTAATATCCATTAAATTCCAATTAAAACTTTTTTTAAAAATTTGTTAGGATTTCATCACGTGCCTTTCCACCAATCGGTTTTTGCTTCCTAAATTTCTGATTCCATCAATAATTTTAATTTGCTGTCCGAATGGCTTCCTGATTATCTTACCATAAAATAGATAATAATAGAGCAATAAATAACAAATAGGAATAACAGAGGTAGTAGAAATGATAAAAAGAAGTAAGTTGATCAGGTTATAAGAATTAGTGATGATGAATACTTCTGGAATGGAGAACGAGGCTAGGAAGAAGACATATACGTAGACCACCACTCGTTTGGGGTGATAATAATGTAGTAATCAAAAAATGGCCCGGGCTCCAATACTGAGAATCATGGAAAGCTAAATAGGAGACCTATGCCTAACGATGAATTGGCCCGGTAGCCAAAAGCCTTGTTGTTGAGCCTCGTAGAAAATAACACACTGTTTTTTTTTATTTTTACATCATTGGTTCAAATGTTAGCTGATGATAGTAAAAGGTGGGGCATTTTTGCATTTTTCAAAATTTCATTAAAATATGATTACTGGATGAAATGGATGATATGAAAATAAATAATTATTAAAAGAAAAAAGATAGAAACTGCTTTTTTCAAAACATCATCGAGAATTATTTCATCATCACCTTTGTTTTAGTAGCACTCGTCTAAAGCAGCAGTTAGCAAGTTGTAGAAATAGCTTCTCAGTCACTTTCAGTTAATGAAGTGGTCATTGGTACTTCAGTCAAAAGCTTCATGTGCTCTAGTGCCAGCTTTGTTTATTGACATGTTCGTTGAAGCATTAGATTATTATTCAATTTACCTAACTACAGATAGCATGTTGGAATTCATTGTCGTGCTTGATAAAAAGAACATCTAAAAGGCATGAGCATAGCTGCCATTTTTTGCTTCAATAATTCTTGAATCTTATAATTAACTAAAATAAGAAAAAATGAACAAAAAGGAGTGCTTAACAGACAAAAGTAGACTAGGGTGTGTGAATTTAAACGAGGTCACGATAAATCGAATGGTAAGTTGAGTTCGCATTTTTTTGGGATTCGTCATATTCATACGACGAGAATAGGTAATCCGAATTCAAATCTGGCCGCATCCACGCATTTAAGATGACTGCAAAATTAAAATCATTGATGGAAAAGTTCTAATCGGAATTGAGTGGATATTAAGACGAGTTGTGAATATGGTTCATAAGTGGATTGAACAGTATGACCAATTACTGGTTCATTTAAATAAAATCGAACACCATAGCTAACAGATACAGAACCATTTAGTTCTATCATATTCACCTAAAACCTTCACCATGAAGAATTTAAAGAAAGAAATAAAATCAAATATATCATTTTCAAATATAATTATATTGATGTTATTTTAATTTCCATTTCCAAAATCTTCTCTCAGTTATCCAGAATTAGAATAAAAGTTATTAGATACAGCCGATAAATTTGTCAATGTTGTTAATATTTTTAATATTCAACTGTAAAAATTATAAAAAGCTTCTTATTTAAACAGAAAAATTTTGTAAGATGATATGAATATAAAAGTTCTTCAGACACGAAATTACATTTCGACTGACCTTTCAAAAAAACTATTTACAAAATATTCGATAATATAAATAGGGACATTTACATGAATTATATTTTTGAGACATATTTATTTGAAAAATTATTTTATCAAGCCAATATCCTTGTTAATTAGGTCAGATATAGCATATTTATATGTGATTATATAGAAGTGATTATTTTTTTTATTAACAATCATTTTAAATTTTCCTTTGTAAATTTAAGGAAGGATGGCAATAGATAACATTTTTTTCCAAAACAAACTTGTTTGAAAAAAATTCTTTTTATTATTTTTTATAGTCAAATAGAAACTCGTACCCCGTGAATTTATGCAATAAAAATTCTTGCCTTAGTTGTCCAGTTCCGAATTCAATTTATTACAGTATAGTGCAATTTGTAAGCTTTACATTTTTATGTTTTAACTGTCAGAGGGACCAAACAAGTGTAGGAGAGGGAGAGTTGGCCATTCACCATTACAAAATTGGAAAATCTTACCGGGAAATTGGAAAAATTCTTAATAGGTCTTACACCACAATGCAAATCATTATAACACGTTATAACAATGACCATCGAATAAAAAGTAAATTCTGGACTTCTTTAAGAAACATTTTTAATGTGTCCGATGAGCGTTGGATTCTACGCAAAGTTACTAATAATCCCAAATTGTCACTTCCTCAATTAGCAAAAGAGGTAGAAATACATTTAAAGAAAAAAGTTATTCCCCAAACAATTACAAATTTATTACATAGAAACAACTCACATGATAGAGTAGCACGAAAGAGATTCTATGTAAGCAAGACAAACAAAATCAAATGGCTTGCATTTGCTGGGGAGCACAGAGATATGGATTTTTCATTTTAGAAAAATGTGATATTCGTAGACGAGAGTAAATTCAACTTTTTTGGTTCTGATAGAGTACATAGGGTGTAGAAAAAACCTAATGAAGCACTAAAATCTAAGAATTTTCGAGCGACTGTAAAACATGCTGGCAGCTCCGGGGGTGCATGCCCGCCAAATGCCCTGAAAACTTACATTTTATTGAAGGGGTTTTGAATCAAAATGTTTATCTTGACACCTTAAGACAAAACCTCAAACAAAGTGAACAACATATAGAAGAACGATTTATTTTTTACCAAGACAACGATCCCAAGTACAAAGCGGTAACACTTAGGACCTGGTTGTTATATAACTGCCTAAAGTTATAGAAACTCCTTCACAAAGTCCCGGCCTAAATGTGACTGAACATCTATTATTCAATTTAAAGGTTGCAATTAGAAGTCATCAAAGTTCTAATATTGAACATTTAAAACTGGTTCTTCAGGAAGAGCGGGCAAAACTAGCACCTGAATATTGTCAGATGCCTTTTAATAACATTTTATCTATGCTCATACTTTCTGAAATGTATAAAGAAAAAATTAAAAGAGATAGAGGTATTTAATAAAAATAATCATTTATTTGAAAAAGTGTACTGTAGATACTTGAATAAAACTGAAAATACTCTCACTGTATAGCACATTTTTGCAAATATAATAATTGATATACTTTTTGATTGATTACCTTTATATTTGTGTATGTAAAAGTAAAGCAAATGATGATATGAAAATATCCAGCAAGTGGGCAATACTTTTTTTTACAGCGCACCACAAAATGCGTCGCTGAGAATTGTGTTGAAATGAAATTCAACGGAACCTAAAATGGAATTCTATTTGCTTTAGAGATCTAGTTTTAAAAATATTTGCTTTAGAGGCCCAACATTTTTTTAAATTTAAATGCAGCCTGTTAGGTAACCGAAATATTGCCGCCCGTCGTCATGCCTTATCTGCAATAGTCCAATTTTCATCTTCCAGGAAGATGATGCCAGGCTGCTTGAAACGCGTCATGCAATGTAGTTTTTAGAAAAGTCTGCGATATCGGAACTCGACTGGCCGACATGTATGAGGTGGCACTGATCCAATTGTTGGGAGATTGCTCCGACTGCCTGCAACTTTAAAGTAACCTGAAGTATATTTACAACACAACTGGGATACCTTGGTCAAACTACAAGGTGCCTCTCACGGAAAATAAGACTTTCAAAAATAACAGAAATATTTATTTTTTCCCCAAAAATCATTATTTTTATTCAAAATAGTGTCCTTGCGCGTCAATACATTTGCAGTCAATACATTTGCGTCAATTAACATTTTGCAGGGTCAATTAGGTTGACGAATAAGTTTTTAAGCTCGGCCAAAGATATATCCTTCAGGATGGCAGTCGACGCCTTTTGAATGGCTTCAATGTCGGTATAACGCTGTCCCTTCATCCGCAAATGAAGTTTTTCGAATTGATGGAAGTCGCAGAAAGCCTAAGCTGGCGAGTATGGTAAACGATTGATGGTTAAAATGCCATTTTCAGTCAAAAAATCAGTGATGTGCGTCGAGTGATGGGACGGCGCATTATCGTGCAACAGGTACCGGCTGCTTTGTTGACGGTATTGCGGCCGCACAAGACCAATACGCGACAACAGATGCTTCATAACATCAAGATAAAATACAGCATTGATCGTTTGAACGGGTGGAATGAACTCCTTGGGCACAGTTCCCTCCAAATCGTAGAAATAAATCAACATTGTCTTGATTTTTGACTTTGACACGTGTAAAGTGTTGATGTTAATTGACAGAAATAATTCAGCGAATACTTGGAAAAAAAGTGTTGTTAATTAGTTACTAAAAATGGCGGAAAATAAGGAGCATTTTCGACATATTATTTATTTTTTATTCCTGAAAATGTAACAATGTCTTGCAGATGCAAAATAAGGTATGTGATGTTTACGGCGAGGGTGCCGTTGACGATTCCACACGTCGTAAGGCGTTCAGAATATATCGTAAAAACAATTTTAATCTTCTTCTCTCTGGCCGAGGCTGACGACAACGAAATATTTATGTAATATAAAGTAAGCCATTAAAATAAAACAGCTCGAGATATCCAAGGAGTTCTTGGAATCAACCAGCCAATGGTATCAATGCGTTAATAAGGCCGATATATGAGTGCCACATGAGTTAACAGAGAAAAAATTAATAGACCGACTTTCTGCTTCCTGCTGCTGCAGATTCTCTATTAATGAAATCAATCCATTTTTAAAGCGGAGAGTTACAGGTGATAACAAATTAATTATGTATAATAATGTTAAGCATAATAAAGCATAATGCAAGTGCGGAGATAGCCCTCCAACCAGCGCAAAAGCCAGTTTTCATCCGAAGAAAGTTACGCCATTCTCTTGGTGGCATTGTATGGGAATCGTTTCTTGAATGGATACTCGCCCATTAGTTTAAAGAAATGCAGTTCACCACTAGGTGGATTAAAGCGATCAATTAATCAGAAGCGGTCTGAATTAGTCAACCGAAAGGGTATTCCGTTTCATCAAGACCATGCTGGACCGCACGTGTCTTTCGCCGCCTGACAATGTTTTAAAACTTTACTGAGATGTTCTGATCGATCTACGGTACTCTTTCGACCTTGCGTCCTTGAAGTACCATTTTTCTAGATACTAAAAACTTTACTTTCTTCGGAGAGCGGAGACCTTCGGAGAAAAATCGGTTCGATCTGTTCTTTAGTATCAAATGTAAATGGAATATATTAGTAGATATTGGTTTACTGGAAATAATTCAACGCATGCAGTAATGGAACGTTCACAATTTAACAGTGGGTTTTTTAAATACCTTTTAATGACCGTGACTGAAATCAAGGTGGTCTTATTCCTAAGAATGTGCTCTTTTCTAGAATAATTAAGTTTCGGATATAGAAAATTGTCGCTCCGAATTAGAATGATTCAATCAATAATTAGAATGATTAAAATTTGCAATTAAAATTTCATTTTAAGTCAAAAATTAATGAAATGTTTTTACAGTTTAACATTTCACTGTTACTATTTTGACATAAACAACTCATACTACTTCCTAATAATCATTTATTAAAAAAGGATACACACGGTGATTGTTATAGTTTGGACAGCATTTCTTAAGTGTATTTCGGTAACCTTTTGGCTGCGACGACGAATAGCTCTAATTTAGCATTTTGTGTTCTCGAATATTAAAAGTAAATTGCGTGGTCGTTGGTTTTTAATGCCTAATCAGTACGTAAATGGTATTTCTGAGTAACATAAATCTTTCGAAAATTCGTTGAAGCGAATGTAGAAGTGTAATAGGAGAATATTTTGAAATATAATAAGCCATTTTTATAATTTTTTTTTGCATTTTTATACATTTATTACATTTTATACATAATTTTGGTTTCTTCTAATTGCTTGCAAGAATTTTTATATTAACTTAGATAGCGGGTGTGGTGGTTAATAATATTTTTTTTTAAGATATGGCGCTGGACTCAAGGGTCACTTCAAGTCTAATCTCTTATGTTATTTTTTTGCTACGACAGTATATTTCAAGTTGCCATTGATGTTTGAACGAATTTGAATTATCGTTATATTTTTTCGTGTGGTAAGCATGTGCGTAAGTTTCGAGCTAAATAAAGAGCATTTGCGGCATGTACTGTTTGTCTTGTTCAATCAATAGAAAAACGCGAGTGAAAGCCATCATATACTTGTGGAAATTTACGGTGACAATGTCCCAACGCAAGACACTTGCGGGCGTTGGTTTTCACAATTTAAAAGTGGTGATTTCAACTTGAAAGACAAATAACACCCAGGTTATCCGAAAAAAAAAATTAAATTAAAATGCCGAATTGCAAGCATTGTTAGAAGAAGACGATATGTAAACAAATGGCAAGAAGATTAAATGTTGGTCGCCAAATCTTTTGTGATCGTTTCCATGCCATGGGAAAGATCCAGAATGCAGGAAAATGTCATATCAGCTGAACGACAGACAGACGGAAAAGCGAAAAATGGTGACCGAAGTTTTGCTTTCTTAGCACGAAAGAAAGACTTCTTTGTATCGGATCTTGATTGGAGACGAAAAATGGATATATTTCGACAACTAAAAAAGAAGAAAATCGTGGCTTGACGGAGGACAAGCATCAACATCGACGGCAAGACCGAATCGCTTTGGAAAGAAGACAATGTTGCGCATTTGTTAGAATCAAAAGGGTGTTTTGAAACCAGACGAAATAGGTAATACCGTTCGCTACAGCCAACAAATGATCATTTTAAACCATGCATTGAACGAAAAGCGATCAGAATGGGCTACAAGGTACGGAAAAGTGATTTTGCAACAAGACAACGCCCCATTACATACATCATGCTTGGCTGGTCATTCTTGCCCAAACGACAACCTTCCGACTACCACTTGTTTTCATCGATGTCACACGCACTTTCTATGAAACACTTTAGCAATTACGGAGATGTCCAAAAATGGCTTGATGACAGATCCACCTCAAAAAATGTACCGTTTTTCTGGGAGGGCATCCACAAATTGCCAGAGAGATGGCAAAAATGTGCAGCTAGCTATGGTGCATACTTTGAATAAAACGTTTGTTACCTTTCTCTCAAATTAAACGTTTTTTTAAAGAAACTAATAAGAATTATTAACCGCCACACATGGTATACCACCCTCGATTTTATTGATATGTCTAAAATATAGCGCTTAGCTTGTTACTATGTTTATAGGTTCTTTTATCCACTTTTTAATATTATTCTTAATATTTAATACAGAATTAAGAAGAACTCTTTCTCTCTCTATATATATATATATATATATATATATATATATATATATATATATATATATATATATATATATATATATATATATATATATATATATATATATCGCCGTCATACCGTATTACTATATTTACATACCTCGTATACCTGAACGTTTCCTTTTTTTCTACATTTCCTCTCGCAACTCTACACACTATGTGTTGATTAATCATTTATTATTAACCTATTTTAATAGAAACGAATATTTTCTTCCTCATTTTTTTAGTATTCAAAGATTAATTATTCTTTGAAAAGGCAAAATAAATATTAATATACCTTAATTTACATAACAATGTTTGTTTTTAAAATATATGTCAAAAACATGTTGTTTACAAATTGAAGGTCATGAATTTACTTGTAAAATGATATAGACTTAGCAGTACATAAAATAATTTTCCAGTGTTCTTTGACCCATTCATTCGGAAAACAGTACTCATCTTAACATTCCGAATGTAATATATTTTGTACTAATTAATCTTGAAACATGAGCGTACCCTATGTTGTATCATTAATAATAAAAAGCAAAAAAAAAAAGATCCATCCAAGTTCAAGTGGTTTTTTTTATGATATTTTGAAATCAATATTTTTGCTGGATATTTATTTACTTGTATTATATATTATTTCTCTGTTTTTTAGTCGCTTTTCTTATTGTGTATTACTTTTCTATTATTGCAATTTTATGAATTCATAAGTTTAGATAAATTATGGTCATTTTTTACATCTGAGTTTTTTAGCATCTCTATAAGTAACAAAAACGGCAAGGAATATATGTGAATTGACTTATAAAGTAGTAGTTCCAATCTATACGGCATAAAGTTGGTTTGTTGGTTGTTATGTCATTAACAATTTTAACTCATTCACAAAATGCGTTTAATCCATGAATATATGACGAACCTCGTATACAACTCACTGCTTTTCAATACTAAAGTCAGGTGGTTGTCGCGAGGAAAAGTTCTAACGAGGCTTTTTGAATTGCGAGATGAATTAAAAATGTTTCCTCATTGTGCGATGAAATGGGTGCCAAATACGACTCATTGCTTTTCCATACTGAAGACAGGTGGTTATCGCTTGGAAAAGTTCTAAAGAGGCTTTTTAAATTCCGAGATGAATTGAAAATCTTTTTACAGATAAAAATAGCCCGTTTTCAGAGTTTTACAAGATGGAGAAACTGTATTACTGTTAGTTTACTTGAGTGGTATATTTTCACATTTGAATGACGAATACGAGTTTACAAGGCCGTAACAAAAATATACTAATACAGATATTAAGAAGCTTAATATTTGGTTTATACGCCGTGAAAAATGCAATTTTCATGCATTCACTTTAACTTCGGACTATATTACCAAAAATATGGATTTAGAAAATTTTGTTATTGATCGCAGGTTGGAGAGTATGAAAACGAATTTACGAGAATTAAAATTTAGTTACTGGAATGTTTTCCAGATAGCAACCATGATTTGTCGAAAAGATGGGTTCTTAATACGTTTGATGAAAATGTTGTTGCAGCTGCTGAATTACCTCTTGAGATTGACAACCAACTTATTGAAATTTCGGCCGACCGAATTTTTAACTCAAGATTTATATAAGTTTTGGCTTACACGACGATGTGAATACGAAAGCCTAGTAACGGAAGCTTTGAAAACATTGATCCCCTTCGCTGGTTCTTACTTATGCGAAAAAAGCTTTTCGTCTATGGTGTCATTAAAAAACTAAATATAGAAATCACTGGAAAATAATTTGCTTATGTGTGTTTGCAATGATGATCCCCGTATAGAAAAATTTTTAAGTGAAAAATAATATCAGCCGTCACATTAAATTATTATTTCAAATAACTTTCGCTATTATTTCATTTAAGTTGGTAATATTTAATTTTCTAATGCTTGTTTTTAAATTAAAAATACTTTAACAAAAAGATGTTTCGTATACGGGTCTTTTTGAACACATTTCGACCCCCCATATTCTTCAACGCGACTCCCAGGTTGAAAAACAATGGTCTAGCAAGGCTTTTTTTCATACATACAGCTCGTCCCTTTTCAAATTCGGATAATTGCCTAAATCGAGTGCATCAACTCGTGTCTTTTTAGTAATTTTAAGAGAACCACAAGAAAATTCCTTAGTTTAGCACACTAAAAATAACTCACAATCTGATAAACAATATATTTCGTACGCTTTACTAATTTCTGTCCAATCGCATAGACACCTAAAGGTAAACAAACATAAAATATATACATTTTTCTGTCCATGATTCGTTTTCCTTGTTGTTCTCTCACAGAAGGAGTTGAAATGCATTTTCTATTTTTATTGAAAAGTCTTAATGGTGGTGTTTCTGATGATATGATTGTTTCATAATACAATGGTTTTGATGCAAACCATGATGTCTCGGGTAATTTTGGAACTATCGAAATATGTAAAAGTCCGATAGTAATGGATCAAGTGAACATGATGAATTGAGACGGAGTGCTAATGAAGACTGAATAATATTAAGATACCTAATTACATCCTCAGTATGGTAATGTCCAGGTGGAATTTGGCAGAAATTACTTTTCAAGATCATACATTGAAAATGATTGAATGTAAACTTTCTGCACTATTTCTCACTCTGATATATACATACACCTACCATATGGCCCCTTTTCCATGAAGTGATTACAAATGATTGACACTTTGTCCCTTATAACCATCGTCTTCAAGAAATGTTTAATTTTCTTTTCACCAAATTTTCAAAATATTTGTGAATATTTTCAGACAACACTTCTAATTTCCCATACAGTTTCCTTCAGTTCCAATCAATTAAAAAACAGATTTCAGTATTATCAATACTGATCTATATTCAAATCTTCGATGTGAAACCCAAAATTCGAAGCAATTTACCACTAATCACCACATTACTTAAACACAAAGAGATTTACTACTAAACACCGAATCACTTTTTAAAGTTCTTGACGCATGTTTCGCTAACCATGTTAACATCATTAGGAGATTATTTAATCTAATTCTAAAAGTAAACTATGTTCTATTTATATGAGACCCTAATTGCTAACCTATTACCTAGGAAGCGTACTACCTACCTAATGAAGGGTCTAAAAAAAAGGAATCAAGAAAAAAGAAAAAAGGGGAAAAAAGAGAAAAAAAAGGAAGAAAAAATGAACCGTGAAGTTTACTGACCCTTATATTAATAATTGAAAAAATTGACTGAACGGAATAGGTCCTTTATCCCGGTTCATGATTTTCTTGCATTTTTCTATTTGAATGCTTTCAAATGCATCCAAAGCTCTATTATTATTTACACTTTTAACCACTCTTAAATTACTAATGTCTATATTATGGTCATGTTCGATTGCATGCTGGACAACACAAGATTTTTTATTTCTCCCATATCTAATGTGGGCAATGTGTTCTTTATATCTCGTTAATATGGATCTTTTTGTTTGCCCAATATACTTCCGATCACAATCTTGACAGCTAATTTCGTAAATCCCTGACTTTTCATGTTGATCTACTTTATCCTTTAGATTACCCAGGATTTCTCTTCATTTATTATATGGTTTGTACACAACCTTAATGTCCACTTTTATTTAAAATTTTGCCTAGCCCTCGTGTTAATTGGGCAGCAAACGGCATTACCATGAATTTATTTTTGTTTTAATCCTTTTAAAAAGTCGAAGATTCTTTCAATAATTTTCTAAACTTATGTTTTCTAATTAATTTATCTACAATGTTCTTATAACCGTTCACTTCGTATACCTCCCTAATTAGTTTTAATTATTCATTATAATTATCTTTGTTTAAAGGAAAATTGATTAATCTATTTACCATAAAAGTTATTAACGTATTTTTATTGTTTCTACTGACTAAAACATTCAGAAATGGTAAACTGTCGTTGCTTTCGAGTTCATGCGTGAATATTATGTTTTGGGATTTACTATTTAAGTTCTTAATTAAATCATATAAGTTTTCATTTTTTTGAATCGGAAATTGCAAAAATGTCATCCACATATCTTAACCATATCTTCGGAAAGCAACTGAATTTATTTTTCGCCTCGATTTCAAATTTACTCATAAATAAATTGGCCAAGAATGGTGACAGATGCCCATTGCCGTTCCTTCTTGTTGTTACCGATGTAAGGATTGCTTATTGCCGTTCCTTTTTGTTGTTCGTAAAACTTGTTATTAAGTTGAAAACAATTTTGCTTCATACATAATCTTGTTAAAGAAATGTACTCAGAAACAATCTTGTTATTAAAACCATTTATCTCAAGTAACTGCCTTAGGTATGTCAAGGTATGTTGAATAGGGACACTCGGAAACAACGATGATACGTCAAAGGAAACCAAGACCTCACCTTCCCGTAGATGTGTGTTTTTGACTTTTTCTATGAATCTTGTTGAGTTTATCACAGAACAGGAATGTAGTTGGTTTCGTAGATTTTCAAATTCCTTTGTTAACCATTTTGCCAAGTTGTATGTTGGAGAATCAATGACTGATACAATTGGTCTCATTGATTTTCCTGTTTTGTGAATTTTCGGTAGAGCGTACAATCTTGGCACTTTTGGATTAGAAATATGAAGTTTGTTTTTTAGAGAAAGTATCTCTGACTTCGTTGACCATTTTTGACAGTGGATTCCTCGGTTATCGTTTATATGGACCATGTTGAATTAATTTTTCAACGCGTTCAAAGTAATCAGATTTGCCCATTACTACAACCTTATTTCCCTTATCAGCTTTTAAATAAAAACAATCCTTCTCTCGCAGCCGCTTGACAATCTTAGAAATATTTGGCATATTTTGACTTTTATTTGAAATATTTTCTGCAATTTTGCCTTTACATGCCTCTCTGACGAAAAGTTTGGAAGACTCCGGTAAGTGTTTAATACCAGCTTCAATACCGGCTACCATATCCTCCAAAGTCCTACGGGATGCAGCAAAGCAAAATTGAGGCCTTTATTTACGAGATTTAGTTCTGGATTGTCGAACGTCTGTGTTAAAAGATTTTCTACTATGTTGATGCTCTTTTTTGGATTATGTTCTTTCGGCTGCTCAATTTTCAGCTTTTAAAATTTTTTATTTAAAGATGACATTTTTTAAATAAATTTACTATTTACTGCTGTAAACATATTCCTTTGGAAAGTGCACCAACTTTCATGTTTTACATTAGTTAATTTAAAAGTTAATTTCTTGTAAAGATTGTACGCCTGAATTTTAAGCATAATCCTTTTACTGTACAAATGTTTGATTTTTAAATCAAGCCATTTCTGTTTTGCAAAATTAGTTATTTTGTCGCATATTTTGGAAGATTTTGAAATATTAACTTAAATAAAATTGGAAAATATTTTATTGATCTGACATGACTTAAGAAACCAAATATCTGCTCCAATAAGCCTAATTTTAGTAGTGTACTTACGATAAAGATTTAGTTCCGCTAAGCGTGTAGCCATCGTAGATCAATTCTTCTATTGGAACTTCGGTGTGAAACACTAAACTCAAGGAGATTTATTACTAAAAACAGAATCGCTTTTTTGAAGTTCTCGACGCACGTTTCGCTAATCATGTTAGCATCATCAGGAGAAAATTTAATCTAATTATAAAACTAAACTATGTTCTATTTATGTGAGAACCCTAATTGCTAACTTACTACCTAGGATGCGTACTATCTACCCCATGAAGCGTGTGTGGTTAACATTCCTTAGGCAATACGTTTCAATTTTGAGGCGTTGGAAGCTCGCTTTCGCTTTCTGTTCTTTCGCACATCCTAGTGTATCGTAGTGGATCTTTTGGATTGCCCAATATATCTTCGATTACAATCTTGACAACTAATTTTGTAAATCCCTGATTTTTCATATATATATTCTTTATACTATTTTTATATCTATGACTTCTCTTAACTGATTATTCAATTTGTACATTACTTTTTTAAAATCCTCTTATGTTAATTAGGCATCAAACAATATTACTATGCATTTGTTTTTGTTCTGTTTCTTTTGAAAAGTCGAAGATTCTTTCAATCATCATAATCTGTTGCTCTACAACCCTTAAAGGGACTTGTAATTGCGTCTTTATAATTGTAATATTTTCACAGAATGGGATAGTTGGTTCCATTTTAACTTGAAGGACCGGTACCGGAAGGGACAGTTCGGTAGGGGTTACCATTCTTTAGGCAATACGTTTCCAATTTGAGGCGTTGGAAACTCGCTTTCACCCTCCTCTGTTAGCTGCATTCTGCATATCCTGTGTACGTTCTACAATGCTCAGAGAACCCGACGAGTATGTCGATGTAGGATGAGTTGTTATATCTTGGGTACAGAGTGGGTATTTCTCCGAGTTTTGTCGTAGACAATCATTCTTACAACAATATCCTAAGCTTTTGTTTTCTAATTAACATATCGATTATAAGTATCTGGCCTTGACAAAAAAATATTTTAGGTGTAAAATTTATTTTATTTTTCAACGTAATCACTTTTCAGTTCGATACACTTACTCCAACGTTTTTCTGTCTTCCGTATCTCCTCTAAAAATATAATTGCTCCAACGCTTCAAAATAACTGTTCCGTTCCGTATATGCCGTTGACTGTTCGTTGGTCTCTGGTGTGCTGTAACAAATCCATGTTTCGTCAACCGTTATGATCGACACCAAAATCATTCCGATTGTGTTTTAACATCGCTAAACATTGTTTTGAAATTGACACACCTGTGTGATTATTGTCAATTGTGAGCAATCGCGGCACCCATATTGGGAAGAGCTTTTTCATATCCAAATGACTTGTTAAAATATTCTGCACCCGTTCAATTAAGATGCGCCCAGGCTCAGCAATCTCACGCATTTTCGTTCTCCGATACGATATGATGGATTTTTTCAATAATTTTTGAAGTGGTAATTTCATTTTGACGACCTGCAAGATCTTCATCAAAAATGCTTATACGGACATATTTGAATTCAGCTGATGCCCCCAGGCTCAGCAATCTCACGCATTTTCGCTCTCCGATACGATATGATGGATTTTTTCAATAATTTTTTAAGTGGTAATTTCATTTGGACGACCTGCAAGATCTTCATCAAAAATGCTTATACGGACATATTTGAATTCAGCTGTTCAATATTTTATGGTAGATAACCAGAGTTTCCATAAACTTAGTTTAGCTTCGTTTTAATCTCATCATTTGTTTTCTATTTAAAAAGCAAATATTTTATCAATGTTCGATATTCAATTTTTTTTATTGTTGTAAAATCACAATAGTTCTTCTAGTTAAATGGATGCCATTTCCAAACTAAACCACGCAGCAACTGGATAGTTTGACAGTAAAGCTATGAAAGGTTATATTTACGAAAAATATCACTTTTAAAAGACTAGCAGCACCATCGCTGGCCTAGGCCAGGTACTTATCATACAGCCATTTGGCCATCTCCTTATTCAATTTTAATTCATTGCTGTAATTATATTGGGTTATCTTTGTTATAATTGTTTGGAATTTACCATTTAGGTTCTAAACCCATTTTTCTAAATTTTCATTTTCATTGTTATATCAAAAAATTGCAAAACATCATTCACATATCTCAGCCACACCCTCGAAAACAACTGTTCACCCACTGAACAACTTCAATTATTATCATTGTAATTAAAATTATAATTGTTTTAGAGCTGTGGCACTGCTGATACTTTGTACGAAAGCAAATGGTACGAATTCAATTATTGTGTCAGATTTTAGAGTGTCCACTTCAGTTACTTTGAATTATCTTGAATCATCTTCTGATGATACTAAAAAAAGTGATTTGGTATTCAGTTGGAAATTTCTTCAAGTTTAGCATCAAACAAATATTTAAAAAGCATGACAGTACGTAATCATAACAGTATATGTGCGTATTTATTTTAGGGTATATTTTTTTCAAATGTTGGAAAGGGCGTCCATATTGGTTCATTTATTCTGTTTGTTATTAATTGGTATGTTTTATTTATGTAAAAAAGTTGTAGATGTTTTAAATTAGCACAACTGATACTGACATCTGTTTACTACTATCTTATTGCGGTTTGGCATTGACATGCAACCGCTTGACTTATATATGGCAGCAAGTGTTATAATCAAAATATAGTTTTTCCCTGAAACCCCAAAAACTGAATGATAAATGGTAGAAAATCGTAAACAAAAGGTTTCGAAAAATCTTTGACGTCAGGTAAGCAACATGTAAATATAATCAACGTTTTAGAACTCATTAATCGACGATTGACAATTAATGATGAGGATAAACATTTTGGAAAATTATTTCCTTTATGCCAATAAATTTTGAGGCGGGTGAATATATGGATTTAACGCCATGCTAATACTCCTAAGTCACATTTTTATTTACCAGTTTTTAAGTAAATAACAACAAACACATTCTTAATAATATGAAAAATAAATTAAAAACCATCATAAAATGTTAGACCCTAGAACTTTGTGTTTATATCAGTTTTCATTATTATAAATGATTAATTGTGTTCTTTTGAGTATTTAAATATGAAACATAAAAGTTGTTTGTTGTTCTTACATAATTTGATATAATTGATTTATGACACTTAGTCAGCCTATAATCCCTGACATAATATGTTTTGCTGGAAAGCTCAACACAATTTCTGTAGTGGACAGATATGAACATTTACATTGGTGACCTTCACGGTGATTTATGTTATACTTCTGAAAAAGTCTTAATGTTAACATGATTTAAAGCAATGTGCATAAGCTATAATGGTATAAAAAATTAGGTTCTTTAAATTTTATATTTGTTAAATTACACTGTTCAGGAGTAATGAAGAATTTTAAAAAAGGAAGGTGGCGTGTTTTTTTCATACAAGCAAACATTATTTAAATGTATGTAAACATTTTTTTAATTATTTAAACAGTGAACAACTGTTTGTATATAGTTAGCTGCTTATTTTGTAAAAATATTCATTAGCAGTATTTTTAATAAAAGCTGTTTTTTAAAATTTTTATTACTATTATCAAGTAGAGTATATTTTTCCTTCGAAAAAGTTGGTTGCTAATTATCCTTTAGTAAATATCCAACACAGAACAATTGTAAAAAATCATGTAATCTTACGTCAAAGTGGTTAACAGCAAAATTGAGAGGCGATTCTTTGCCTGATTTTACACTCTTACCTATTGATATACAATAATAGCTTCATTTATTTTCATCGTACCAACCATTAGTAAGAGAGCCGTATTTAGACATCTGAGTTACCTGATATATATTAAATATATTAGAAAGCGAAAATATTATGATCCTTCTGTAAATTGTATAATATAATCAGGTCGGAAAAAATAACTCCTTTCAGATACTTTTCATTGAACTTCTACGAGCAAACTCACGTTGCATTAAATATTAGTAGGGCGTAACAAAACTGTTTTCCTTTTTTTCTTTGTTTGTAAATAAAGGGTAATACTTCACCCCACAAAGGCTTAATGCGACTTCAACTTTTTGGACCGACAAATAAACATTTCTTCGCCAGTATTAAATTGATTTTGCTGCGAAATATTCAATCGATGGTTTAGACCAAAACAAAAAACAAATTAAGGTTAAGTTCACCCGTGACAATCAGAGCTAAAAGTATAGTCTTATGTCAGATTGTACACGATACATAAAAAAGTTTATATAGAGAAACAGACTAATACATTCACACTTTAAAATAAAGCAAATGTGTTTTATTGTATATACGCTCTCTTGTCCGTGTTACTGCTGTTTAAAAATAATAAAAATATAAATAATTTGGAAATCCCATTTAGTCATGATCAATTGCGACATAAAGGAAAATTTGGAAAGCAAAAGGTCCTGGATAAACGCAAATTAAGGCAATGAATGACGCGAAAAAATTAAAAACTGAAGAATTTCCTAACCTGTATAGTGGTCAACGGATTATGGAGCTAGATGAGTTAAGAAAAAATTTAAAGTGTTGTCAATATAAAAAAGTTCTATGAAAGTGTTTTGAATGTTAGCGTGTGAAGTATGACGACACAGTGTTGCCAAGTTGTGATGTATATCCCTCCACTACGCGTTTATTGTTTTAAAAGAATGTCAATCAATAGATCAAAAAAATCATGTTTATTCAAAAAATGTTCTAATATTTTGTTTTACAGCATATTGGTTTTTCTAAAAATTCGTAAAGAAATATCTCAAGATAAACAGGAAATTATGTCTGTTTTTATACGGAATTATATGGAATGGAATGGAACGAAATAACACACACACACACACCCATACGCACACGCACGCACGCACGCACCCACCCACACGTACGCATCCACACACACACGCACACCCACATCCACACAAGAACCCACCCACACGTACGCACCCACACACACACACGCACACCCACAGCCACACAGGCACAGCCACAACCACCCACCCATACACACAAACAAACACACAGTGGATGGCAAAGTGGATTCCGGGAAATTGCCGGAGAGGGGCAGCGATTTTGAGATTGATTTGTCGAACTACTTTGCTGTGTTAGATCCGGATGAGATGGAAAAATCAGTTCGATATGAAGAAATCACCAACAATGTGCTTGAAAGGGCTGCTTCAATAGCACTAGAAGAAAAATGTCTCAAACAGACAAAAATCTGCAGTGAGAGATTGATTTAATGAAAAAACGACAGACAATGAAAAATGCAGGGAGTCCTTTTTGCAGGGTCGAGTTCGCTGGGCTCTGTAAAACTATAATAAAACGTATCAGAGAAGAGACGCGCCGATTCAATATGCAGCTAGAGCAAAAAACTCTGGAAGAAAACAGGGAAATTAACAAGGCTAAACAGAAGCTGAGAAAGAAAATAACACAAATTTATGCCTTAATGCGTTAGAACTGCACAGTGTGCAGAGCGCGAATGGAAGCGTTAGATGCTGTCAGAAAATTTTACTCACAGTTATATGAAGATCAGAACCAATAAAGGATAACAATATCCACGGAAGAATAAATGCCAGATATCCTAGTGGATCAAATGACAAATGCTATAGAATCGATAAAAAATCCGCCAGGAAAGGCTCCAGGAAAGGAACTGTTGCAATGTTAAAAGCTGGACGTCGGACTTTATATAAAACACTGGCAAAATTTTACTCAAAATACCTCAAAGAACAAAAAGTACCTGACTTATAGAAAAATGCAGATGTGATCCTTTTAAATAAAAAAGGAGCAAAGGAAGATTTAAAGAACTACCGCGAAATAAGCCTTCTATCAGTAATGTACAAAGTTTTCACCAAGATAATATTTAAAAGAATATTAAAAAAAAGTGAATGCTGCACAACCTAGAGAACATTCAGGATTCAGAAGTGGATTCAGTACAATGGATCACATCCAGGTTAAACAGCGAATACACCATGCCACTGTGCTTGGCTTTTATTGACTACGAAAAAGCATTTGACTCAATCTCAAAGCAGGCCATAATGGATGCATTGCTTAGTTAGGGGGTAGATAAAGCATATGTAATTTTATTAGGATCGATATATGATAGAGCTACAGTGACAATTTACCTTGATGATCTTAAAGTTGGAATTAATGTAGAGGGAGGTGTAAGGTAGGGTGACGCAATATCGCCTATTCTTTTCTCGGCCTGCTTTGAAGAAGTATTCTGTAATCTCGACTGGGAACAGGATGGTGTAAAGTTCAATGGTGCAAACTTAAACTGTCTTAGATTTGCAGATGATATCGTTCTCCTTTCACAAGACCCAGCGGAGCTGCAAAGGGCTAGCGAACTGTTTGGCTTAAAAATAAACCTAAAAAAGAGGCAGGTTATGTTCTGAGGACAGACGAATTCAGTTTTAGGAAGGCATTTTGAGATTGTGGACCGCTTTATATATATTGGGCAGAGGATTTCAATGAAGGCAGATTCCGCCCGGGAAGTGGAATGGCGTGTTAAATGTGGGGCCTGTTATGATATACGGAAGTGAAACCTGGACACTCACATCGCAATCTATTCAAAAACTTCGGGTAGCACAGAGGAGAAAGGAAACATATATACTTGGCATTACAAGTTGAGAGAGAAAGCTCTGATCATGGACCAGACAACGAACAAAAGTGTGTGACATCATACAGCGAGGCGATGAGGCGACAGACGGATCAAGGTAATCCTGGAGTGGATACCGCTTGATCGCAAATGTCCGCGAAAAAGACCGAAAGCACCATGGACAGATGACATCGTTAAGTATGTTGAATCCGAGTGGCAGAGGAAAGCCCAGGACGTGAAAGTTGGAAGCATGCTGAAGAGGCCTTCATCCTGTAGTGGATTGACACGGGCTGATGATAATGATGATTACTATATATATATATATATATATATATATATATATATATATATATATATATATATATATATATATATATATATATATATATTTCCTCCCCACCATCAGGGTACATATGCTCTCTCGCCAAGTATAGGAAGTCCCTCTCCACAATCAAACAACCCATATTTTCACCGATTTCTCGTTGGATGGCTTATAAATGGAGATGTTTGACTTCTTTGGACTGCATCCAACGAGACAACAGTAGTCAAGAGTTATACACCCCGACCGTTGGACTCCACAATCTCATGTGGAACGCACCACAACCTGCGTCTCCGCCATAATGAGCAATTGTTAGTTGCTTAACCGGGAGGAAGCCCCACCCATCCCTTACGGTTGGGGGTATATAGCTCCTGACTACTGTTGCCTCATCGGACCGAAAAAGTCAAAATACTCCATATATATATATATATATATATATATATATATATATATATATATATATATATATATATATATATATATATATATATATATATATATATATATATATATATATATTAATATGCAGTGTTAGAATTCCTTAGACTGAGTCCAATGAGACCACAGTGCTGAGTGTAATCACACACCTAACTGCTGGGTTCCACATTCTGATGTGGAACACACAACAACCTGCGTCTCCGCCTAAATGACCAGTTTTCTGATTGCTCGACCGGGAACGGGCCCCACCCATCCCTGCAGTCTTCCTACATTTTTCTCTCTGGCCAACCTTCCAAACGTCAACCTTGTGTCTGAAACAGCCTCTATCCTGAATTTCACTTTGTGTAATATTTGCTGATCTTAGGTCCTCTTTAATTGCAGCAATCTATTTAATTATTTCAGCTTTAGCTCTACTTCTATTTTCATAAAATTCGACTATTTGTCGTGGTGTAGTCTACTCGGATTCATCCGTATTATGGGTCCGTAAAACTTAAGCCTTCTTTTTCTCATATCGCTTTGTCTATCTGTGTATTGTTTGATTTCTTGGTTTTCTCGAAGTCGGTATGTTGTGCTATTTATTTGTTTGGGGCCTAAGATTTTTCTTTCCTTCTTTTCAATGTCCTCGATGTCTCTCTTTCTATTCAAAATGAGCGTTTCTGCCCCATGTAGACATTCTGGCTTAATAACTGTGTTGTAATGTCTCAGTTTTGTGTCACCCAAATATTTGGGTGAAGAGACTCGTCTGATGTTACCATATTTTGTTTTTAGAAATGGTGTTCTTAGTCTGTTGTAGGTTATGTATTGTGTCTTTTCAAAGGAAATTTGGAGTCCTAGCTTTTCTGCTGTTTCTTTTAGGATTTCAATCTGTTTCCGTGCCGTTAATACATCTTGAGCCAAAAATGCCAGATCATCAGCAAACGCCAGACAATCAATTTTGTTGTTGGTTCTCCCCAGTTTAATGGGCTGGTCAATATTCAGGGCCGACTTTTTTCACGCCATGGCGAGGGTCCATCCCCTTGTTTCACTCCAGTTTTAATTTCGAAGGGCCCCATGAATGTCACCCATGAATTTAACTTTTGACCTTGTGTTAGTTAATGTTGCTTTAATAATTGCCAGCGTTTTCAGATCTAGTCCTTGCTCTTTCAAGATTTGGAATAAAAATTCGCGGTCAATAGACTCGTATGTTTTTTTGAAATCCACAAATGTACAGAAGAGATTTTTATTGTACAGTTTTTGATGTCTTAGGATCAACTTTAGATTCAGGATCAACCCGGTCGAAAACATGTTTGATATTCACCAATTTTATGTTCTATCTGTCCCTGTACTCTGTCTAGTAGACATTGCGATATAATCTTGTAACAAACTGGGAGAAGAGATATCCCTCTATAGATATTTACATCCGTTCACTTCCGTTACATCCGTTTCTTATGTAGTGAATGGATTAGAGCATCTTTCCAATCTTCCGGAATCTGTTCGGATCGCCAAACTTCTTGTAGAATTTGGGTTATTTCCTTGATTGTACCTGGACCAGCGGATTTTAAAAGGTCAGAAGTGATTCCATCTTTACCAGAAGCTTTGTTATTTTTAAGCCGCTTGATTTGCCTAAATATTTCATCTTCATTCGGTGGTAATGAATCTGGGTTTGTTTGTTTAGGGTTTAGTGTTGGTAATTTGTTTAAGGGCTCAGGACAGTTTAGTATTTGTTCAAAATATTTCGCAAGTTCTTTGCAATTGTCTTGGTTATTTAAAGCTAATTGTTCGTTTTCCTTTTGGCAGCAAAGATTTTGCGGTTGATAGCCTGTTAATTTAGTTTTAAATGTTTTGTAAAAGTTTAGGGTGTTACTTTTTTGGAAATCTTTTTCTGTTTGATTAAATTGACTGTTTTCATATTTTCTTTTAGTTTGTCTAATTAGCTTCGATGTTTCTTTTCTTACTTCCAAAAAGATGTTATAGTTTTTCGCTGTTTTTTGACTGTTTCAATCTTTGAATGCTTTACTTCGGCTTAATACTGCTTGCTCGCAAACTTCATCCCACCACGGATGGTTTCTACGTTTTTGCAACTTGGACCAACTTTAAGATGGCTGTTTTAATAATTTTTTGTTTCAATTCTTCAGCCAGTTCTGTGCTGGTTGTTTATCAAGCTCTTCTGTAAGGGCTGGTTTTATTTTCGTTGGGTCGAACTTTGGTATTAGTAGTCTCTTTTGAATAAGTTTTCGAGGTTTTAAGCCAAGTTTGATTCTAGTCAAGTAGTGATCCGTGTCTATGTTAGCTCCTTTCCTGACTTGAACATTCCAAATCTCTTTATAATTGGGGTACGAAGTGGCAACATGGTCAATTTGAAATTCACCCATGTACGTGTTTGGGCACCTCCAGGTCTTTTGTTTTGTTATTTTCTTTTTAAAATGGGTTGACATTATTTTTAGAATAAACTACGAACATAGTTCAACCAATCTTCTACCATTATGGTTAGTCCATTTATGAGCGGGAAAACTGCCGACTGTTTTCCTGTACTTTTTTCTTTCCTTAGTTGGGCGTTGAAATCACCCAATAAGATTTTTACATGGTTAGATGGAATTTTAGAGATAGTCTTTTTCAGAATTTCCCAGGAGGTATTTACTTTTTCAGGATTAGATTTATTTTCTTCGTTAACTGGGAGGGATGCATTGATTAATGTATAGTTTTTGTTAGCACACTTGAGGGATAGTGTCATAAGTCGATTACCGAGTCGATTACGAAGAACCAAGAATGTTTCTTGAGATAGCGAAAGCAACACTAAGATGTGGTGTATTTTTGAGTATTCTTTTGTCCTTTTTACTTTTAAAAAGTCTGTAGGCTGATTCAGTGTTTGCCTCAATTCGTGTAGTGTTCCTGGACGCAGGTGAGAATTGATATTTACCGTTCCAAAGAAAGTTTTTGTTTTCGGTTTCAGTCGCTGGCCAGAGGTCTCCGACTAAATCAAAAAGATTTTGCGTTTAAGCCCGGACGCCCTAGAATCCGAAAGTCCGGTTGTACCAGCAATGCTGGCAGATGATTGTCTACCTCATGGGGTAATTTTGTAATTACTAGAACGCTTCATCTTGTACTTTGAATTAAAATTTTGAACCATGTCGGTTAGTTAGACTGGAGGGGTTAGTTCCAGAATTTAAATATCAGTCGAACAGACGCTGACCACTCAATCGCTTGATACAAGTCAGACGCTAAGTAGATTTGTTTGTTTTTTGCCTTGGTGCGGGGCTGCTTATTTTGAGATATTCGCAGCTGTCCATTAATATCTAATGGAACTTTCACTATCCACCACCCGTGACCCGTCCAGTACCTTAGGCGAGGTATACTGGATATATATATATATATATATATATATATATATATATATATATATATATATATATATATATATATATATATATATATATATATATATATATATATAATAAACTCATATTGTAACTATATGCGTCATATACATAACATATTTTGTTATTATGTTTTGTAAACCAAAACACATCAATTTTTATACTTTGTTATTTCGCTATATCAAGATGGTCTACTTTTAATCGACATTATTATTTAATTGGGGAAAGTAGATACAGTACGTCTTCTGCATGACCTAAATTCCAATAATTAGAATTAGTGAAATATTTTAGTCAAGGTTATGTACGATTTGCTATAAATAACATTTTATTTTGGAAATATTTTTATGTCTACATATACTATTTAATCATTAAGAAATTGTTAGTTCATCATCAATAATTGTTCTAAAATTAGCACTGACAAATTCTCCGGACCAATTCCGGATTGATTCAGAAATTTTTATGCTTTAATGTTTTTTATAGAACACGTCCCACAGTTTAATTATATCTCATTAGATGGTTCACAATATGAGCTCATAAAAATATTTTAGCGATATAGTTAATTGACACAACAATTGGCAGATGTTTTTAAAATTAAATTACGACTAATTTAATTGCTAAGATTGACGAGTAATATCGTTTTAATAAAGGACTATCGAATAAGAACATCAAAACTTTAGAATGAGGCATAATGATAATTGTAAGTGATAATCCCAATTTTTTATTTTATCTTGAAGAATCAATAATGTAATTATATTTTGAAAATAATGTCGTTGTATATTCCCCTCTGTTTGGTCTGCTAGAATGCATTCTGGAGACCCAATTTTGGATTACTCAATGGCATGAGACCGCATGGTGTTGGTGGCCAGTTGGCATTACCATTTCGGTAAAAAACGCGCCTAGGAAACTTTGCTGCAATAAAGAATTTTCTGGCGAGATGTATGACGAGTCGTATCGTCTTGTTGAAAGAAAACATTGCTTATATCTACATTTATCACTTCAAGTTAAATATATTCTCTTAGTATATTTCTATAGCATTCACCATTAACAGTTACAAGATTTTCTTCATCTTTAAAAACCGTCGGTCCAAAAACGCCACCAAACAGTGACTCTTGAATCACAATCAGAAAAGATTATTTTTTCTCCAAAGTGAGGGTCGAATTCCAACTGCCAATTTATACGCGCTGTGGAATAATGTATTTTTCCATGGTGAATTGACACAATATATTAAACAACAGTCTATGAGCGACATTTACATTTCAAACACTGTTGCCGCTATTAAGTTTCAACGTTTCTAATTAGAGTGTCAGATCTCTAATTAGAAAACTCTTTAGAATTTTAAAAGTAAAGAATTTGTCTAAGGCCACTTGGGTTCCTCAGATTTTTTCCACTATTGTTTTTTTTAATTAATGATTTAAATCACTAACAAAAGGTAACTTATTTGTTACAATTCCTTGCCGGTAATCGCATTGTCAAAAAATTTAATTAAAAATGGTAATTTGTACGGTATTATAGGGCATGTTACAAAATAAAAAGAAAATATATATATATAATAAATTTAATGATATATAAAAATTAATTATTATCAGACTTAGGTAACGGTTTAAAAAATTTAGCATTTTTTTCTTGTTTTACCGCTTTTAAACCGCTCTTCAATGCGGATTGATATTCGGCTGTTGCATCAACAATTTGCCTATTAAAAACAAAACTTTTTAAACTGTAACCTACGCTTTCTTGTATGAACGATAAACTGGTAGGTTGTCCTTGTTTTGATTTCTAATGATGATTTAGCGATCTGTAAAGCATAAGTGGCTTAATTAAACAATCTGCTGATGCATTAGAAGAGAGCAGCAGTGTAACTTTATCTTTTACTGCCTTAAAACCAGAAGCGGACTTTTTACTTTTGGATATAAAAGGTTTGTTTGGCATTTTTTCCTAAACAGGACAATTTCGTCTGCATTAAACACTTGTTCAGGTTTGTATCCAGCTCATCAATTAACTTTGAAAATTCTTCTGGATATATTGCTGTATAAAGTGCTTGTAGATGCAGCTTCTCCAACAATTTTGATGTTACGCAGTGGCGTTACGCACCTTGAACTTATTGAACCAACCTTCTGATGCTTGAAATCCTCCATCCGTATGTTCATTATCAGTTTTTCTAAGCGTAAAGACGCTTACCTTTCTCATGGATTATAGCACCACTTAGAGACACTATCTTCTGGCTACAGTCTTCAATCCATAATGCTAATGCAGTTTCCATTTTTTTCAATTGCTGCATCACGAACAATTTTTGCTGATGAGGTTAAAGATGTATAATTCCATATTGTCTTCTTATTTTTTGATGGATCGTACAGTTGATTGTTGTACAGTTGACCGTACAGTTGAAAAAAACAAGACATGGATGTAAATGATTCGCCAAGGCGTAAACTGTCAAGCATTTCTATTTTTACCTTAAGCGGCAGCAACGATTCTTTTCGTGTAGGAAGTGTAGGAACTAATTTTCCTTTCGTTTTACTCGACATTATAAATCGCAAACAAGGCAGAAGAGACAGGTGCTATTCATTCGAAATTATTGTGACGAATGACGAGTTGAGCCAATCAAACAAAAGATTCGGAGTGCGAAGGCTGTTTTCATCAAAAGCCATAGCGTCACGTATAACCCAGCGGCGACTTATTTGTCAAAGAACTTTCGGCCAAGCGGCAATAATACTTTTTTGTTTATAAATTCTTTAATACTTATTTGTTTTGAAAGGTAAATGAATAAACTTGTCTACTGAGTTTCAATGTATCGTATCGTGGTTAAGCAAAGCTGAAGTTTTTGAAATTTTGGATGATCGGTGAAGTGAAATTGTACAAGAAATACAGTGGCAACATGAGAGGAATATAAAATTTCCGCCTTCCTCAAAATGTATAAGTTTTTTAATTGGGAAGATCACGGTGGCAATTTTTTTGGACTTTTCGAAAAGATCAGAAAAATGTAGCCTAAAAATTGACAGGTGACACCTGACAAGAGTTATATCTCGATGGCGTTGAGTTCGAAATTTATGAGCAGTTCTCCTGTTTTTCAGTTTTTATTCCCTCCGCTGAAATAATATTGTCGGGGAACTTTAAGATGATGAAAATATGATCGTTGCCATGAGTGAATGGCTGGTAAGACAAGGAAATTATTGTTTTTTCAAAGACATTGGACTCTTTCGTGAAATGTTTTAAACTTTTAGGGACTGAAAAATAAAATTGTTTCCAATGTCACAAATGTTCTTTCCACACATCTGTTAGGGACAATAATTCAAGAACTCTTTTCATATATGCATGTAATGTAATATTCCTAAAACTCTTTTAGTTACATTCTTGACGAGTATTATAAAATCTTTACTAATTCGTCGAAAATTATTAAAAATAAAAAAACAGATAGGTAACTACATAGCTGTTTTCAATAATATGAATAATATTTATGAAGCAAACAATGTATTAATTTTAAATGGAATTTTTTAATTTATTAAACTTGTATCTTAATTACGACTATGAACAAGTGTAAATATTTTTAAATATGATTTTGTATTTAACAGAATCAACAACGAATTCCTCGATTCACCTGAATACGCATTCGTATGAACAATATTGTATTGGGTTGTTCGGAAAGTTCGTACGAATTTTCTATTAATTGCTCTTTTAACGTTTGTAAACAAAAATCTGTGTTGGTAATGTTTATTTACATGTTAATAATATTTGTAATATTAACAATGTTTAGTGCAGATTCGGTTCGTCTTGCCTTCAGTTAGTGAAGTTGGTTCAAATTGAAAATGTTAGTCAATAGCTTTCATTTACGCTATATGTATATTAGGGAAGACTTGGGTAGTGCCGATCACCTTACAATGAAATATTATAAAACACTTAGGCTTATTTGGATTTTATAGAGTTTTCATATACAGTTAAATTTTCATTTTGCTCCCAGGTATTTGGAACGTTAAATTTCAAATAATTACAACTAAGGCTGCATAAGATAAATATGCATAACTTGCAAAAGATCGGTTTTGCCGGTACCCTTGGGTAAAACTGCTCATGTACTAGGGCAAAAACGATCAGGATTTGCCAAATATATTTGAATATTTTTTTCTATAAATAAAACAAGAAATAAACATAAAAAAAAATATTTACGATTATAAAATGAACATAAACTTTGGTATCTTTAAAGTAAAAAAATATATATGTTCCTTCTCATTCATGTAGTGGAAATACTTTGGTCAGGTTAGTATTAATGTCTGCTGGCAATGATACTGCATTTGCATTGATCGCAAAAATACACCCCAGTTTTGTAATAAATGCATAATTTATAAGCCCAATTCTTACAAATATTACATTGAATCCAAACCTCCCGTGGACGCGAGTTGGACAGCTCTTTACATTCCAAACATTTTACTTCGTCGGACATTTTTCTTAAGATGCCTTAGGATAAATAAGCGCTTGCTTAGATTTCACATTATTTTTCGTTTTATTGTTTGTTTATTTTTTTTGTACCGTCTGTTTATTTGAAGAGTATGCTTTTGTATTTTTTTTTGTGTAATTTCTTCTTTTACAGGAGCAGAAGTTAAAATTTCCGACTCTTGTGATTTTTTTTCGTGTATTTTGTTTATAATAAGCTCTCGGCAGAATCAATATATTGGAAATCAAGTTGATCTTTTTTCTGGTGGAGTAACGTTGTCTTGATTTATGGTTATTGGATTACGTTTTTTTACATTATAGTTCTTCTTTATGTTAGCTGTTAGTTAATAATTTTTTCACATCTGTAACATTAGTTCTGAACGTTAGTTCAAGTTACAGATGTTTTCTTTGGGTACTTCGGATGGCCCATAAACATCAGTTGTTAAACAGGCGGTATTTATAGGAGTTATTTATAGGCGGTATTTATAGGCTTGATATCAGTCACAATTGAGGGTGCAACGTCGAAGTCTGTAAAAATGGTAATGTCACAATTTGTGATTTCGGCTTTTTTAATCCATTTGTAGCATTACTAGTATTGAGAGTAGTGCTATTTAAGTAGGCTTCTGCGACCATTGAGCCTACATCAAAAAAAGGTTAGCCTTTGGACCGGGTGAGCTTTTTGACATTTGTCGAGCGCTCTTTCAAAATATTGGCTGTAAACAGCTACATCAAGTGGTTGGAGCTTGTGAGTTGAGGGGGGGGGGGGGTACTGACAATATGACGACATGGTTCTCTGATGCAAAATCTAAAATCTTTAAGGATCGATGGTACATGTGATTGTCTAGAATGAGAACATATTTGTGCTACACTCACTACAAAAAACTTAAGTCATTCCAAAAAAGCTTCAGAAGTAATCCAACCATTGTCCGTGACCAACATTAATGTTCCAGGAGGTGTCTCTTCAATATAACGGGGATTGTTCTTCTTTCGGGGTATAACTAAGGTTGGAGAAATACATTTTCCGGTTACTGAACAACAAAATAACGATGTTAATGTACCACATTCGGATGATGGAATTGAGCCAGCCTGCTTTTTGCCTCTTACATATATAACTTTCGGCGGTTTCTTGGCTGACGTCTGGATCTTCGTCTCGTCGACATTATTTATATATATATATATATATATATATATATATATATATATATATATATATATATATATATATTGTCCATATTAGTACGGTGTTTTTCCAACATTTCTTGAGATTTTTATAAAATATTTAGATTTGGATTTGGTTCAATCTACAAGCTCGTGCGCCGCTGGTAGGGTCTGGAGTCCTTAAACTTAGCTCACTGTTTTAGTTTTCGCTGCATAAAATTGGCGTACCACTGCTCACCTGTTTGATTGTTATCAAATGGATGGTGAATACTTTTTTCTCCGCATACTGATAAGCCAGTTAACACAAATCCTTTTTAGTTAATCCGTAAAATCGTTTATCTAATTCTTCTTCTCTTGTTTTCCTTCTTCCACCAGCTCCTATTCTTCTCCTTCAGAAAAAACTTTAGAATATCTTCCCAACTTCTTTTTTAGAGAGTTAAATTTCTTATGGTCAGGAAGAGTAGAATACGCAATTCCGTATTTCTTTGAGGCCCCCCTAACATATTTTTCATTGATTTATGTCATTTAGTACTAAGGGTATTGTTTATTCACTCCATGATTCGCTTTAGGTATATTTTCACTGATACTTGAAAACAATTTTAGATGTTCCAAAATAAAACAGAAGCATTATGAAACATAAAAATAAATTACTATTTCTTAATTAACCTCAATATTACCAAACATTAAGTAATACAATAATAATAGATAGGTAAAAGCTACAAACCACTTTTTGTAGTTAGGGTAAAATCGATCATGGTCGGTTTTGTTTGATCGGTTTTGCCCAGAATGCACTAAATATACGTATTTTATTTAGTATATGGCAACAATGTTTTCGGGTCGATATTTTTTTTAAGGTTACGTGTACAAGAAACCAAACATCTTTCGATTAAAGCAAAATTTTTATATGAAATAAGATATTTTGACTAAAACTCTTCAATACTATGGAGGCCTAGCAATTATTTTACATCCTGCAGTTATGTTTTAAATAATTAAACACATATTACTTACCTATTCGCGAAAAATTTGCCGGCTTTTTATAGTCTAAAAGCATGTTTTAAACTAGCAATGTTGCAAGATTTCATTCCTATACGCGTTAGAAATATCGTATTGATCGTTATTTTCCGGTAGATCGGTCTACCATGTACTTCTTAATTTCAAAAAGGGCAGGAACGCTGTCATAAACAAAAAACAATATTCATGCCGTTTCTAGAGAATATTTTGTTGGTGTAAAAGTGTCGGTTCATGGGTGGAAATTATGACCTGAAATACCGGCATCACCGTCCTTCAAGCACTTTCGAGAAAGTAAAGCTCATACTATCCGAAGAAACACGCACAACGGTCTACGATATAACAGATAAGTTAAATTGGTCGTTTTTGACCATCTGAAAAAAAAAATTTTACGAACGTAATTAGAACTTTACGAAATCTGCTGAACCGAATCTCTTCATGCGATCTTTTAGTACAGCCTGTATCATCAGAAGAAAATTATGTTTTACATTTTGCACAATTAGATCGGCAGAAGGCAGTAATTTAAGAAAACGGCTAGAATTAGCAGACAGGAAAAGCGTCTTTTTCATCATGACAATAATCACACGTTTCAATGAGAACCCAGTAAAAATTGTTGTGCTTCAATTGGGATGTTTTGCCCCAGCCATCCTACTCATATCGCACTATCGAACTACTATCTATTGTTCTTCCTCCAAAATAGTATAATGACGAATTTTAAAACGGAAGATTCTACCAACTTTCCAGATAACCAGATATTTGCTAAAATATTTGGTAAACATTTTTTTGCCAATTAAAAAATATATTTTTTAAGTTAAATCAATTATTTTATAAGTAACCAATAATACATTCAGTTAATTCCAAGAAGCATGCATTAAAAAAGCATTCATTTCTTCGATTAATTGACTGGTACCATGTTTTTATTACAATGAAAACTTTCTCCCCGCAAGTTCATGGTCTCGATTGAGCAGCGCTGCACTTGTGTTCTCTCTTACGATTTATATAATTTCAATGGATTTATTATCCAATGTCTCATAAGTAAAAGTACGTATAACTTAGAAAACCTTTCGTTTTGTTACAATGCTATATACAAGGTGATTCGCATCGAAAATTAAAAATTTTAAAAATTTAAAAACATTTTGGAATGCATTGATATTTGGTATTGGAATTATTTTATAAAACAGAAAGGAAAATAAATTAATTATGGAAACAAACCCATCGAAGTACTTTCCGTGATATTTCGGTATCTTTATAAGGTACCTGCGGCATATAAGACCCCCCTAATTTAAAAACGTAATAAATCGAATATTTCGTGATATAGAATTATAAAAATAAGTTGTCAGTGCATTCTTTTTATTTGCACAATTAATAAAATAGAAAAAGTAACACAAAATTGAGTGTTTAAAATAATAGTTTAGATTATTTTTAAATATTTTGTTTATTAAAAAATACTATTGTATTTTAATAAGGTTCTAAACAAATATACACTTTCTAAAAAACTAATCTAAAAATTATCATCGGAATGTTTCCTTTTAGACTTGCTTAAACTAAGAAAATCAACAAAATTAGATATTTTTAATAAAAATACAATAAAACTGTACTGGGCCTTTTTTACCATCTGGGGATAATAAGGCCACCACACAAGAAATTGTTGTACGTTTCTTAATTAGAACAGAGCAAACTAAAACAGTCTTCATTCTTCGTAACAAAAATAAAATGACAATCGTAATACTATCTAGGAATATTAATTTCGTTGAGATAATTTGTACTCTAATGACTAAGTTTAAGTAGTCTTATCACAATTAGGGCAAAAAAAACATTTTTATTTTCATTTGTTAGTCCGATATATTCCTCGTGGTACCATTTACCACATTTGCCACACAGTCGCATGTCTAATAAACGTTCTTCCTTGCATGCCTGACAATACCAAGCAACTTTTGCCGAAATTTTAGCCATCTTCCCCTTTTCTTTACCTTTATAAGATGCCTGTCTTTTCTTTAAGTTTTTAATATTCTTGTTTGCTTCTTTGTGATCAGTTTTTCCTGTTATTTTTGTTTTTTTATTTTCATTCGCTTTTTCCTTAGCCTCAAAAATGTCCTTAGTAATTCTCTGGCCTTTGTAATTAAATGCCTTTTTCTTGGTTTATTCTTTATTACAGCATAGTTAGGTATCGGTAAAAGCTTTTGAAAAGGAGACTTATATTCCTTAGTTTTAAGATTAGTCAGTAGTATGTTATCATCTGGATCAGACACGACATATTTTTCCTCTTCAGAAGAATATATAATCCTTTGGGTGTAAGAAGATCTTCTCAACAGTAGCTAAGTTATCTGTTGGTCAGTATTTGTCTCCATATCTGTCTCAGATTCCGAGCTATAAATTACTGGGCATTTACTGGCAATTGTGTAAGAAATTGACGGTTTTATAGAGTAATTTCTTTAGTGGTGTTTCATAGCCGTTATTGCTAGTCTACACTATTGCATATACTGCATTATCTGCACACTGTTCAAAAGTTGTGACGATGTCATTATTTTCCAGAATTTGCGACCATTCTTGAGGAGTATTAATAAGGCAGTACCTACAGAATCATCGTCATTTCTTATAAACGTCCTTTTATGAATCAGGCTTATTATCCAAAATTGATGGCGAATCACCGTTATTATGAAACTGCAATTCTACTAATAGTCAGTATCAATGGCCTCCTAATAGTCAGTATCAGAGTCATTTGCAGCTAGTGGTTGCGGGGGCGGCATTTCTGTTAATACAGAAGGCGCAAATGCCTCATCAGGTAAAACATCTGGATTCAATGAATATAAGCCTGTAGCATGAAATCCGTGGATCATGTTTTCATGAGTTAAACATTTTGATCAAACTCTGGTGAAAATTGCAGTAAAACTAGTTTTCGTCAAACGTCCATCAGATTTTTGGCACATGTATGTCATAACCGCTTGGTCCGACTGATGTTCAAATGAACGGTCAACCGATTTATCAAGACGCTGGAGCTCATGAGTGGTATTGCTTGCCAGGCAGTAGAGAACTCTGTCATGTTTTTCAGCATCTTCAACAATGGTATAATTTTAATGAGACGACGCTCCATCAAAGATTAAAAAAATTTTCGTAGGTTTCTTAAATTTTGCCGTATGTTTGATAAACTGTATAAATAAATCTCGCGTCATACTACCCTTCAAAGTCATTTTCACTAGGCTTCCAGATTGCAAGTTGTCACTAAACTCCGGCTTTTGCCTTTGTCCTTTAAACATTGTCATTGGCGGGATAGCTGTTCCGATGCCATTCACGTACATAGCTATTGTCAAGTTTTGGGGAGATTGTCAAGAGTGTTCTGGGGAAATTAAATGAATACGTCGCGAGCCCTTTTGTGTTAAGACAATTTGCTGATTATGTATAGTTGAGCGGTTACCGGTTCTGGGTCGTTTACAATATCAAATTGTTAGAACAATTTCTCAATTTCGTCATAGTGTTGTTTAACGATTGGTCTATTTCATTTTTGGGCTCTTACCGGGTTCATAAATAGTGCTTTTCTCTTTGAAATTTCGGGATGCTACAAATCAATTTAAGTGTAAGAGGCTTCCTAATATTTGCAAATCTTATTATCCAGCTGATAAGATTATTTTCCTATTTCTGATTAATTATTGAACTACGGCCTAATTTCTTTGTCATTTTACCACTTTTTAAGTGGTTGCTGAGTGTTCATCTTGGAGTATTATAACGATCTATTGCAGCATGTTGCGATAACTGTCTACGTTCTACTGCAGTCATAGCTGCATTTAAGCTTTCTCAGGACCACCCAGCTTGCTTTGGAGGCATTTTAGTCGAACCTGTGAGTAAAAAAGAAAAGGTTTAAACAAATTAGAATACTTCGTGTTATTATTGGTTAAAATGGATAATAAGGTCCATGCACTACTCTAGTGGGCCTTATTAGTCCCTATGACACGATCTTATAAAATTACTCATTAATGAAAATAAACATAATCCTGGATGAAGATAAACACCGAAATAATCAACTACATTACCTAAAGTTAAAACTAAACAAGTTACTATATATGAACACGGTAATTTATCAACAAAACTTACTATTTTGTGTCGGCAAAAATTATAAATCGACGCCGTCACATTATTCTCGGTGATGCACCGTTCGCTACTGACAATATGACTGTGCGAGCAACTCCGCGCTCCTTCGGGGGCATTCGTTTCGGCTTAATGCAGGTGTACGTAAAGTACGAAGTTGCTGCGAATCATCTTTCCGCGAATTTTAAATGTGGACCTTATTACAGTTGTTGGACAGCGGGCTTTATTTGACGCAGGTACTTTATATCTGATATGATGCTGAAGATATAAAGATTATGTTGAGCGATTTGAATGAAAGTACTCCGAACTTCATTAAATATGTAAAATATGACATCAGAGGTTTTAAAAAGAAGAGGTTAACCTTCGAATAGCCGAATGTCAATAACAATGTTAATAACAACAATAGACGTGCAAGAACTTGAGTTAAAACTTTATTTAAAATCATTGAGAGTTTACGGTTTATGATTTTCTACGATCCTATTGTGACACTAATTTTTGTATTGAAATATTAGGTGGTCCGGAAAGTTCGTAGGGACTTTCCATTAGTTGCTCTTTTAATGCTTGTAAACAAAATATGTGTTGGGTTATTAATATTTATTTACATATTATTAATTCATGTGGCATTTACAATGTTTACATTAAGATCCATTTTGATTTGCCAAGTTGACTCAAATTGTCAGTCGATAAATTACATTTACGCCACATTAGGTTTTTTAGGTATTTTAAAAAGGGCAAGAACGCTGTTCCAATAAAAATAAGATTTGTGTCGTTTACGGAGCGGGTTTTATTGTAAAGAGTTTTATTGTTAAGAGACTAAAGTGTAAAAGTTGTTTAGTCGGTTCAGGAGCGGAGATTCTAATCTGGAAAACCCGCATGTTCCGGCCGTCCTTCAACCACTGATGTCGAGGAAATAAAGGCCTATCACATGCACCACAGTCCATGGGATAGCAGATAAGTTAAATATTAGCACGTCTACCTTTTCTGAAGGTCTGGCAAAAATGGGTACGTCTGCCAATACGGTGTGTAGGTCCCTCACGAACTTAATGAGAGAAGTCAGCTGGACAGAATGTCTTCGTGAGATTTTTTGGTGAATAAAATCTGATGTTCTATTTTTGAAGCAAATAATAATTGGCGATGAAAAGTGGATTATGTTTGAACACGTGCAACAAGAAAAACATGAGGGATTGCCTGGATCAGGGTTTTAAGTACGCTGAAAGACGGCCTTCATCCGAAGAAAATATTGCTTGAATTGGGATGTTTGCCCCATCGACCCTATTCTCCGGACATCGCATCTTTGGAATACCATCTATTTCGCTCCCTCCAAAATTGTTTAAATAGGAAATCTTTTAAAATGGAAGAAGAGGTGAAAAATCCTGTTGACATTTTTTGGCAATAAAGAAGCTAATTTTGGCAAAAAGGTATTATGAACCTACTATTAGCAAAAAGTTGTAAATAATAATAATAATTACATAACAGAAATAAATATTTTTATAAACTATTTGCGATTCTCTTTCCGGAAGAACCTTCTGGACAACACGACAGTTGACGTGATCTTGAAAAAATATTATAAGTGTTTTTCAATGCTCGTTATGCTAACCATGTTTATTAAATTTATATATTTATTTCACTAAGTAATAATCTAATAACAACTTACATTTTTCAGTAAATTATTATTTTTTTCTATTGTGTGTGAGTGAAAGCAGGTATGTTAGTTTAGATTTACATTATACAAAAACGATATTGTAGACTATATATAGATTGTTATGGGAAATTATTTTTCTAATTTTTCAGTAATTGTTGTCATCTTAAAATCATTTAACTGATGAGTATTATTTTAAAACAATTAACGATAATTGATAATTATTCATAATATGATAACGATCTAGAAGAAAGTAGCCACAGAATGAGTCACACTCATTCAATTAGTCAAATATATATGCAATTTTGTTTTATCTTGTCAGTTTTTCCCTTACCGTTTTGAGCGTGAACAGATTAACATCATCCATTGTTAACATCTCTGAAAATTTTACAAATAGGATTAATAAAAAACAAAAGTTTAGTAAGATGATTCAAGAATCCTCTGCGATTTTTCAGGATAAAATAGAACAAAAATGTTAATCAATCATATGCGAATCCCAGTTTATACGTGAGTTTGATAACATTTATTAAGAAATTATTTAATTAGTATATTGAAATTATAAATTAGTATATAAATCCAATTATAACTTAGAAGTTAGTGGGGGTAATCTTGAATAAAGTAATCTAAACAATGAATGGTCGGGAATATATGATATAAAATGTAATTATTATAATCATAAATACATTGGTCAAACAAGAAGGACAATAGTAACAAGATTTATATAATATGTGGATCAACTAAGATATAATAATCTTGATAGATCTGCGATTACCTAATATATTTATGAAACTAACCACAATGTAGATTTAAGTACTTTAAAATTACTTAGAAATTATAAAGATAAGAGATTATTAGATGCGTACGAAAGCATGGAAACAGGTAAATCTAAAAATTGTCTACATAAAGAGAAAGGCCTATCCCATTCACTTCTTTGTTTATTCCAAGCAAGGATGAGTAATTTTATTCCCTTCAGAGAATTGATACTCATCATGACACTAGGTTTAGGTATACATTTTTAAACAAAATAGGTTAATTCTTCTATTGGAACCTTCGGTGTGAAACACTAAACTCAAAGAGATTTACCGCTAAACACCAAATCACTTTTTTAAACTTCTCGAAGCACGTTTTTCTAACCATGTTAGCATCATCAAGAGATCATTTTATCTAATTCTAAAACTAAGCTATGTTTATTTATATGATAACCCTACCTAATAAAGTGTGTAAAAATCATAAACCGTGGACTTTACTGAGCCTTACATTAAGAATTTAAAAATGTTGACTGAACGGAATAGGTCTTTTATCCCGATTTATGATTTTTTTACATTTTTCTATTTAAATGCTTTCTCGTTTTTTTAATGCTCTTGTTAATATGGATCTTTTTGTTTGCTCAATATACCTTTGATCACAATCTTGACAACTAATTTCGTAAATCCCCGAATTTTCATGTTGATCTACTTGGATTAGCCAGGACTTTTAATTTATTATATTGTTTGTACACAACCTTAATGTCCACTTTTTTTTAAATTCTAGTCCTTGTGATAATTGGACCTCAAACGGTATTACCATGAATGTATTTTTGTTGATAATTTTGAAAAGTTGAAGATTTCTTCAATAATTTTCTAAACTTACGTTTTCTAATTAATTTATCGACAATGTTCTTATTATAAGGGTTCACTTCGGATACCTCCCTAATTAATTTTAATTCTTTGTAATAATTATCTTTGTTTAAAAGAAAATTGATTAATCTATTTACCATAAATAGTCAATATAATTTTAAACTAGCTATGATTCAAATCCTTAGGAATGTATCTCAAAGTGGTGGTGTTTTTTTATTGATTCTACTGACTAAAACATCCAGAAATGGTAAACTATCATTATTTAATGGGTGGTACTATTATTACAGTTTAAGCTCGGTTTAAAGTTAACTCATATTTTATTATTGCGAAAATTAAGGTCCTTCACAAAATATTTTTTTAGGTGAGTTACCTCAGAAAAATTGCTTCCAAGTCAAAACCTTTTATGGATGGCAATTTATAAAAGAATACATGGAATCCGCTTCAGAAGTATTATGCAGAATTCAAAAATTTCTTATTCGATATTGATGCGGAGTATGAGGATGTTGTGTACTTTTCAGTTGTTCATTGGCTTAGTAGAGGCAAAATATTGAAGCGGGTGTTCGATTTCAAAAAAGCAATTAAAACGTTTCTGGCTAGCAAAAGAAAACGTATTGGCCTCTTTAATGACTAAAATGGCTCAGTGATCAGCTGAACGAGCTGAATGAGCGGCTACAAATCAAACAAAAATTTATAAACAACTTGATTGAGAATATAAAATTCTTTAAAGCTAAATTTAATAGGTGGAAAAAGCAGCTTCAGATAAAGATTGATTGTCACAGCATGAGCTGAACCTGAATATTAAGAGGCGAAACATATGCCCTCCAATTGAGGGGATGGGTGGGGCTCGTCCCCAGTCAAGCACCTAACAAAATATTCATTTAGGCGGAGACGCAGGTTGCTGAGTGTTCCACATGAGATTGTGGAACCCATCGATTGGGTGTATGTAAAACTCAGGTACTGTTGTCTTAGCGGACGCTGTTCAAAGAAATTTAACATTTCATATATGTGCCGACGGGAAGTCGACGAAAGTATAGATTGTTGACTGTGGATAAAGTCTCACTACTCTTGATGGGAGAGCATGTGTCGGTACCCTGACGAGCCTGAACATCAATATGCGAAACATAGGCCCTCCAATTGAAGGGATGGGTGGGACTCGTCCCCACTCAAGCACCTAACATATATAAATATATATATATATATATATATATATATATATATATATATATATATATATATATATATATATATATATATATATATATACACTGAATCAACGTCAACTGAATATTTCGTAATTGAATCACTTTAATACAGAAGAAAGAATACTTATTTATCGGAGCAAATTCCTGAAGTTGCATTAAACTTTTGTGAAGTGTAATATAATTCTTTGTTTATAAACAAGGAAAAAAATGTTAATACTTTTGTTACACCCTAGTAAATATCATATTCCAAAAGTAAAAATCATTATTTAGTAGAGAATAAGTTCTGTTTGTGTCAAAGGCTCTATTTAAGACAGACTGTAGTATGAAGAAAATTACATTTAGAAGAGTCGACCAAATACCAGTTTCTTTAACTTCTTTATTGTTTTACTATTATAGAGAAAATATTAAATGTATTTGAATGTGATCTTAATTTCAGCAGCAATACCGTTCAACTGAATATGGTTATTCAGATAGAACTGATATTATAGACCAGGTTATATATTAATTAAATTTCTGCTTTCTATGTAATTAAGCAGCTTCAGTTTAAAGCTTCCTGAAACATAATTTAAAGTCAATCAGGAGAAATTACTAATAATATTTAAAAAACCGTTAATTATTGTATATCTACTTCCTGTTAATGCACTTAGTAATTCAATTTTCACAAATTGGGTTAATAAGAGTAAAAGCAAATTTTTAGTCCGCACATTGGCAATTTCTGTTGCAATAGCAAGAATCATATAATTATTTTGAAGCTTAAGCTTTTTTTTTGATGTAGGGCATTGAAAAATTATATATATATATATATATATATATATATATATATATATATATATATATATATATATATATATATATATATATATATATATATTGTTATTATTATATATATTGTTTCGACGGTTCCTTCGTCTCAGGTGTGAAGTAACGGAGCGATGTTATTCCTGTGAAACTTCACCAAACATTTGATTGCAATCTCCTTAAGACGATGTTTCGTGTTCCGTTGTGAGTAATCGCGGCACTCATCTTACGCACAGCTTTTTCATATCCAAATTTTCAGTCAATATGCGATGTACAGCACATTTTGAAATGTTTACCATGTCTGCTAGCTCGCGCACTTTCAGTCGATGGTCATCCAATACCATTTTGTGGGTTTTCTTCAGCATTTTTGGCATGGTCATCTCATTTGGTCGTCTACTGTGATGTTCGTCTTGGTTCTCTCGTTTAAACTCTGCCGCCCAATATGTTACTGTTGTAAACGAAGGAGCAGCTACCCCAGAGTAGCATTTAGTTCCGCTTTGACATTGGTTGGACTGAGATCTTTCAAATGAAAATATTGTTTCACATAACGACGAGTAATTTTTTTCCATGTTTACAAATTCACTGAAAGCGTTCACTATTAATGGCTGCTAAAAAATATAAAATAACGTATTGTCGCACTTAGAGGTATTTGATCCAAAAAGCTGGCCAAAATTAGGTAATTACAAACAAATCAATTCTCGAAAATGGTGAACATCTGACTAGCGGCAAACATCAAAGGAACAATAGATACAGTTCTTTAGTTCTCTGAGTAACTCAGTGCAGCATGGTTAATTGTCGTTGGAGCACTTTGCTGTATGCACATACTGATTTCAGCAGTACAATACGGATGTAATAAATAGGCTTTTACTCTCATCTGATCCCTACTTGAGCTCAATTAGACCTAGGCCTAAACAGCAATCAAAGCCATTTAGTCAAGCTGCTTTAGAAATGTTACTTCTTTCAAGTTCAAGAACATGAAACACCATTTTCTCAAGAACCTGAAGAATACCCACAAGAATACAATGAGGACGGTTGGGATCTATCCTCAGAATAATGTTTTTAATACTTATTACTTACTTATTTACTGTTATCAATATTTTTGGTGTTTCTTTAATTAGAATTAATTGGCAAAAAACATAACAAACAGAAGATTGATATGATAGACCAGCCATATATATGATAGACCAACCATCTAGAAAAGTGACCGGAAAAACCAAAGCCTATCCTTGCCAAAAAAGATAGATATACATATATAACATATATGATATAAATAAGTCAAAGAACGAGTAATATCATACAGAGACCAATGTAGATAAAAAGCCAAAGCCAAAAGAGCAAGATTGTGTAGATATAATGAACATAAGGAAAGGAAGGAACAAAACGCACACTTTTCTAAAAATTAAAGAGAGTTCCTTCGAGATCTTGAAGCGACTGAACCTAGTAAACCTAAAACATCGATCCAGCATTATGTTACGAATTTTAGAAAACAACTTGGAAAGTAACGGAGGGGAACAATACATCAGCACCCTGGATCTCAGATATCGAAACCCTTTAAGAAGGCTTACCGGAAATGAATGTGGCTGGATTTATAACAGAAGAGGTCCGTAACACCAGAAGAAAAACCCAAAACTGTTACATGTTACATACAAAACAATACATGTTTACTATATAAGAAAAATGACAAGATGCAGCCAAATAAATATCGACCTATAACTTGTTTTTCAGCATTCTATAAGTTACTTACAACATTAATAAACGAGAAAATATACCATCACTATTTAGATAATAATATCTTAAAATAAGAACAAAAAGGATATGTGTCTTGCCCATCCTTATCTGCGGGATGTAAACACCAGTTATTATAGATGCAATTGCCCTCAAGCACGTTCAGAGAAAAAAGCGTAACTTTAACTTCTGTTACATTGACTACAGTAAGGCCTTCGACTCTGTCCCTCATGATTGGCTAGTTAAAGTTTTGGAAATTTACAAAATCTGTTCTAAAATCCGAGCAATGTTTACTTACTTAATGAAGTCTTGGGAGACGAATATACGTATATCGGGAGAAAATGCTCTAATAGTCAATAGTCAATAGTCATCTCAATAGATGAGAAAGCAATTTTCTAGGGAGACTCTTTGTCGCCAATGTAGTTTTGTCTGGCACTAAATCCTATGTCCACAACTCTCAATCAATCTGCAAGCTGGTTTAGGTTCGAGTTAACAAACAGCAGAAGGTTATCACATGTGTACGTCCCAGTACGTCCGGTACGGAGTCTCAGAGCAAACTTCAATCGATTATTAAAAACGTAAAAATATTTGGCGATGATATTAAGATGTCCTTTGGGCTCAAACATGAATTCTAAGATATATATAAGAAAAGGATAGCGAAGCTCCTTAACACGAAACTCTTAGGGGGGAATATATGTAAGGCAAATCAACACATGGGCAGTACCGGTGTTAACATATTCATTAGGAGTTATCAAATGGTCAAACACAGAACAGGAAGAGTTATACCTGATGACTAGATGACTTTTAACAAAATTCCGTTGCTTGCACACCAATTCTTCTGCGTTGATATTATACATTCCTCGAAAATATTGAGGTAGAGGGCTATTGACATCAAATAATTGTGTCTTAGTCAGGAAAAGAACCTTCGTCAATATTTTCCAAGTTCGAAAGATCAACTTATGAGGCTCGCAACTCAGGTTGATACGATTATACATCACTAAAATTGAACCATGTAAACTACACTATCGAAACAGGGGCAATACAAAACAACATAAATCTCTGGGAACATAAGTCAATTCATGATAGATAACAATTATTGATATTACCATATTGATATTGCCACCTCTGTCACATAATATACATAAACCGGAGGTGGAAAACTTTCTAAATATGAAAATCTTTCTTATGAACTGAAGAACATCTGGCAACTTGAAAAAGTCATCATTGAACTTTTTGTAATTTCCGCAGAGGGATTAGTAAGCTACCGGTTCTCAAAAAGTTTCTCAAAAAGACAAATTGCGGACTAAATGCGCAACAAAATCTCATAAAAATGGAAAAACGAGCTATACTGTTGTAAACCTGCCACACAGTTCGAGAATGTTTGTCTTATGCTAACGGAATACTGGGTTATAATGAAATTTATCCCCAAGGCTCAAACTTTTTAAGATGAGAGATTTACACCAAGATGATGGGAATTATAATAATGATTTTAAGTTTGTCTCAGAAAAATCTATCGTATTATAGGGTAGCAATTAAATTAAAATTCTAGAAACATAAATAACTATAAAAATAATTTTGTCCATGTTTTTTGGTCAAATACCCCTAGGTGCGTCGTCAAACTTTCACCAAAGTCATTCTTTTTAGACAACAATTAATATATATATATATATATATATATATATATATATATATATATATATATATATATATATATATATATATATATATATATATTTTATATTTTTAGTCCGCACATTGGCAATTTCTGTTGCAATAGCCAGAATCATATAATTATTTTGAAGCTTAAGCTTTTTTTTGATGTAGGGCATTGAAAAATTATATATATATATATATATATATATATATATATATATATATATATATATATATATATATATATATATATATATATATATATATATATATAATATATATATATTATATATTATTATATATATTATATATATTATTCCCATCATCTTGGTGTAAATCTCTTATCTTAAAAAGTTTGAGCCTTGGGGATAAATTTCATTATAACCCAGTATTCCGTTAGCATTAAGACAAATATTCTCGAACTGTGTGGCAGGTTTACAACAGTATAGCTCGTTTTTTCCATTTTTATGAGATTTTGTTGCGCATTTAGTCCGCAATTTGTCTTTTTGAGAAACTTTTTGAGAACCGGTGGCTTACTAATCCCTCTGCGGAAATTACAAAAAGTTCAATGATGACTTTTTCAAGTTGCCAGATGTTCTTCAGTTCATAAGAAAGATTTTCATATTTAGAAAGTTTTCCACCTCCGGTTTATGTATATTATGTGACAGAGGTGGCAATATCAATATGGTAATATCAATAATTGTTATCTATCATGAATTGACTTATGTTCCCAGAGATTTATGTTGTTTTGTATTGCCCCTGTTTCGATAGTGTAGTTTACATGGTTCAATTTTAGTGATGTATAATCGTATCAACCTGAGTTGCGAGCCTCATAAGTTGATCTTTCGAACTTGGAAAATGTTGACGAAGCTTCTTTTCCTGACTAAGACACAATTATTTGATGTCAATAGCCCTCTACCTCAATATTTTCGAGGAATGTATAATATCAACGCAGAAGAATTGGTGTGCAAGCAACGGAATTTTGTTAAAAGTCATCTAGTCATCAGGTATAACTCTTCCTGTTCTGTGTTTGACCATTTGATAACTCCTAATGAATATGTTAACACCGGTACTGCCCATGTGTTGATTTGCCTTACATATATTCCCCCCTAAGAGTTTCGTGTTAAGGAGCTTCGCTATCCTTTTCTTATATATATCTTAGAATTCATGTTTGAGCCCAAAGGACATCTTAATATCATCGCCAAATATTTTTACGTTTTTAATAATCGATTGAAGTTTGCTCTGGGACTACGCTTTTTTCTCTGAACGTGCTTGAGGGCAATTGCATCTATAATAACTGGTGTTTACATCCCGCAGATAAGGATGGGCAAGACACATATCCTTTTTGTTCTTATTTTAAGATATTATTATCTAAATAGTGATGGTATATTTTCTCGTTTATTAATGTTGTAAGTAACTTATAGAATGCTGAAAAACAAGTTATAGGTCGATATTTATTTGGCTGCATCTTGTCATTTTTCTTATATAGTAAACATGTATTACTGTGAGATAAAAATTGCGGAATAGATTCGGGGTTAGTTAGTGATTTACTGAAGCAACGTGATAAATTGTCATGTACGGCATCTGAATATTATTTAATCCAGAAATTCTGGATTCTATCTGGCCCTGGTGCTTTCCAGTTTTGGGTTTTTCTTCTGGTGTTACGGATCTCTTCTCTTATAAATCCAGCCACATTCATTTCCGGTAAGCCTTCTTAAAGGGTTTCGATATCTGAGATCCAGGGTGCTGATGTATTGTTCCCCTCCGTTACTTTCCAAGTTGTTTTCTAAAATTCGTAACATAATGCTGGATCGATGTTTTAGGTTTACTAGGTTCAGTCGCTTCAAGATCTCGAAGGAACTCTCTTTAATTTTTATAAAAGTGTGCGTTTTGTTCCTTCCTTTCCTTATGTTCATTATATCTACACAATCTTGCTCTTTTGGCTTTGGCTTTTTATCTACATTGGTCTATGTATGATATTACTCGTTCTTTGACTTATTTATATCATATATGTTATATATGTATATCTATCTTTTTTGGCAAGGATAGGCTTTGGCTTTTCCGGTCACTTTTCTAGATGGTTGGCCTATCATATATATGGCTGGTCTATCATATCAATCTTCTGTTTGTTATGTTTTTTTCCAATTAATTCTAATTAAAGAAACACCAAAGATATTGATAACAGTAAATAAGTAAGTAATAAGTATTAAAAACATTATTCTGAGGATAGATCCCAACCGTTCTCATTGTATTCTTGTGGGTATTCTTCAGGTTCTTGAGAAAATGGTGTTTCATGTTCTTGAACTTGAAAGTAGCAACATTTCTAAAGCAGCTTGACTAAATGGCTTTGATTGCTGTTTAGGCCTAGGTCTAATTGAGCTCAAGTAGGGATCAGATGAGAGTAAAAGCCTATTTATTACATCCGTATTGTACTGCTGAAATCAGTATGTGCATACAGCAAAGTGCTCAAACGACAATTAACCATGCTGCACTGAGTTACTCAGAGAACTAAAGAACTGTAAATATTGTTCCTTTGATGTTTGCCGCTAGTTAGGTGTTCACCATTTTCGAGAATTGATTTGTTTGTAATTACCTAATTTTGACCAGCTTTTTGGATCAAATACCTCTAAGTGCGACACTACGTTATTTTATATTTTTTTAGCAGCCATTAATAGTGAACGCTTTCAGTGAATTTGTAAACATGGAAAAAATTTGTCGTCGTTATGTGAAACAATATTTTCATTTGAAAGATCTCAGTCCAACCAATGTCAAAGCGGAACTAAATGCTACTCTGGGGTAGCTGCTCCTTGGTTTACAACAGTAACATATTGGGCGGCAGAGTTTAAACGAGAGAACCAAGACGAACATCACAGTAGACGACCAAATGAGATGACCATGCCAAAAATGCTGAAGAAAACCCACAAAATGGTATTGGATGACCATCGACTGAAAGTGCGCGAGCTAGCAGACATGGTAAACATTTCAAAATGTGCTGTACATCGCATATTGACTGAAAATTTGGATATGAAAAAGCTGTGCGTAAGATGAGTGCCGCGATTACTCACAACGGAACACGAAACATCGTCTTAAGGAGATTGCAATCAAATGTTTGGCGAAGTTTCACAGGAATAACATCGCTCCGTTACTTCACACCTGAGACGAAGGAACCGTCGAAACAATATATATATATAATAACAACAATATATATATATATATATATATATATATATATATATATATATATATATATATATATATATATATATATATATATATATATATATATATATATAATTTTTCAATGCCCTACATCAAAAAAAAGCTTAAGCTTCAAAATAATTATATGATTCTTGCTATTGCAACAGAAATTGCCAATGTGCGGACTACAAATTTGCTTTTACTCTTATTCACCCAATTTGCGAAAATTGAATTACTAAGTGCATTAACAGGAAGTAGATATACAATAATTAACGGTTTTTTAAATATTATTAGTAATTTCTCCTGATTGACTTTAAATTATGTTTCAGGAAGCTTTAAACTGAAGCTTTAAACTGGAACTTAAGCATATATATATATATATATATATATATATATATATATATATATATATATATATATATATATATATATATGCTTATTTTGAATAGAAAGAGAGACATCGAGGACATTGAAAAGAAGGAAAGAAACACTTCAGTTTTACGGACACATAAAACGAATGAATCCGAGTAGACTAACTAGAGAAATAGTCGAATTTTACGAAAATAGGAGTAGAGCTAAAGTAGAAATAATTAAATGGATTGCTGCAATTAAAGAGGACCTAAGATCAGCAAATATTACACAAAGTGAAATTCAAGATAGAGGCTGTTTCAGATACAAGGTTAACGTTTGGAAGGTTGGTCAGAGAGAAAAATGTAGGAAGACTGAAACAACTTCGTCTGACGAAAGGAAAAAAGCTCATAGCGAAAGAATGAAATTAATATGGGCGCAAAGGAAGCCTAAGAACAACAGACGCCTCTAATTGTACTTCGCGTGGTCCATCAGGGCCTATACGTGAATAATAATAATAATAATAATATATATATATATATATATATATATATATATATATATATATATATATATATATATATATATATATATATATATATATATATATATATATATATATATTTAATTTTTGTACAGTCACACGGGTGGATGGGTCACATTTTTTAAGATACTCAACTGAAACCTAAACTTTAAACTCAGCCTACTACGAATTCACAAACAAGGCCAATCCTAAATATTTTGCTTCGCGTTAGAGATATCGAAAAAGGTTATTAGAAAAAGTTGTTCGGAATATTATTTTAACTCCATATACTGAGTTTCATGATAAAATGCGCATTTTTAATTTTTTCATTATTTTGGTCTATACAAAAAATTATTATAAGTTTATTTGTTTAATTTGATAATTAGTGTGCCATGGTGAGTAAAAACTTGACACATTGTCAATAGTGTCATGTACTCAAATATTTCAGTAAAATAAATAGTACTTACAAAGGAATAATTATTTTATTGTTATTGGAAAACAATTTTTGGTAATTGATCAAATTTAGGAAAAAGTATATAGTATATAACAATAATTTTCATAATACAAAAAATTAACTATCAAATGTGATCTCTCATAACTAGTCCTCCGTCTATTCGAATACATTTTTCGATACTTTTACGATTCTGTTTGATATATATATATATATATATATATATATATATATATATATATATATATATATATATATATATATATAGGAGAGGATATACCAGAAGTGACTATAAAATTGTTTCGAAGTCGGAAAAAAACGACAATGTATGTAACGCATACTACATATGTAAAGACAATTTCACGTATTTTGTACTCTATACTAAGTACACCTATGTACTTTGAAAGAGACAAAATAAATGTTTGATGATAAATAAATACATTGTGTTTTATTTCAAAGTCAAAATGCATTTGTTCGATTATTAAGTAGAAAATCAATATTTTCTTCGATCATAACTGTTTTGCACTGACTGATTTCTAGCGGAGATCCACTTACCGACAAAACCATAAAGGCACTGACTCTTTTTAGTTTATATGTATTTCTTTGGCTAAGTTATTTAATATTAATTATTCATTGCAGGAGTTGGTTAGCGTGAGAAAATTATAAGTTCCTAGATTTAAAGAAATGAATTTTTTGTTACTTCGTACTATGACAAAGATAGAGATATTTGAAAAAAATTAACACTCTTAAAATAGGACGAAATAAGTGAACACTTTATATATTTATATAATTTATATATTTATATAATTTATATATTTATATTTAATATTTTTTATTCATATTATATATTTATTTAATTATTTATAATTTTATATATTTATATAATTTATATATTTATATAATTTTTACCCCTTCATTAATATATCGTAAATCCTCCATTAACTAGAATTATTTTTCGAAATCGAAACCCGAAAAATTCTTCGTTTGAAACAAGTACTGGATCTGATTTTAATCAATTTCGTTAAAATTGTACTTTTCAGCTCTTCCTTTGTTTGGAAATGCTTACAATAGCCAAAAACCTTTCTTGATGGAAAATCGCAAACATTTTCTATTATGTTTAAATCTGGAGAACGGGCTGGTCATTCCAGAACATCTCTATTATAGGTTCAAAAATCGTTAAACAAGTTTTTCATTGTAACTGGTGCTTTATCCTATAGGAAAACAAACTCCGGTGTTGAATTTTCAATTCATCCGATTTTTAATGAAAACCATAGCAAATCATAAACGAACCACGTTGTCGTGACAATATTCTTTAATCTATTCTTAAGTAATCGAAATAATGTTGGTATCTATCTAAACCATCGAAGCTGAAATCCGTAATCCAGGACATGTTGCAAACACCAAGCAGGCTATCTGGTGATACGGGTTAAGCGGTGGTTGTTTTTTTCATTTGAATTCCTGACTTGAAATTGAGTTTCCTGAGCAGACGCTGGATATTATGAACATTTGTTTGGATGTCTGCTTACTGCATGATTCTCAAAATTAACAACTCTTCTTGCTTTGGCAGTTTTTCTGGCAATTTCACCATTGGAAAGTCCCGCTTCTTTTAATGTAAGAATTGTTTCTTTTCTGCTCACTACGATCAAGATCAAGTTTTGTACTGCGACCAATAATTAAGAAAAACACGAATGCTAATAAATACTTTGAAAACTAGTTTCTTGATGTATAAAGTATGCAATCGCGCACTAAAATGTATTAAATTTAAAATTAAACGCCTTTATCGTTCTGTCGTAGATAGAATTAATTGAGAGTCAACAGTAGCACACTACTCTTAGAAAAATATTTACTTTACATGGATATATATTTATAATTAAAAGATTTGTAGAATAAATAATACATATTAATTAACTGCTTCTATCATTTAATCGCAGAATGTAAATCTTTTTGAGGGTAGAGTGTAAAACTTTGGGTGCAGTAATGTTAGTAAATGACATATGCACATTTTTCTTATGTCGGTAAAAGCCGACTTGCTTAGGGATAGTCATTGTTAGCAATTCACATAATAGAACAATACCATAGTTTAATGCAATGTTAGATATTTTAACACTATTATAATATTTTACATTATTTTGTAAAAAGTTTAGTGTTAATTATTGCGTGGCATTTAATTATGTATTGTAAATTTTATTAATACCATAACAAAAGGGTTAGTTCCTTGTTAGAGAAAGTATAATTAAGAATTTTTATATTTGAAATTAACAAAATTCCGATTGATATTAATGCTGGAAGCAGTACTTATCAGGGTACTTATTATCATTGATGGAACATTTATATTATACTATATCTAAATGGTTATATAAAAATACTTAATCGTAAAATCACGATGGATAATAAACTCATGTCACTCAATCAATCAATCATGATGGACATTTTATGAATGAAAAATAAAAATATTTAAAAAACGAAAAAATATAGACGTGAAAATGAAGTATTGCTGAAAGCCTTTAATTCAGATTCTCTATCACTTATATATATATATATATATATATATATATATATATATATATATATATATATATATATATATATATATATATATATAAATTATATCCGAAATAGACCAGGCAATAACCCCTACATCTTGCTGACGATGGTGTTCATGCTGACGTGCGAACAGGATACCATTAAGCAACCATGGCTTATAAGAACCAATTTTTAATTATCGATTCATTATTGTAGTAACTCTGATCAAACCTTGATTGTATATTCTTTCTGCATAAATAAATAACTGTTTTTAAAAAGTGATTTTTGGTTAATACAAACATAATTGGCGCTGCGAACAGGATCGCCGCTGCATGAGAATTCATCTGTGAAAAAGCGGTCAAGTTCAGTTGTTAAGCAGCAGATCCTAAGAAATCATCTTTAATGAAGATTTTCCTCTTCCTGTAAGTACTCAACCTATTATCCTTTTTTATCATTATTATTGATGAGCATATTGCAGATGCTGACTTAATAAACCTTTGTAATACTCTGCCAAAGTTCTCAGTAGGAAAGAATCTTTCTACGTTTATAAATAGCGTAGGAACTTTCTGAGCCCTAGAACTCTATCAGATACTCAACAATTTATATTAGCCGCTAATATAATTTCGAAGATCGAGGGAGAACCTCGGGACCACTTAAACTATGAAAACAAGTTTACTTGGGACGAAGTAAAACCCAGCCTATTAAGAAAATACGGTGACACTCGATCAGAGTCTATCTTGATAACTCAGTTAACTAGTACAGCTCAAAAGAAAACAGAAACTTACCAGGAATATTATCAAAGAATTAATACAGCACTAAACGATTTATTGCAACACGTAAATTTACACGCTGTTGCCGCGACAAAGGCATTTAAAAACCACTATTTTCAGAATCTAGCCCTACAGACATTTAGCACAGGGATAAATAACCCATATGGCGAACATTTGTCACATTTTACATTAAATTCTCTTGAAGATGCATATCAGAAATGCATCGCACACGATAATTACAGACAACAGGTCGCTTATATGAATTATTTGAAACGATCTTTAGAACAAAAGCCTCAACAAAGCTTTAAACCAAAACCTTTTGGAGATATAAACAAACCCATAAGTCACAAGCCTTTTTCACAAGGACCGATTAATGTTTTTAAACAACCTCAAACTCAGCAACATTTTCAAAGACATTCAACACCGGCGCCCCAACCAATGTCCGGGGTATCGACAATAAAAAATTCAGGCAACCAAAGAATGTCTACTACGTATCACCACCACAATATAGAAACGGAAAACTACTCTGACGATGTATGCCCTGATCATATAGAAGAGGATTTTCCACTAGAAGCCTCCGAAGACGAACCACCTGCCTGGAATTAAATAACTACAACTTTCCACGAGTCATCAGATTACCCTTCTTCTATCTACCTAATACAAAACTTAAAGTATTAATTGATAGCGGAGGCTCCGACACCATACTAACCCCAAAAGCCGCACAATATTTTGATAAAAAACACGAATTTAGAGAGATATTTATTATAAAATCCATGAAAAAGGAACAGACATTTGACAGAAATACCAAATGCAAAATTTTCTCGGAAATATGAATACCAGAAGTTATTACCGCTCGTATAGCAGAATGGCATGATACATTCGATATATTATTTGGAACTGCCGACCTAAAATTCGGTGCCATTTTAAATTATAAGGATCGTACGTTTACCATCGACAAATATAACGTATGCATACCATTTAAGGTTTACCATCAAACCAAATGCCTTACAAAACTTCCAGTGACAATACCAAATGGGGATGTATTAGTACCGGCAATCGAGATGGACGATCACCAGATACCAGCTGGAATCTATATCGCAAAAAATGGATTTATAGAAACAAAAGAACTTCCGCCAGTATATAAACGCTACCCCACACCCATCCGCGTAAAACCCTTGCAAGAATTTGAAGTCAATACTCACCTGACATATAAGAACACAGAAGATCCCGTTTTAGATCAAATTAGGCTGGAACGTTTAAATCATGAAGAAAAGGAAAAAATCATGAAACTATGCAAACAATTCAAAGATATTTTCTATTCCGAAAATAGTGATCTAACTTTTACATCTTCGATAAAACACGAGATAAAAACACAAGATGACCAACCAGTCTATACCAGATCATTCCGACATCCACAGACAATGCAAGCCGAAATATCTTCTCAAATTAATAAACTATTAGAAAAAAAATCATACGACCATCTGAATCCCCTTACTCAGCCCCCGTATGAATCGTGCCCAAAAAACTAGACGCATCAGGGGTGAGAAAATACCGAATGGTTATAGACTACCGAAAACTAAATGAGAAAACTGTTGAAGACAAGTATCCTCTACCAAGAATAGATGAAATATTAGATAATCTTGGACGATCAACCTATTTCACTACCCTCGATCTAGCACAAGGGTTTCATCAAATCGAAATAGATCCCAAATCAACAATAAAGACGGCCTTCACAGGTCCACACGGTCACTTCGAATATACACGAATGCCATTCGGTTTAAAAAATGCACCGGCCATATTCCAACGAATGATGGATTGCGTATTAAAAGAATGTCTTTATAAATGTTGTGTTGTCTATATGGACGACATCATTATTTTTTCACGATTGCTACAAGACCACTTAGTACACCTGAGTAAAATCTTTCGAAAACTTCAACAAGTCAACTTAAAAGTCCAACTTGACAAGAGCGAATTTCTGACAAAAGAAGTCGCATTCCTTGGCCATATCGTTACACCAGAAGGCGTAAAACCGAACCCAACAAAAATAGAAGCAGTCCAACGATTAGCCCTGCCGCGGACATTAAAGGAAATAAAAAGTTTTCTTGGACTCATTGGCTTTTACAGAAGATTCATCCCTAACTTTGCGCGAATAACGCATCCTTTCTCGAAGTGTACCAGAAAAGGCACAAAGATAGATATTGACGACAACGAATATAAAGAATGCTTTCAGAAATGTAAAGACCTTCTTACCAATGCTCCGATTCTCCGATATCCGGATTTCGAAAAAAAGTTTACAGTAACGACTGACGCCTCTAACATTGCTTCTGTGCTCTCTCAACAAGGAAACCCCATCGCTTATTATTCTCGTACTCTAAACACAGCCGAATGAAACTATTCCACGATAGAACGTGAGATGCTTTCAATAATAGAATCTTGCAACCACTTTAGACCCTACGTTTACGGCAGGAGATTTTTTATTGAAACCGACCACAACCCACTTATATGGCTCTTCAAACTGAAAGATCCATCGTCAAGACTAGTCCGTTGGAAGATCAAACTAGAATAATACAATTTTGAGGTACAGTACAAGAGAGGGAAGGAGAATCAAGTAGCCGACGCCCTATCAAGACTGGACATTAACATGATGGAAACAGAATCCATGATATGTGAACCCGACTTGGACATGACACCTGAAGATTATGATGACATCCTAAATACACTGTCCGAAACCACGAATCAAGAACCTAGCAATAATGACGGTAATACTAGTCATTCCTCTTGCGAAGAACCCGTTTATGGAATCAGATTTTCGGAAAATCACTTGAACACATTTCGATTCCAAATACATATCTATACAAATCAAGAAGGATATAAAATAGAAAACACCTCTAAATTCCATCGGACACATTTCTCTCATATACTAAAACTTACCACAAATTGGAAAAACGAAATAATGTCCGCTTTAAAACCCCTCATATTACAAACTTCTACACACGGATTATATACTGAAGATCAAGAATGCATATCCTTCTTACAGACGGAACTACCAAAAATACTGGATGCACCTATAAAGATAGTGTTTACGAAACAACCCTTGAAAGACATTGAACAGGAATTAGAACAAAAACAAATTATATATGACTACCACAGCACAAACCACAACGGCATAACCGAAACCTATCAACATCTAAAAACAAAATATTATTGGCCCAACCTGAAGGCTACTGTAACAGATTTTATCAATCAATGCGTCTTATGCTTACGACATAAATATGAAAGACACCCTTATAAGATACTGTATAATGGACCACTCTTAAGCGTAAAACCCTTTCATACGTTACATATTGACACCTATGAAATTCAGAAGAATTTATTTTTAACTATCATAGACTCGTTCAGCAGATATGCACAAGCCTATATTATACCAGATAAGACAGCTCTCAGTATCCTCTCGAAACTACGGCATTATTTCTCCCATCACAATTACCAAAAAAAAAATAATCTGCGACTCTGGGACGGAATTCAACAACGCCCTACTAAAGGAATTTTTAACCCTACACCAGATAGAACTCCATTTCATGACAGTGGGAAGTCACAATTCAAATTCACCCATCGAAAGATTCCACTCTACATTAATAGAAAAAATCCGGATCTTAAAGGAACAAAATAAAAGAGAAACTATAGCTAACCTAGCCACGCATGCAGTTTTGATCTAGAACGAAAGCAGACATAGCTCTAATAAATGCTCACCATTCTTCTTACTCTATGGACCATATGCCGAAGATATCGGATACGACAACAATCTTACAATTTATCAGAATTACGTGCAAAAACACAAAAATGAACTAGGACCATTTCTAGATGACGTTTACCACCAACAACTCGCAAAGAGAACGAATCAATAAAAAAAATCTTAAGACGTTACGAAGTCTCGCTGTAGCCCAAAATTCTTTGACTAATTTAGAACTATTATCCTTAAGGGATATATACGAATTAGAAGATTTATTGCGAAATCGCTACACAGTGTTCATAATAATAAAAATTCCTCTTTTATATCCCGTTACCCTCGAATTATCCCACATCTACTCCGTTCAAAATATAGATGGGATCATTATACTACCATCAACAAAATATTATGGCAAAGAAAAATGGTTTAAATCTTGCTACAAGAGTGAAAACAAATACATTTGCTCAAAACACGTGGTCCACAACTGCCGCCTACCAATCGTAAAGATGTGCCAGGCCGCTCAACTGGATAAACCCATTGTCTATCAAACTGACAAGTCCTTAATTATCAGCACGACTACCCCGGTGAAAGTGTACAAAGAAACTGTTGACAAAAGCTGCCTAATATTCTCGAATGAAACGCTACATATTCTGGGAAAAACATACGCACCTGTAACGAAGACTCAAGAAACAATTCCATTCATTGTCCCAGAGGAAGTCATTCCATTGATGAAGATTAACCTATCTCCAAACCGGGAGGACTTACTAGAAGACCACCTAATAGACCCAATTGAACCTTTTCAATTGGAACCTCTAACGCAAACCAGCCTCTCCATCTCTAGTAAACCTTAATTATTCTTTTGATTTTAGCTTTATTTTACATCCTTCTTAGAAAAAGGAAGAGGATAGCCCAGCTACTATTTGGACCAAAAATTAAACTATCCCTAGACACCCTCAAGAACCTTCTTGAGGACAAGAAGACACTTAAGGACGAAGGAATTATATCCGAAATAGACCAGGCAATAACCCCTACATCTTGCTGACGATGGTGTATTTGCTGGCTTACTTGCCGGATACCATTAAGCAATCATGACCTACAAAAACCAATCAATGACCCTTACATCTTGCTGACGATGGTGTTCATGCTGGCGTGCGAATAGGATACCATTAGGCAACCATGGCTTATATGAACCAATTTTTTAATTATCGATTCATTATTGTAGTAACTCTGATCAAAGCTTGATGGTATATTCTTTCTGCATTAATAAATGTCTAAAAGTTTCGAATATTCAACATTTCATTTTTTAATTGATATTAAGTTTTCCTTTTATTCGTATACGTAATTATCATTTTATTACAACTCTTACTGGTGCCAAATAAAACATGACACTAAATAACTAATATGCCTAAAATTGATTGATTATTTTAGAGCCAAAAAATTATAATGTATCAATTACCTTCAAAAATAAAAAAATAAGGTTTTGGGGTTAGAGGGGCATCAGCAACTGACAAGGCTATTTAGCGACTGGACCTACAGCTTAACGTGGGTTCCGAAGCACGGTCATCAGCTACCGAAAACCCCGGTTAGTACCCCCCTCGGGCTATCAACTCTTGGTTTTGTGCTTAACTGAAAATATCTCGAGAAGCCTACCGCCTGGCGAGTTACCAACGTAGAAAACCTGTCAGAAGGGATCTCGCCTTACCCAGCCTCGAACTGGCGTGACTGAGGGGTGATTCCTTGTCAGATTTTACACTCTTATCTAGAAACATTCACAAGAATTTTAGAAAAACTTTTATACCTAGAACGGGATTCGAATCCGCTCTACATTAACTGCCGTAACGCAAGGCTGACGCCTTAGACACCACAGCTAATGTGGCTCCCCTTCAAAAATAACTTTCAATAAAACTAATAAGAAGTATTTTTCTCCATGGGTCTGTATGCATGCCTATAGGCGATTTGGCATGCTGTCGATTAAATAATCAATTTGGGCTTATGGAATTATCTCCCATTCTTCACAAGCAGCATCTTTTATTTCTCATACAGTAACTCTTATTTTCAGGATCAGTAGAGGTATCCGTGTACCCCTCATAATATCACGCTCTCACCTTCAAATGGGATACGTGGTTGAGCTGTTTCTAGTCGAGCTTGGCGACCTGGGGCTCTTCAAACTAATGTTCTTCGTTAATCAGGAACCAAGCCAATTCTCGTCTCATTGGAGAACATCACGTTATTCCAGTTAGGACTATGATCCACCATTTCTCGAGCCCATTACAATTTTACATTTTTTTGTTGAATGGTTAATTAGGGAACACGTAAAGGTCTTCTGCGATGCAAAATTTACCGTTTTCAGTTTGCGTGTTATCGTTTGTCATAAAATATTTACTCCTTCAAGCCTAACAAGCTCCCTCGATATACCACTTGTAGATTCCAGATGATTTCTTCGAGCTATATCATTGATATCTACCGGTCTTGTGCTGCAGTCATTGTACGTCGTTTTCTATCACTTCTGGTATGATCATTTACGTCATTTGTCCCTTGAATGAATTTTTGATACAGCATTTTGGAAAACAGCTACACTTTCCGCCATATCACTTTGATTAAGGCCTTGTTGTAACACAGCAATTACTCTTGATCTGTTAAAATGAGATATCAAGTTTCTAGGCATTTTTAAGCGGATTTATTGAAAATTAAAAAAGAACTGAAATAATGTGTAAATACTAGTATCAACGGAATGTTCAAAAATCAATTGAACTGAATTTTTTAATTTTTGTACAGTCACACGGGTGGATGGGTCACATTTTTTAAGATACTCAACTGAAACCTAAACTTTAAACTCAGTCTACTACGAATTCACAAACAAGGCCAATCCTAAATATTTTGCTTCGCGTTAGAGATATCGAAAAAGGTTATTAGAAAAAGTTGTTCGGAATATTATTTTAACCCCATATACTGAGTTTCACGATAAAATTCGCATTATTAATTTTTTCATTATTTTGGTCTATACAAAAAATTATTACAAGTTTATTTGTTTAATTTGATAATTAGTTTGCCATGGTGAGTAAAAACTTGACACATTGTCAATAGTGTCATGTACTCAAATATTTCAGTAAAATAAATAGCACTTACAAAGGAATAATTATTTTATTGTTATTGGAAAACAATTTTTGGTAATTGATCAAATTTAGGAAAAAGTATATAGTATATAACAATAATTTTCATAATACAAATAATTAACTATCAAATGTGATCTCTCATAACTAGTTCTCCGTCTATTCGAATACATTATATATATATATATATATATATATATATATATATATATATATATATATATATATATATATATATATATATATATATATATACATACACATATATACCCCTATGTGGATCAGACCTTGACGTGGTAAAGGGGGTTCAGTAGGACAAGTTTCAGTATGCCGTCTGGAGCGTAAGTTCCTGGGAGGGTCACCCCTGGCGGACAGATCGAGGTAGAGGCCTCAGACTAACATGATCCAAAATCTGCATTTCTACCAACCCACATTGGACCAGCGTGACAGATTATGGTCCATGCCTTCAATATGACAGTACGACTTCAAACACGGCCCGCATTCCCCAGAGACCAAGGGGCAACTATCTACGGCAGCGGGAAGATTTGCCCCAAGGCAGAGGGTGCTAAGAATCACCGGGTTAGATCAGACTGCCATTAGAATTTTGACATTGCTATGCTTAATATACGGACAATGAAAACGGAGACCCGACTGCAAGAACTGTTAATCGAACTTGACAACATACATTAAAATATTATTATGCTCTGAGAAACACGAAGAAAGGGCGAAGAGTTCATCAAATTAGAACCACTGGTCACGTACTCTACACCCGAGGTACGGAGAATGGACGATGTGGTGGAATTGGATTCCTCATCAATCGAAAGCTAAAAGACAGTGTAGTCAAATTTGAAAGTATATCCGACAGATTAGCCAAATGGGTCATTCAGCTGAATAAAAAGTTTAAGCTTCAAATCGTTCAAGCTTATGCACCAACTATAAGCCATAGAGATGAGGAAAATTGAGGAATTTTATGATGATGTGGCCTTTTTTTTATTGAACTTTTAGACAAAGAGAAGTGGAGGTATAAATCCGGATGGGCGAATTAATGCCAGAATCGGAGAAGCAAGAACTGGTGAAGATGCACTGGCCCATATGGAAATGGTGAGCGGGACAATAGAGGAAACAGGCTGGTTGACTTTGCTGAAGGATAAAAACTCTATATTATTAATTTGTTTTACAAGAAAAAGATCAACAGAAAATGGATATGGAAAAGCCCATCTGGACTCACAAGTGAAATTGATTGCATCATGTCAAACGATGAAGCATTATTTTGCAATTGTACTGTCCTTAATCATTTTAACGTGGGAAGTGAACACCGAATGGAACCAGCAAAGATTAGGATAAACTGCCAAAAAGAGCGCGAAAGAATGATAGGATCAAAAAGGGGCAAAGTGGATTCTGGGAAGCTGCTGGAGAGGGGCAGATATTTTGAAATTGCTTTGTCGAATCGCTTTCCTGTGTTACAAGACCTGGAGGAGATGGAAATTACAGACAAATATGAAGAAATCGCCGACAATGTGTTTAAAACGGCGGCTTCAATAGCACCAGAAGATAAATATTTCAAAGATTCAAAAATTTCCAATGACACCATTAATTTAATGAAAAAACACCGGACAATAAAGAATGTAAATAATCCTTTTGGCAGGGTCGAGTACGTTAAGCTTTGCAAAACTATAAGAAAACGTATTCGAGAGGAAACACGCCGATTCAACATGCAGCTTGTGCTAAAGACTCTGGAAGAAAACAGGTGAATTAAGAAAACTAAGCAGAGGCTAAGAAAGAAACAGACACAAATGTTTTCCTTAATGCGTGAGGATGGTATAATATGTAGGGAACGGACGGAAATGTTAGAGGTTGTCCGAAGATTGTATTCAAAGTTATATGAGGACCAGAATCAAGCAAGAACAGCATACCCACTGAAGAACAAGTCCCGGATATCCTGGTGTAGGAAGTGACAAAGGCTATAGACTCGATGAAAAATGGCAAGGCCCCAGGAAAGGATATTATAACTGTGGAGATATTAAAAGCTGATGGTCGGACTTTACATAAAACACTAGCAAAATTATACTCAAAATGTCTCAAACAACAAGAAGTACCCAGCTTATGCAGAAGTGATTCTTTTACATAAAAAAGGAGCACGGGAAGATTTAAAGAACTACCGTCCAATAAGCCTCCTATCAGTGGTGTATAACGTTTTCACCAAGATAATATCCAAAATAATACTAAGAAAACTTAATGACGCACAACCATGGGAGCAAGCAGGATTTAGAAGTGGATTCAGAACAATGGATCACATCCAGGTCCTACAGCAGGTCATAGAAAGACACAACAAATACACTATGCCACTGTGCTTGGCTTTTATCGATTATGAAAAAGCATTTGATTCAGTCTCAAAGCGGGCCATAATGGATGCATTGCTTAATTAATGTGTAGAAAAAGCCTATGTAAATCTACTAGGATTGATATATGATGAAGCTACAGCGACAGCCCACCTTGACGATCTTAAGGTTGAAATAAATGTAGAGCGGGTTGCAATATCGCCTCTTCTTTTCTCAGCCTGCATGGGGATACCGTCCGGGAGGTGGAACGACGCGTTAAATGTGGCTGGCAGGCATTTGGCAGGCTCAACATAGTGTTTAAGAGCAAACTACCACTTTGCCTGAAAAGAAAATTCTTTGATCTGTGTGTCCTGCCTGTTATGACATACAGAAGTGATATATATATATCTGATATATATATATATATATATATATATATATATATATATATATATATATATATATATATATATATATATATATATATATATATATATATATATATATATATATAGGGGATTTTTGCTGAAACAAAATCTCAGAATCCATTTCAGAAGCGAATAGTAACTTGTGATGAAAAGTGGATTTTGTACAACAACCTGCAAAGAAAAAAATTGTGACTTACCACTTGCCGAAAGATCATTATGCTTTGCATTAGGTAGGATTGGAATGGATTCATAATGTTTGAGCTTCTTCCATGCATCCAAACTAATTTTGGCAAAAAGGCTTTTAGGTCTACTACTATGTAGTCAAAAATTTATAAATAATATAATAATGGTAATTACATAATAAACTAAGTACATGTTTACATATACTATTTGTTTCTCTTTCTCTTATTAAATTTCTCTAAATAAATAAACTTACGCATCAATCTATGTATATGAGCTGAGCATGACATTGATATGTGATAGCTTTGATAGATTGGCATTAACAACTTGAACTAGGAATTTTGAATTGTCAGAACAGTTGGACGTAACTGTTCTATGAGGTCTCTCCTTGATCTCTGAGTCAGGTCGAGAACGTTTCCAACGACGCTTATACATAAATGTTACGCACTATTTACCCATATACATTTGTATTTTTCTGATAAAATGTTTTATCAATTTTATATATATTATAGTGACACCATTCTTGCAACATATATGTTATCATTTAAGTCGCTGATGATGACCTATGAACTTGGATTTAATTAAATTATTTTTATCAACTTATTTTTTTGATTTCTGAACTATAAATAACATTTAATTTAGACAATGTTTTGTAATTAGAGTAAAATACAATCAATGTTTTAAAATTATGTTGATTATAAATATTTGATGTCTGGTTGATGCATTGTTTCTTACTAACACTTGTTTTTTTTTATTTACAATACTTTTACTTCTTATTGTTGAAAAAAAAAATATTTCTATTAAGGAAACAATGAATGTTTGAATTCGTGGACAATGTGAAATAATCCTGTGTCATTATCCATGATTTTGTTTTTAATGTTGATATTTAGAAAAATGTCATATTTTGAAACTAAAAGTAGTTACTTCTTAGACAAAATTATAAAGATAATACCTAACCTAACACCTGCCTTGAACCTTGCTTTACTAACACTAAGCGGAAGTTAAAATACAAGTATTAACGATAACTTTTCACTAGAACTATCAACAGAAAATTCTTGACCAAATAGGCAGTTTGGATCCACTCATTGAAAATATCGGGGGAATGCGTTCAAGACGAATTTATAATGAATCAAGACAATTTACAAATATGAAAAATTTGAAAACGATTATTCAGTCTTTATGGAAAGAAATTTCACAACAAATAACAAAACAGTTCAATGAATCATTTTCAAAAAAAAAATGATATTGATTTAATAAAAGGTGGTGGAAATACCACAAAATATTAAAACATTTAGATTAAATCATCATCATCATCATCAAAATATAACTTTAGTTGTTCTAATAAATTTTTATATTCTTGAGAGGTAACTCGAGAAAGAAGTTACCTTTTTCTTGTAGCCAATACTCTCCCAAACCATGACACTTTCTCCTCCCATTTACCTTATCAATAAAATTTTATGCTTCCTTCCTGTAATTATGAAAATAAAAGGAAAAACCATTAGGTTCATCCAAATTGAATTAATTATTTTTTGCCAGAAAAAAATGATTTTCTTCCACTGTTAATTTATGATGAGTATTTAATGCTGGTTTTCTTTTCAATTTTTTTCTTACAATATGTTCAGACTTTTTTAATAATCATTGGATATATGCCGAACCGAATCAACTTGACAATTGATAAAAAAATTGTTTCCATCAGCTCATATGTCTCAACTGCTGTAACTCATGAGAAAAGTTGTAGGAACTACGTGTAACGAAAAAATGAATCGTCTTGCTTCTTCTTCTAAAAAAGCCCTTATTTTTTTTAGTGAATCACAAATTTTTAATTTTTTTCTCTACAAATCCACAAGATTAAACTGATCAATAACTGAACTAAACTAGTAAATTGTGATAAAATGTTTAGAGGATTATGCAAACTTGAATATAAACAAGTATGTATAACATTTATGTATGACCTGTTTGTAGATGGTGCTGGAACAGATCGGAAGTGGTTTGTTTCTTTTGTTGGTCTTAATGAAGCGGAACTTGAAAAACCGATGCAATGATCAGGATACTGTTCCGTATAAGTTTGATATAACACTTTTAGGTTACACAAAATGAGTCTTTTTTTGAATATGCTCTTTTTGATCATTCTCATTTCATACAGAAAAAAAAACTTTCGTACCTGACATCGTCACTTTTATAAAATTAGATTACTTCATTTTTCACATCATCAGATAAGAATCGCCCTAAAAGAAATATGATTTATTTAATTATAGAAATTAAAAAATTTACCCAACAAATTCTATCTACTGATAAAAATTTCGCAACTTCACCTTTCTTCTTCTCTGACACTGATATAACCCTTTTCTTTTCTCTTAAAAATTTTGATACTATCGCCATGTGTTTTGTAGAGCCCATGACGTCGCAAATCTTATTAATGCTTCAATCAACCGGTAATATTGTCAAAATTTGTACTTTCTAAGATCGAGAAGTACTTTCATCATTAAATTTTTCTTTAAGATTCACTACAATATATTTTTAATTTAAAGAATCTTCATAATAATTAAATTGAATATCTAATCCTAAAAGTGTCGTAAATGTGGAGTAAATTTCATGGATGTTTCCTTTTAAATATGATGAATTATCGATAGAATATTCATCTATAGGAGATATATGTAATAAAATCAAAGATTGATTGATAATTGGTAATTGAGTACCAAGACTCAATTGTGATAAGGAACTTAATTGACTTATCACTTCTTCATTTGATAATGATCTTAATCCTAAAATATAAGCAAAAATAATCAATAACATTAATTTTTTCAATATAAATCTAAAAATTGCTATTTTAAACCAAAAATACCTGAAGAATTACAAGCTAATATTGGTTCAACTATCTCATTGTTTTCAGTCATAGAGTTAATATTCTCATCATCCTCATTATTATCATTTACAACGACATTATTGAGATCAGTACTATCAGCAACAGAAAAATCGTTGTCTTCAACCTCGTGTCCATGATCACTTAAAATATTTATACTGTCAATATCAATTAAGTCAAATGAAGTTTAATTCATATGACTTCTCTCAGTCACATTAGTTGAGGTAGATGCAACTGTATTTAAAAATGACAATTGTTTGCGACACTTTATACATAGATAATCGGAGCGACTCAAACCCCCTGATTGTTTACTAGCTGGTCTTAAACTTTTCTTCACTCGATGGCTTTCTAACTTCATAGGATTGCAACATTCATTATACCGATCCTTCATAATGATAATGTAAGATGATTTACCGAAAAAAATACATAAACTGAGTAGCTTAGCGTTTAAAACTAAATAATATAGCAATTAGGTTAGCAATTAAAATACAGGTTAGCAGTTAAGATAAAAATAAACGATTAGACTGTCTGTATCATAGAAAATATTGATCTCTAGGTTTTTGTCAATAAAGAAACAACCAACAGCGCCACCATGCAGGAGAGAACATATTCAAACTGTGTGGCTATTTTTGAATAGCATAAAGATATTATGTTGAGATAATTTAAAAAAAGGCGTCATAAACAAAAAAAAAATGGTTATTATTGCTCCGTAAAGAACTAAAACACTGATTCTTCATTTTAAAACCTGATAATATTATAATTGTAGAAAAAATACATTTTACAAAATGATAAAAAAAAGAATACACAATGAAGAAAAGTAATTTGAAGAATGGTAAACAGGGAAAAAAAATTTCAAATTATCTAAAATGTTCATACAGTTTAAAAAATAAGATTTAAATTTTAAAACTTAAAAAATTATATATTAGAACTTAGATTTTTTTGTATTTTTTTTCTCAACCGGAAAAAGCGCAATTTTGTTGAAAATTCGATATCTTTTGATCGGGAAATCAAAAAATACTCAAAATTCACCAGAAAGGGGTTTTTCGATACTAAAAAATGTCAAAAAATTGAGAAAATCAAAAACTAACTATTTTTCAAAGTGTTCGATTTGGCATGGAATGTCCCATATATATATATATATATATATATATATATATATATATATATATATATATATATATATATATATATATATATATATAAATATAAATATATGCAGTGTTAGAATTCTTTAAACTGCGTCCAATGAGACAACAGTGCTGAGTGTCATCAGACAACTGTTGGGTTCCACAATCTCATGTGGAACACACAACAACCTGCGTCTCCGCCTAAATGAACATTTTGTTGATTACTTGACTGGGAACGGGCCCCACCCATCCCACTGGAGGGCACATGTTTCGTCTCTTGATGTTTAGACTCTTCAGGGCACCGATATGTGCTCTCTCGTCAAGAATAGGAAGATCCCATCCACAGTCAACAACCCATACTTTTCGCCGACTTCCCGTCAGATGGCGTATATTTGGAGTGTTAGAATTCTTGGGACTGCGTCCAATGAAACAACAGTGCTGAGTGTCATCAGACACCCAACTGCTGGGTACCTCAATCTCATGTGGAACACACAACAACCTGCGTCTCCGCCTAAATGAACATTTTGTTGATTACTTAACTGAGGACGGGCCCCACTCATCACTTCCACTGGAGGGCACATGTTTCGTCTCTTGATGTTTAGACTTTTCAAGGCACCGATATGTGCTCTCTCGTCAAGAATAGGAAGATCCCATCCACAGTCAACAACCCATACTTTTCGCCGACTTCCCGTCAGATGGCGTATATTTGGAGTGTTAGAATTCTTGGGACTGCGTCCAATGAAACAACAGTGCTGAGTGTCATCAGACACCCAACTGCTGGGTACCTCAATCTCATGTGGAACACACAACAACCTGCGTCTCCGCCTAAATGAACATTTTGTTGATTACTTAACTGAGGACGGGCCCCACTCATCACTTCCACTGGAGGGCACATGTTTCGTCTCTTGATGTTTAGACTTTTCAAGGCACCGATATGTGCTCTCTCGTCAAGAATAGGAAGATCCCATCCACAGTCAACAACCCATACTTTTCGCCGACTTCCCGTCGGATGCCGTATATATGCAGTGTTAGAATTCTTTGGACTGCGTCCAATGAGACAACAGTGCTGAGTGTCATTAGACAAATGTTTATATATGTTCACAAATGTTCATAGTGTAATCAACAAAATGTTCATATATATATATATATATATATATATATATATATATATATATATATATATATATATATATATATATATATATATATATATATATATATATATATATATATATAAATAGAAGGCAAACAAATAGTCCCCCAAATCCTAAATCCTGAAAAATTACCAGTGAGTCATCAATTGCCTATATTATAGACATTGTCTCAATATGTTCTTCTTATTTACCGAACGAGAGAGGGAAATAAAAAATCAATAAGTATGTCTTCGCGTATGAGATAGCGTTACATCGGGGTAGAAAGAGAAAGTAACAAATAATTAAAAAGTATTTGTTGGTATCGCCGGTTAAAAGTTCTTCTATTGAGTTCAGCAGTCTTGATTTGGTTGTCATTTAAGTTGTTTTGTTATTGTGTTTTAGTGAAATTTTGTGCTGTAATGTTTAGTTTTATTATAAAATAAATTCTTATGTGAACTTCTGTTACTGATTATTTTGTTATCGGTAAGTATTTATTTAAGTAAGTTTTATTTCCTTCAATAATTCTATCCTATTTTATTACAAATGTTTAATAAAAACAAAATTTTAAAAACATACTGAACTATAAACAACCGTTTCAAATAAATAATAACGGAGTATAGAAGTGCGAACTTCTAAGGTATCTATATTTGATTTAACATTTTGTGTGATTTCAGATAATGTCAGGAAAAAACCTGAAATCGCAAGTCCAACAATTTGTGCTTAATGTTTACGTGTATTTCGAAATTGAAAAAAGGAACGGGGGACCTTTACAGCCTCTTTTAACCATTCAAGAGGTAAAGAATACTGAATTTGATTACGTTTTACTTATTTTACATTATCATATTGTAATATTTTTTTTAGAGAGTTGCAGCAGCATTAAAAATATCAAGGAAAACCGTTTATTCTAGTAACAAAAGAAAAGTACATAATCAAGTTATTTCTTCTCCAGCAACAAGCAGACCTCGTGCAAAGTCAAACAGACTTATTTGAAGGAAGTAAAATGGAACTTTGAAATAGCTTGTACAATATGTTAATATATGATATGTTTGTATAATATATGATATATTTATAATAAATGTGTAATAACTCGAGGCATCAACCGCGTCCATTATGGAAGTTAGCACTAATTATAGTAATCATTTTTAATTTGATTGATATGGTTAAAATTAATGAAGCACGGGTAATCTTTCGACGGTTCAACTGTATACGACTTTGTAATTGGGGCGTTAAATTGCAAATTTCACCATGCGGTTTGTCAGATGTAGCTGCGGCAGATATATAAAGTTCGGACACAGTAAAGGTATCACCCTATATATATATATATATATATATATATATATATATATATATATATATATATATATATATATATATATATATATATATATATATATATATACAGAATACTTATTATATTGTGTGGAAAGTCCTTTATTAGATGCCTCGTCCGCACATTGAGAGAGATAATAATATTTGTACAGGGTTTGCTGGTTCGCGAAATGGATCTTGGTTATTGAATTAATAAGCGGAAGATAGACATATATACATTTAATTACTTAAATTCTCAAATATTTTATTACAGTTTTGACGGACAATTTCTCATTTTATTGTTTTAAGTTTTGTGAGATTTAGCTCTTTTGTTTAATACTTCACAAAATACTGATTTACCTTGACTTCAACAGGGAATTGATTCTAACGGGCAATTTTAAACTGGTGCTATCAACTCTTAAACTTGTGCAACTCTAAACTCGAACTCTCTTGATCTACCTCGAACTCTCCACGTGAAGCGGTTCAAGCCAAACTCTCTTCGCCAACCTTCCAATTCAAACTCTTTCTTCGGACTATCAACGTGAAACTGCTAACGTGTAACTTTCAACTCGCACTCTTTTCTCGGGATCTACCTCGAACTCTCCACGTGCAACGGGTCAAGCCAAACTCTCTTTGCCAACCTTTTAATTTAAACTCTTTCTTCGTACTGTTTAGTCAGACTTCTTCTTCGAATTTTACTCGTTTTACACAAGTGCTTCACTTTGCGCCTTACTTACATTATTACATATTACAATTATGTGTCTCTGAGATGATATTTGTTTCGCTGGTGCCAAGTGCCATTACTACCAATATCTGCTTTTTTATGAATCTCCAAAATGCGGATTTTTATTTTATCATTCAAGGATTGTCGATCCACTACAGGATAAAGGTCTCACTAGCATGCTTCGCACTCGCGCGGTTCTGAGCTCTCGTCTGCCATTCGGGTTTTCCTCCTCCTCTTCTTCTTCTTCTTCTTCTTATTCGTGGACGTTATGATCAAGCGGTATTCAGTCCAGGATTGCATCGCCTCGCTATATGGCCTGCGCACTTCCATTTCAATTATTTCACAGTTCCAATAATGTCACATACTTTCATTTATTCTGATTCATCCACAGATCTTTCTGTTCCGCTTTGTAATGGCAAGTATACATCTCTCCATTCTCTTCTGTTCTATCCGAAGCTTTTGAACTGATGTGACTGTCCATGTTTAAATTTCAAATGTCAAAACAGGCTGCACGCACTGATCAAAAACTTTTCTCTTCAGACAAAGTGGGAGTTTGTTCTTATACACCATATTGAGCCTGCCAGCCACACTTAACACGCCGTTCGACTTTCCGGGCAGTATCACCCTCCATTACAATCCTTTGCCCAAGAGATATGTAGTAGTCTACAACCTCTAAATCGATTCCCAAAATCGAAATTCTTCTGTTGACAGCAAATTTGTTGAACATAACCTGACTCTTTTTCAGGTTTATTTTCAAGTCAAATGGTTCTCCCGCCTTTTGTATCTCTTGTATGTGTTGTTGTAGCTCATCTGGATCTTGTGAGAGGAGAACGATATCATCTGTGAATCTAAGATTTTGATTTTTATTCCCTCCTGTTCCCAATCCAGATTACGGAATCGGTAGGGTGAAAAACGAAGAGGCGATATTAAGTCACCCTGCCGTACACCCTCATACATGCATCCCAGTAGGTTCACATAGGCTCTGTTTGTCGCCTGGTTAAGCAATGCATCCATTATGGTTTGCTTTGATATTGAGTCAAATGCTTTTTCATAGTCAATAAAAACCAAGCACAGTGGCATGGGATATTTATTGTGCCTTTCTATAGCCTGTTGGACAACCTATATTGTACTGAATCCACTTCTGAATCCTGCCTGTTCTTAATATTCTTTTAGATATTATCTTGGTGAAAGCTTTTTCTACATTACTTCAACATTTTTTCATAGGTTGGGCATTTTTTGATCTTTGAGGCATTTTGAATATAATTTTCCCAGTGCTTTATGTGAAGTTTAACTACCAGCTTTTAACATTTCAACTGTTACATTACCCTTTCCTGGATCCTTTCCATTCCTCTAACATTTCCTTACGCTTCCTATATCCTCACCCATTAAGGCGAACAGTTGTGTTCTTTTATTTTTCAGCTTGTGATTAGCTTTATTTATTCTCTTATTTTCGTCTCGTGTTTTTAATACTAAGTGCCGTTTTCTGCACTAAACCGACGCGTTTCCTTTCGGATACGTTTTCTTATAGTTTTACAAAGCTCAACGTACTCGACTCTGCTAAAAAGACTCCCTGCATTCCTCATTGTTCGCCATTTCTTTATTAAATCAATTGTCTCATTGGATATTTTTGACTGTTTGAAACTTTTTTCTGCAGGTGCTATTGCAGCAGCCATTTAAAACACATTGCCATATCATCATAACCACATAAGATACCCCATCATCATAAAATTCCGCAATTTCCTCATCACCATAGTAGTTGATGCATAAGTTTGGACTATTTGAAGCTTAAACTTTTTATTCAGCTGAATGACGAATTGAGCTACTCGGTCAGATATATTTTCAAATTTTATGACACTGTCCTTCAACTTTCAGTTAATGAGGAATCCAATTCCACCGCATCGACCATTCTCCGTACCCTGAGTGTAGAGTACGTGACCAGTTGTTTCCAGTTTGATTAGCTCTTCGCGCTTTCTTCGTGTTTCACGTAACCCTATGATATCCCAATGTAGGCTTTCAAGCTCAATCATCAGTTCTTGTTGTCGTTCATCCGTTTTCATTGCCCGAATATAAAGAGTTTCAATGTCCAACGTCCAATGGCAGCCTGATCTAACCCTGTGATTCTAAGCACCCTCTGCCGTAGGTAGTTGCCCCTTGGTCTCCGTGGAATAACAGCTGCGTTTGAAAACATAAAGGCATGTTGGGGGGTTAAGCCGTAATCTGCCATGCTGGTCAGTGCGGGTTGGCAGATTTTGGATCATCTTAGTCTGAGGTCTTTGCTTTGACCTGTCCGCCATGGGTTACCCGTCCAGGAGCATACGCTCCAGACGGCATAGTTCAAAGCTTTATTGTCTACGGAAGCACATACACATACACACACATAAATGTATATATATATATATATATATATATATATATATATATATATATATATATATATATATATATATATATATATATATATATATATATATATATATATATATATATAGATATCCGCCGCGGCCACTTTTAACAAAGTTCATTCTGACAAATCCAATTTCCGACCACTTTTTCAAGCAATTGGGATCTTATGTCCGCAATTGTCCGAGTTATGTTGGCTTTCCAGGCATCAATAGTTGCTGGTTTAGAGGCATAGACCAAAGATTTAAGATAACCCGAAAGAAAATAATCTAAATGCGTTAAATCACATGACTTTGGTGGCCAATTAACAGGTCCGTTTCTCGAAATAATTTTCTCATCTCATTGTTTCTTCAAAAAATTGATTATAGCGTTCGCTGTATGACATGTGGAGTCGGCCTGTTCGAACCAGGCTCTCCTCCAGATCAATACCATTCAAATTGGTAATTAAATAATCATTGATCATCGCTCTGTAATGATTCATATTAACGAATTGCTAAATTTGGATTTTTATCAACACTCCCGGGAAGAACTGGGAGATTTTCTTTGGAACGCACAGTTTACTATCGAACAGCGTGAAATGTGTTCGGAATTTGTTAATAATTCGGCGAATACATCGCTCGCTTGGACCATTATGTGCAGCATAATCGAAGTGCGAAGTGCTCCATAAGTTTGGTGAACAAAATATTAATTTTGATAATAAATAATGACAATTTGCAAGCGTTGCTTTGATATTAACTGTTCCGTGATGATTTGCCAGGCTATAATGAACAATTTTAACACACGTACTTCATCAACACTGCCACAGTTGCTGACAGTGTTGATGATGATGAGTTCCAAATTTATCAATTAGCCGCCGTTCGTAGGATGTTGGGTTTTGTTATTCGACTACGTAGAATATTTTGGGTAAAAATCTTAATTAAGTTACGTTAATAAAGAAAATTACCATATTTGGAGTGAAAATAATCCGTAAATGATCCAACAATCACCGTTGCATTCAAAAAGATGCATTGTATTGTATTGTATCCGGATTATATGCCTGTGGCATCATTGGGCCGTATTTCTTTAAAAATCAAGCTGGATTAAAATTGTTAAGGACAGTACAATTGAAAAATATTATTTTATCGGTGGTCATGATGTAATATATATATCCACTGTACTTCGCCTAAGGTACTGGACGGGTCACAGGTCGTGGATAGTGAAATTTCCATTTCGATTTCCATTAGATATTAGTGGACAGCTGAGAATATCTCAAAATAAACAGCCCCGAACCAAGGCAAAAACTAACTCTAACTTGTATCAAACGGTTGAGTGGTCAGCGTCTGTTCACCAGTGGTGCGGCTCAGATTTAAATTCTGGAATTAACCCTTCCAGTTTTAATCCCAAGTACAACATGAAGCGTTCTAATAATTACAAAATTACCCCAGGAGGTAAACAATTCTGTGCTAGCGTTCTCTGCCAGAGGAAGTCGGAGACCTCTGGCCAACGTCTCAAACCGAAAACAAAAACTTTCTTTGTAACAGTAAATATCACTTCTGCGTCCAGGAAAATTACAGGAATAACGGCAAATATTAAATCAGCAAAAAAATTCAAATTTTAGCTCTGCAAGAAACCAAGTTGACAGATGATGAACACCTTGGACTTCGGCAACTATAGACTTTTTAAAAGTAAAACGGACAAAAGAATACTCAAAAATACACCACATCTCGGTGTTACTTTCGCTGTCTCAAAAACCATTCTTGGTTCTATAACTAATGTCCAGCTAGTTGAAGCATTCACAAATTCTTGATCGCTACTGGTAAGATCATTTCGGGCGAATTGTATTTGAAAGAGCACCTGTATCGTTTAGGACAAAGCCACAATAATCTAACTCCCAATCTCGAAGTGAGCGGTCGTTTTCGCGCCTTATCCTTCCGATAGAGAGCATTTTACAACCCGGACATTAGAGAATCCGGACAATCAGGGACAAGACCATTGAAAAACCACTTATTTCTGAGCCCGACCATTGCCGAAACCATACTCTTTTTTATTGGGGCCACTTTGCACAGTAACCGGTCAGTCATGGTCCGGACTATTTGAGGACCTCCGCATAGAGACACCGAATTTGGATACCCCACTGGATAGGCAAGCGGCAGGACAATCGAGAAATAAGGCCAGATTAATAATGTTTTATTATATTTTCGTTTAGAGCTAAAGATTCACGTTTCTAATTTAAAAATCTAATTTAAAATTTTAAAATTGCTAAATTAAAAAAATTCAAATTGACCGTGTTGCCATTTCGTACCCCAATTGTAAAGAGATTTTGAATGTTCAAGTTAGGAAAGGAGCTAACATAGATACGGATCACTACTTGACTAGAATCAAACTTAATTTAAAACCTGAAAATCTTATTCAAAAGAGACTACTAATCCCAAAAGTCTACGAAAATAAAACCAACCCTAACAGAAGAACTTGATAAACAATCAGCACAGAACTGCCAAGAACTGAAACAAAAAATTATTAAAACAACCCTAAAGTTAGTCCCTTTACAAAAACGTAGACAACACACGTGGTGGGATGAAGTTTGCGAGCAAGTAGTATTAACCCGAAATAAAGCATTCAAAGAGTGGTCATTCAAACAGTCAAAAAACAGAAATAAACTATAGCATCTGTTTGGAAGTAAGAAAAAAAACATCGAAGCTAATTAGACAAACTAAAAGAAAATATGAAAACAATCAACTTAATGAAATAGAAAAAAAAATGTAAAAAAATTACACCGGAAATTTCTAAAAAATATTTAGAACCAAATTAACAGGCTATCAACCCCAAAGTCTTTGCTTCCGAAACAAAATCGGAAAAAAAGAAAAACGACAATTAGCTATAAATAACCAAAACAATTGCAAAGAACTTGCCAAATATTTTGAACAACTAAACTGTCCTGAGCCCGTTAAACAGATTACCAACACTAAACCCTAAACAAACAAACCAAGATTCACTACTACCGAATGAAGATGATATAATTAGGCAAATCAAACGGCTTAAAAATAACAAAGCTTCTGGTGAAGACGGAACCACTGCTGAACTTTTAAAATCCGCTGGTCCAGGTACAATCAAGAAAATAACCAAAATTCTACAAAAAGTTTGGCGAACCGAACGGATTCCGGAGGATTGGAAAGATACTCTAATCCATCCACTATATAAGAAAGGAGATAGAACGGATGTAAACAACTTCAGAGGAATATCTCTTCTCCCAGTTTGCTACAAGATTCTATCTCAATGTCTATTAGATAGAGCACAGTGTCAATTAGAGCATAAAATTGGTGAATATCAAGCAGGTTTTCGACCGAGCAGATCTTGCCCGGACCAGATCCTGAATCTAAAGTTGATTCTAAGACATCAAAAACTATACAATATAAAAATCTCATCTGTGCATTTGTGGATTTCAAAAAAGCATATGATTCTATTGACCGCGAATCTTTATTCCAAATCTTGGAAAAACAAGGACTAGAACTGATAACGCTGGCAATTATTAAAGCAACACTAACTAACACAAGGCCAAACGATAAATTCATGGATGACATCAGAGCCTTTCGAAATTAAAACTAGAGTGAGACAAGGGGATGGATTCTCGCCATTCTTATTTAACTCAACATTCCACATGAGATTGTGGAACCCAGCGGGAGTGTACTTGACACTCAACTACTGTTGTCTCATTGGACGCTGTCCAAAGAAAAACTAATAACGCCATCCGACGGGAAGTCGGCGAGGGTATAGGTTGTTGACTGTGGATGGGGTCGCCCTATTCTTGACGGGAGAGCATATGTCGGTACCCAGACGAGCCTGAACATCGAGAGGCGAAACATGTGCCCTCCAATTCAGGGATGGGTGTGGCTCATTACCGGTCAAACACCAAAATGTTCATTTGGGCGGAGACGCAGGTTACTGTGTGTTCCACATGAGATTGTGAAACCCAGCGGTTGAGTGTACTTGACACTCAACCATTGGACGCTGTCCATATATATATATATATATATATATATATATATATATATATATATATATATATATATATATATATACTGCTAATCATCGACAGTAACGATTAAAATAGTTGTAAGAACTCCAACATTGGGGCGGATAACGGCTTAAAGTCGACTTCAGAAATTAATACTTATTCTGGTATAATATAAATTCTTTGGTATTTCTCCCCAAAGTATAAACATTTAGTCGTTGGTGTAATACCATTTTTTCCAAAACAAATTAAAATAGAAAACCCATTTGTAGGTATTACAATTTCTGTATCAATTAGTACATGGGAAAATATGTTTTACTTTTAATTCATTTGTAAAATTGTACCTACATTGCTTCATCTTTATGTATCTCGCTAATTAAAATAAAATGTGTTTTTATTTATTATTTATTTGGAAATATATCTATAATAAAATGTTCATTTAAGCAATTAATAGAATAATTTAGTTTCCTTTCCATTTAGCTTTTTACCAAAGATCTTAATTACATGCATTTTCTTTAGAAACAACCGATAACAATAAGTAGGAACAAAGTGCAATTCTTTTATATAACGTAGGTATTTCTCAATTAAACCACCTGCAACAGGTTTTGCAATTTGAAAGAATGCGGTTGAAAAATATTATCATTCAAATATTTCAAGCCATATTTGTGTTGTAGTAAAATACGCGTTTTTAGATATATTGCAGAATACACAACGCTCTTCCTGGACTATTTATATTGAAGCGAAATCAAAACGAAGCAGATTTCACAAAAAAATGTTATGAAATAATTATATATTTGGTAGACATTGTATATACAATTTATTTTTAATTTATAATATGATTGTTATTTTTGTTATTAATGCTTGTAATAAATGAGTTTAACTGTTTTCTTGTAACACTTACTTATTAAAAAAATGGAAATATATTCAGGTGTAAAGATAGACGGGAATAACTATTCATATGTAGACAAATAAAACGATACTTATTATGGGGACTGAAAACTGGAACAGCCAGGGTACATATTTGAATGGAACTGAAAATACACGCCGTGCCGGAATGTTTATCACATCTTGAACACAAAAACTGATATACTTTTTGCTTGTTTACTTTCAGGTTTCTGTGGTAAGTGTGGTAAACGTTTTTAAAATATTTTATTTTTATCATTTTGTGATGTATTTTTCGTAAGGCATTAAGCTAAGCAGTATTCTTGTTGTCCTGTTAAAAGTGCTAAAATGCCGACGTGCATCACATCGTTTCAGGCAATAATCAGAATTTGAAAACGAAGCGAGATATTAGCATGAAAGAAACGTTTCTTGAAATAGAGAGACTATTGGACATTGCTGCTTCTATTACGATGACATGGATAAGGTGGTGTGAGTCTTAGAGTTACGCACAAGTACGAGGTTTTCGTCGTTGTACGTACTATGTAGAATTATTAAGTTGGGTCCACACCAATAAAATTTTGCGTGTGTACTGAATTTATTATGCGGTGAAAATATTTATGGCTCAAAATTTCCACACACAGTCAATATATATTTGTGTTGTGTGCAGTGTACGCCCCGCTGCGTCTGTGTGTGCGTGCAATGGAATGTTAATAGGTTATGTTTGATTAGGTTATTTTAACAAGCATCCAAAATAAAGTTGTTTATATTTTTCAGTTTTATTTATTCAGTTTATATTTTTATACTTATTTTGTGCAGTTTATACTTTTCTGTTTTGGTACAAATGCTTTTTCCGATAACGCCTTTTCTTGAAGTTTCGATCATTTTTCTTGATTAAATTGTTCATTATTATGATTGCAGCACACTTCTTCTTCAACATAATAATATGCTGGGACATGCCTTGACTACAATAAGTTACTCAATAAATAATAAATTGCTAAATAATAGATTTCATGCTGTGCGGCGAAAATATTTGTGTTTGATCTTGTTTGTCAAAGCAACTATATTGCCATGCCCACACCACATACAACTACATACTAATAACATACAAAAGGCGTTATACATACAACTCGCACATCACACATTTTTATTGATGTGGACCCAGCTTTACAGTAGGAAATCGACGTGAAAATATCCGGCAATTGGTATGCCTATTTAATTTTTATTAAGTTAGGTCTACACCAATAAAAATTTGCGTTGTACGGGCTGTATATGTTGTATGTGAGTAGCAATATAGACGCATGTGTGTTACCTTGTGTCTCTCTTGTTGAAATAACTTAATCAATCAATAATAACCATATATATAATACTACTATATTGCTAGCAAGGTCTGGAGATCGGTGAAATCATACATATATGCGTCTGTTTCTCTCATTACTACTTAGAGTCTTATGCGCATGTCCGAGAATTGAGTATGCTAATAGACATGCGTCAGTTTACATATTTTTATGTTTTTGTGTCACGTTTATTTGCAAACACGTGCGACGTTTGCGCACAACGGGTCGAGTAGTCGAAAAAGAAATAAAAGTAGACGTTTGCTGTCTCACTTACTCCGTGACACCTCCACTTACAGATATTAGCAATATAGTAGTATTATATATATGATAATAACCAACAATCATAACCAACACACATCCCGGAGCATGCAGCGCGCACAACACAAATGTTATTGATTGTGTGTTGCAATTTATATAGGCAACGAGTTATTCTTCTTCCTCTTGAGTGAAAGTAGTTTGAATGGGGCTTAAAGGAACTTTGACTCTGTAAATTTGGTTGTCATTTTGCCTTGCTAACTTTACTTTGCATTCTAGAGTAGTTTGAGAAACGCCGTAAAACTTGCTAGCTAATTTATAATCTTTTTCTTCCATCTAACATTGCCTTTTCTGTTCATTCGCCTCTATTTGTTTTTCTTTTAGGATTTCTAACCATTTTCTGAAAGTAAAATAAAGAAGTAAAATAAAGAACATATTTTGCCATAAATTTATGACACACTAGTAGAAAACATATTTTACGAACAGATACGCATCCCATATGTCTAAAAAATTAGGTAAAATAGTAAATACAAATATTTTTTCTCACCAAATCGCCAAAAAGTGCACCTCCCGGTTCTAAATGATCGGCACACTGAATATCTGTGGAAATACTACTAGATGGCTTAGTAGTACCACCGGAGCTCAATCGGAATATCAAAATAACGTGGGTCCCCATCTTACCTTACTACCCCGACTTATCCCACCTTCCCCTAAATATCTTCGAATTAAGTGTTTCACAACAAAGGTTCCATTATAACAATTGATAGTATTCCCGGTTGAAGCATTCTAGCCCTTGATTGAAGCATCAACCTTCCTACAGTTATTATTGGGCTAGCATTGTCAGCGAGATAATAATTAACTAATTGCTAACAGAAAGAGTGCCAACGAGGCGAAGTGTATGTAAGACGAGACGAAGTGTAAGTAGTGTGTAAGATAATGATATTAAAAAAACGAAAATTCTTTTTATTTCCTTACATTTATTTTTAGTATTGTTTAAGTAATGAGACAGTCTTCAAGTTTGGAAGGGAGGCAGACAAACATCTGATGCGTCTTTAATATAAGTGTAAACTCCCTAGAGTCGCTTGGTTATCCGTACCGTGAACCGGATTTTTGTAGTCGGTTGCGGTATTTTGAAAGTTTTTGTTGAATATTGAATAATAATATTGAATGAATATATTGTTTTGATAGTTTTTGTTGAAAATTGAATATCCCAAAATGGTGCCTTTTGAGATAAAATTTTTTCAATCTTCGAAAAGGAAAAAGTCACTCAAGTCTATTAAACAAGGGGGCAGCGGAGCCAGAATGATATTTTACTTACCAAAAACTCATTAAATAATATCGCTGTATGATACGGCGTATTGTTGTGATGCAGAACCCAGATGTTCTTGATGTTCAGTCTCACGCTAGAGATATTTCAAAAACATTTCGGTAAAATTGATGGTTATCTATTTGGCCAAAATTCCTTATGTGCAATCCCCTGGGTATCAAAAAAGTAAACCTGCATGCTTTTGATCTCTGATTTGCTCATTCTGGCCTTGTTTTGGTCGTGGTTTGGTTGAACTGTGCTATTCCTGCCTCTGGTGTTTTGTTTCCAGGTCGTATTAAAAAATCCAAGATTTGCCAGCAGTAATGGCACGTTTCAGAAAATGAGAACCGTTTTAAATCCGCCCCAAAAACTTAAAACATGTTTCCCTCCTATTGTCATTTGATTTTGCTAAAGATTTTTCGGAACCAATTTCTCCAGTTGATTTGTCAAAATCTGATAAACAGTTGTATGCGTCAAATTGTAGTTTTCCCCGACCTCGTACAATATTCAGGATTCTATGGATATTTTCATTACTTCTTATAGTCGAAGACCTTCCTCTGGTCATCTTCAATCGAGTCTCGGCCTTCAGAGAATGCCTTAAACCACTTGAAAACGTGGGCTCTTAACAACAAAGCATAGGCCTGTTGAAGTTTTGTAAAAGTTTTCATCGCATCGTGCCCAAATCTGAAACAAAACTTGATTGCGCACCATTTCTAATTTTCAAAACGCGTTAAAAAATCAGGTTTACCAAAATAATTGTTACGAAGCACCAAGTGATTCTATGGAATTCGAACTCGTACTTCTCTCTAAAGAGGAAACCAACAGTGTTGCCAGATCGAACGTTACGCTACCTGTCTTATAACTTTATTTACGCACCTCGTAGAAAAATAATACAGATTTGTATTTGTTTGACAGAATTCCTGAAGTTGTTGTAATTCTTAAGCATCTAACTTTTTGTGTTATTTGCTGGGTAACTAAAAACTTTATATACGACAGAATAAATTAATCAAACAACGAATGAGGGTGTCCTAATAATGATTGTTTAGTTGTGAAATGTTTGGATACAAAAATACATTCATATGGTTTTTAGTGTTTAATACTTTTCATTTATAATATTGTACATTTGTTGTATCTGTAAATACATTATGACTCTCGTGTTATGAGCACGTAGTAATATTATAATAATGAAAGTTTGTCAAGTGAAATTCTCGATAATGAGAATATATATCTCTTATACCATTTAGTGCTTACTATTAAGCTATCAATCTTGTCAAGAGAAGATACGTAATTTTCCAAGCAGAAAGAAAATCAAATTTAATCAACCTTCGTATTTTTTTTATCGTTTTGACCGACAATTTCACAAGATGAAAGTTTCTTCAGATCATTGACCATGTAGAAGGTGGTCGTCGTCGTGTGGAATGAAAGTGGTACCATCGACAAGGTGTGCTAGCCGGCAAAATAAAACTGGTTTAGTACCTTCGAAAAAGGGTACTTTTGGTCGGCTTTCACTATTTCATATGCGAAATTTTTTGTTCGTAAAACAAATTGAATAGAATGATTACACTGCGTTGGTGAAAATTAATTCCAACAAGGTATTACCTAATTCTTAGTTGATCTGTAATGATACGTAGTGAAGTGTTTTGAATTTCGAAATATGTAGTTGATGTCAATTTTGCAGGTGTTCAGTTATTATGAGGGAACAATAAGAGAAAATAGCACTTACACATATATCTGTCGATCACTCGTCAAAAATTTCTAAATAGTTTTCATAAAATATTTGCGGAGATCTTATGGCTTTTTATAATCTCTCTTTTAGGAACAATTATATTCTTTGTATTGTTTTGCAACGTGGTCTTTATTGTTATAGTGGTCAGGACTTCTACTAAAAGCTAGTAAGTAAAACACTTCATTAAAGGATCAAGGTTGTAACAGTTATGGACACTGCACATGTAGTCCTATAATAGGGCTAAACATGTAATTGATAAGTAATGTCGCTTTTTTCAAATTTTAAAAATATTACCATCTACTGACCACAATTAAATTTAATATAATAACTTACCAGGAGAAAAGTGACGTTGGGGGCGGTTAATACTTGAAGGGTAATCATACAGAAACTGAATATTGGCAACCTCGATACTTATGGGTAAAAGAGAACTATAGATTATAATAACATAACTATCTATCTATCTTTTTTTTTTTTGATGGACGTGGAAGGAGCAAGCTCCCCACCAGTGGCCCTACAAAACCAGGATCCCCATCGGCACCGCGTTAGCATTCCTTTAGTGGGGCCTGTTTTAATCCACGTGGATTTTCTCCTATCGTTTCGTTCCCTACTCCCCCTTCCCTTCAGCTTCTTATTCAGGCTGCAGGATTAGAGGTTCGGGTACGTTAACTCCGGTCGTCTGTTTCTCTTGCTTCTTCAACCTTCTTTTCTCTTTTGTTTATTATGACTGATCAAGTTCTGATCAGCCTCGCCACTAGGTCCCATTTTCTCTGACTTTCCATCATCTGGAAAATCATGGTCTCAGGCCGGAATATGGCTTCTAACTCCGTTTGCATCCCTGCGCCCTCCAATTCAAATACGGGGCATTCAAATATAGCATGCTGAGCATCGTCCTGGTCAGCACCGCAGCTCTGACCATCTTGACTCGCCCTCCTGTGCATTCTATGCACATAGACCCTGAAGCACCCATGTCCGCTGATGGCTTGAGTGAGGTAGTAATCCAGGCAGCCATGCCGTCACTGTCTCCATTTCTGAATCCGCGGTATTAAAGTATGGGCCCATCTACCCTTTGGGTATGCATCCCATTCAGATTGCCACTCTCGCATTAGTGTTTTGTGCGCTCCTTCTCTTATCTGCTCTCGGTAACCTTTGTTTGCACATTTTGCCTGCCCCTGTCTCTTCCATGTCTCCGCCATTTCCTTAGCTAGCAGCCAGATGGGCGAAACACCAGCCAAGACAAGAGCCGCACCTGTGGATATCGTCCGATATCCACTAATAATTCTTAATGTCATTGTTCTTTGGATGGGCTCCATATTCTTTTTGATTGCGTTGGTACGTGCTTGGTGCCCCCATATTGGAGATCCACATAGCAGTACAGAATGTATCATATCTATCTATCTATCTATCTATCTATCTATCTATCTATCTATCTATCTATCTATCTATCTATCTATCTATCTATATATATATATATATATATATATATATATATATATATATATATATATATATATATATATATATATATATATACACTGCTGTGAATAGAAATTGTAACACAAACAAAAAAGAGAACGTATTAAAATGATTACAATTGGGGGGGTACAGCTATAAATCGCACAAGAAATCAGTACCTTGTATAACCCCCACTTGTCCGAATATCTGTCTCAAGCCGGCGTGGCATTGAATGAATCAGGTTCTGGATGGTGGCTTGGGGATGTCAGTCCATGCCTTTTGTATACGCCGCCAGAGGTCATCCTCCGTCGCCGGTAGATGTAAATGACTCGTGAGTCATCTCCAATCATGTCCCATACAAGTTCGATCGGTGACAAGTCAGGTGAATGGGTAGGCCAACGTAATATAGAGATATTGTTAGTAGCAAAGGAGTCAAGCACAGTTCGTGTTACGTGTGGTCGGGCGCTATTCTGATGGAATGTGCTTCCTGGCAACCTCCGAAGAAATGGTAGCACTTTAACGTCTACAACCTCTCTCAGGTAACGTTGAGCGGTGAAAGGGCTTTGAATGCATATGAGAGTGCGTTGTGATTCATAACTTATAGTACCCCATATCATTACTCCACGTTGTGGTGCCGTGTGTCGAACAACATTATACATACCTCTCCTCTTCCCGTTCATCCTGACGACATCGAACGACATCAGAAAAGACAACACTATTCCGTTCCTGGCCCCAATTTTGTCGCATCTAACACCATTCTAGACGACGTCAGCAGTGGGTGGGGGTCAGTGGCAACCTCAATTGTGGACATCGGGCCGAATAGCACTGACAGTGAATGGGCGAACGAGTACAATTCCCCACTGTACAAGAAAACGTAATGTGGCTGTAGGGTCTGCGATAGCCATTCTGGCCAACAATCGGTCTTCCAGTGCACTTTTACGCGGTTGAGCATCAGACTCCGGGCGATAACTTGTGGTACCTTCTTCTTGTTATTGACGCCATATATGGAGAATATTACTGGCCTAGCGCTGTAACAAAGCAGACATATAAAGAATAGGCATGACATATCACCTTCTCGCAGACCCACAATGCGACCTCACTCAAACTCGGACAGGATTCTGAAACATGTGTATGCAAGGCCTCATAGGAGCAGAATAATGCAAGAAAAAATCAAGGAGATTAAAACTGAACTCGTAATATAATATAAAATAATGGATATTAAGATGATAAGAATGTCAGAGAGATAACGACGACGAGAAATAACGAACAGTCGATAACGTCAGAGATTATATTTTAAGTTAAAACTGTATTAACTCTTAAATTAAATAAAATAGGTATCCCTAATATTAGGAAAATAATATTAATTAGTACATAAATATAAAATAATTAAATATCACTGTTTTTTGCTGATTAAAGACTCATCATCAATAAGACTATTAGCCACTGAGCATACAGTGACTTTAACGAGTATTTTAACGAGGGCACTAAATCACGACAATCAGCTACCGATTAACCCTGGTCAAAATTCCGAACGAAACACCGAATCATTTTTTTAAGTTCTGGACGCATGTTTCGCTAACCATGTTAGCATCATTAGGAGATGATTGAATCTAATTCTAAAATTAAACTATGTTCTATTTTTATGAGAGCCGTAATTGCGAACCTACTACCCACGAAGTGTATTACCTACCTAATGACGCGTGTTAAAATGGAATACAAAAAAAAAGAAAAAAAAGGGAAAAAAGGAACAAAAGGAAGAAAAAAATGAACCGTGAAGTTTACTGACCTTTACTTTAATAATTGAGAAAGTTGACTGAACGGAATAGGTCCTTTACCCCGGTTCATGATTTTCTTGTATTTTTCTATTTGAATGCTTTCATATGCATCCAAAGCCCTATTGTTATTTACATTTTTAACCAGTCTTAAATTACTAATGCCTATATTGTTGTCATGTTCGATTGCATATTGGGTGTGCGGGAAGTCCTCTGTTAAAAGCCTCGTCCGTACATTGGGATATAAAATAATATTTCCACAGGGTTCCCTCTTTCGCGAAATTGATCTTGGTTATTGAATTAATAAGCAGAATATACACATATATACACTTATTCACTTAAATTCACAAATGCTTCATTACACTTTTGATGGGTAATTGTTCACTTATTATCTTAAGTTTTGCTAGATTTGGCGTCAAAAAATACTTATTTAACTTGACTTCGGTATCGAGAGGGAACTGACTCTAACGTGCAATTTTAAAACTGTGTTATTGCTCTTAATCTTCGCGTGCAACTCTTAAACTTGTGCTTTTAACTCTCACTCTTTTCTCGCTATCTTTCTCGACCTTTCCACTTGTAACGGTTGAACCCAAACTCTTTTCTTCAACCTTTCAATTCCAACTCTCAATTCGTACAGTTTAGTCAGACTTCTACTTCTAATTTCTACCTATCCCTGTCCACGTGATAAACTATAATAAACCATATGTTCCTGTTATTTCTTGGGTTATACACAAGTGCCTTACTTCACCCCTTTACCCGCTCCAAGGCATTTCACTATCACGTTCCTCTGTTTGATGTTTGTTTTTCTGGTGCCAAGTGTTATTACCATCAATATCCACTTTAGGGTACTTGTAAATTTTATATTTATAACGAGTCCCTTTTTTATGATTCTGCAAAATGCGGATGTTTATTTTTCTCTGATGGTGTTGGTTTTCAATTTCAGTATGGGTCTAGACTATTATTAATTGTGTATAGATCTACAGGGAGATTTTTTTTTCAGTTGCGAATGTTTTCACAATACTGGGCAATACAAAATTTTTCATTGCTCCCAAATCTAATGTGGGCAATGTGCTCTTTATATCTCGTTAATATGAATCTTTTTTTTTGCCCAATATATATGTTTGCCCAGTAAATACTCGACTTTTTTATATTGATCTACTTTATCCTTTAGATTACCCAGGACTTCTCTTAATTTATTATATGCTTTATATACAACCTTAATGTCCAATTTTTCAAAATTTTGTCTAGCCCTCGGGTTAATTGGACATCAAACGGAATTACCACGGAATTACCATTCAAAAATTTTCTAAACTAATTGTTTTTAATTAATTTATCTACAATGTTCTTATTAAAACCGTTCACTTTGAATACCTTCCTAATTAATTTACATTCTTTGTTATAATTATATTTATTTAAAGGATGATAAATAGATTAATATTTATGGTAAATAGAAATACAACAGCTTTTACGAACAACAAGAAGGAACGGCAATGGGCAATCCTCTGTCACCGTTCTTGGTCAACTTATTTATGAGTAAATTTGAAATCGAGGCGAAAAATGAATGCAGTTATTTTCTGAAGGTATAGTTTTTTCGTTTCAAAAATGAAAACTCAGATGATTTTATTAAGAACTTAAATAGCAAATCCTTAAAGACAGTATTCGCGCATGATCTCAAAAACAACGTTAGTTTACCATTTCTGGATGTTTTATTCAGTAGAAACAATAAAAATAGGTTAGATTTTGATATTTTTAGAAAAAACACCAACACTTCGAGAAACATTCCTAACGATTCTAATCATAGCTTCCAAAATAAGATGGCTAGTTTAAATTTTATGGTAAATAGATTCATTAATTTTTCTTTAAACAAAGATAATTGTAACAAGGAATTAAAATTAATTAGCGAGGTATCCGAAGTGAACGGTTATAATAAGAACACTGTAGATAAATTAATTAGAAAACATACGTTTAGAAAATTATTGAAAGTATGTTCGACTTTTCAGAAGGATCAGAACAAAAATAAATTCATGGTAATATCGTTTGATACCCAATTAACACGAGGGCTAGTCAAAATTTTGAAAGAAGTGGACATTAAGGTTGTGTACGAAGCATATAATAAATTAAGAGAAGTCCTGGGTAATCTAAAGGATAAAGTAGATCAACATGAAAAGTCGGAGATTTAAGAAATTAGCCGTCAAGATTGTGATCGAAGATATATTGAACAAACAAAAACATCCATATTAACGAGATATAAAGAACACATTGCCCACATTAAATATGGGAAATGAAAAATGTTGTGTTGCCCAGCATGTAAACGAACATGATCACAATATAAACACTACTAATTTAAGACTGGTTAAAAGTGTAAATAACAATAGGATATGAAATAAGCTTTGGATGCATATGAAAGCATTCAAATAGAAAAATGCAAGAACATCATGAATCGGGAAAAGGACCTATTCCGTTTAGTCAACTTTTTCAATTATTAATGTAAGGGTCAGTAAACTTCACGGTTTTTTTTTTGTTCTCTTTTTCCCATTTTTTCTTTTTTCTTGTATCCTTTTTTAACACTCTTCATTAAATACCTTTCCCTTCCCTTCCTAGGTAGTAAACCCGGAAGGGTCCGTACCCTTCTTAGGTAGTAAATTAGCAAATAGGGCTCTCGTATAAATAGTACATCGTTTAGTTTTAGAATTAGATTAAATCATCCCCTGATGATGCTAACATGGTTAGCGAAAAGCGCGTCGAGAACTTAAAAAAACTGATTCGGTGTTTAGTGGTAAATCTCTTTGAGTTTAGTGTTTCACACTGAAGGTTCCAATTGAAACATTGACCTTGATTTTGTGCTTAACCTTGAGTCTCTGAGAAACATCCCTGCCTGGGTAGGAAGTTGGCATTCTTCTCGTGTAACTGATGTTAACACTCGAAGCTGAAACACATCTTCAAGAATGCAAATTACTGATAGTGAACTAAATATTAGATTTGGGATCAAATCTGAAAGTTTACCATATTAACTTTTAAGGCTTATTAAGCTTATTCATTAAGCCATAAATATCACAACAGACATATTGCGATTCTTCCATTTTATAAAAACTTAAAAATGTTACATTCCACTTTCGGTAAAGCGAAACTTTAATTTTTATCTAATAGGTTGAAGGTTAACTGTTGAAGTCTGGAATCAAGAAGTTTTGATTTTTGTTTTGACAATCCTAGGTTACGTATCAAATCATAGTTGTTAAAAAGTTGGGTCACAATTGGTGTTCTTAGAAAGATGAGGATCAGATTCTGATGAAGAATTAGAATCACTGGGAAATTTGTTGTCCAAGTTTAAAAGCGCAATCAGTACGGTAGTTCCTAGCTATGAGGAACTGGCCTAAGTGCAGAAGTCAAATTTGGATACTGAATTTTATCCCTTTTCTTTTTTGAAATCCCTTCTGTTTTAGTGATACAAAAGTAGCAATCACTTACATGGTCATTAGATTCTGGACAGCATGGACAGCGGCATAGATTTTTTTTTGTGATGCATCCACTGCACTAAATTTATGTGGTAGCTCACACATCAAACATGAGGTGCCCAACTTTTACCTTGATCTCCATTTTGGCACTTAAAATATAAAAGATAGGCTTTTTTGACTTCCTCGGATAAGATCTAGCTTGTGACTTTAAAATAAATCGTCCGCATATATAATAAAACTTATCGGCTGGATTTTTGTAAAATCGACGAATATAAAATCGATATAAACACTTGACTGTACTGTAAACGAGTCAGAAACAAACTAAACTATAGACAACAATCAAACTGCCCTTAAAGGTTCGTAGAATATTGTGGAAATACCCCCTCTACGGTCTTGTGATAATTCCAATATTGTCAAGTCCAAAGTCAGATATAAGTAATGTTAATGCGGAGGGATAAGGAGAAGCGGGTTCTTGAAAATCGGACGTGCTAGGCCATTTCTGTGAAAAGGTGTTTTAATAACTACCTAAATGAAACGCAAAAAGAGCATTCTCATCAACAAAAGTTCTGTCGACCTGTGTTATTATGTAAGTTAAATTTTTATTTTTTAATAGAATGCGACTAATTGTTTTATAAGATGTGTGTAATTTTTAATAAATAAGATATGACACAATGTTTTTCTTTGATTTTCATGTTTATTAAGATTACGCGGGTGTTTTGTCAGAGTCCATTTAAGTAGTTTCTGGCCCAGTAGCTTTTATCAGTCGGATTCGTGTCGATGTACAGCCAACGAGTCAAATATTCAAAAGCTGGTTGCTTAAAAAAATTTGTACACATATGCAATGTCCCCTGGTATGTTTCGAATTACGTTATTCACCGCGACCTTTGACTAGTGTCGACTATGAAGGAAGTCGACTATTTGATAATATATTTTGATAGGTTTTTAACTTATCCTGATAGCCAGAACTTATTGAGGCAATCACTTCATAGTCGACATACTAGTGGCATTGCAAATATGTTTTAAATTTTTTGACTGAAAAAAGACTTGAGTCCGAGTGACTTTTTCGTTTTTTCAAGATTGAAAATTCACCTCAAAGGAAACTATTTTAGGATACTGGAGAACATTGAAAAAGTCTAAATTGACCAGCTGAAGGTGAGTCCAGTATCTGATTTCCAGCACTGCTATGAGTGGACAAACTATTTCTAGTGCTGTGTGGTTTCTCAAGGCAACTACTTTAAAATTAGAATTATATATTATCTACGAGGGTTGTTATTTATGTATCTATCCGAAATAATAAATAAAAACAAATATTTATCATTGAAAATATAGGTTTTATAGTTTTTCAAAATATTCTCCGCGATGATCGATGCACTTTTGCATATGTTTGAACCAATTTTCATAGCACTCTTTCCATTCTTATTGAGGTATTTTCAAAACATCTATTTTAAACGCATCAACTACTTCTTCTGGCGTCGAAAAACGTTGACCGCGTAGTTTATTTTTCACAGACTGGAACAAAAGTAAATCATTGGATGCCAAATCAGGACTGTACAGTGGATGACCCATAGATTCGATGTTTTGACCTGTCAAATATTGAGTTGTTCGGTCTGATGTGTGAGAGCTCTCGTTGTCTTGGTGGAGAATGATGTTGCGTCGCTGGTTGGTTTTCTTATTTCTTCAAAGATTTCTAACATAGAAATAGTTGTGTACCATTTGGAATTAACCGTTTTACGATCCTCTAGTGGCACTGTAGCCACATGCTCATTTATCCCCAAAAAAAAACAGGCTACCATTTTCTTCGAAGTACTTCTTGCACGAACAACTTTTGGTGGGTTTGGTTCATTTTGATAGACCCATACAGTCGACTGCTGTTTACTTTCAGGTTCATACACATAGATCCAAAATTCGTCACTTCTGTAGATGTTATGTACGGTTTTTGACGCACCACGATGGTATTTCTTGAGCATTTCTTTGCACCAATCCACACGACCCTTTTTTTTTAGCGATTGTCAAATTATGCGGAATCCAACGCGCACAATTCTTTTTTGCAGCTAAATCATTATATAAAATCTTGTGTAGGCTTGTCATACTGCCCAGAGATGCCTCAATCTCACGGTAAGTCATATGACGATCTTGTTTTATCAGTTTGCACACAGTATCGGTGTTTCTAGCACAACTTTTTGGATTTTAGACAACCTTTTTTAAATTCGCCCGTAAGCGATTGAATTCACTAAACCATTGGTATACAGTGGTTTTGGATGGTGCTGCATCGCCAAAAGTTGAAGTTAGTTGATCGATGCACTGTTGTTGAGATAATCCACGTCGAAAATCGTATTAAATCATCGCACAAAAATTATCACGAGTTAGTTCCATTGTTTGACTGAGATGACATTTTCAAATCACTAAAGATCACAAACAGCGTCCGTATGAGAAAACGTTCTGAGTACGTATGTGAACCACAGTGACAATGGCAACCTTTGCGATATAAATATCAGATCACGCCTAGAAACACCATTGTTGCCAATTCCGGATACAGAAATAGCAATCCCCGTATTAAAATCAGTCTCATTATTTAATTTTCACACTTCGTATATTTGATATATGTCGTTTTTGATAGTTAGTAGGTAATATTATCTACTACCTAAGTTTACTTAGATAATGTTGTAAAGGTTAAGAGTATAATTTTGGAAATTTCATAAGATGTCATCATAACCAAAATGAAATATGAAACACCATTATCGGGATAGATAACGATCTTACTGATGTTAATGGATAGATATGTAGTATTTAATAGGTATAAAGTAGAATTTAGCCTGTAATCTTGGGGATATTAAAATAAAAATTCTAAGAATAAATTATCATAAGAAAATGCTTTATCTCATAGAACATAGGTATTGAACAATATATTTGAGGCAGAACCATGTTAATTTTTTTTTATTTACGTTTATGCCGTACTCTCTGTGCCACTTCTGACAACATTGACAAGAAAAAGCTTGATTTTATTTAATTTTACTTTATTGCTAAAACGAAGTGAATGGGGAAACGATTAACCCGCAATGGCAAATTATCTCCAGCCGGAATTTACATAATGCCTAGTTGATATGTTTAAATATTCGGTGAAGTATTTTGCGTTTTGAAATATGTGACTGCTGCCAATTTTGCATGTGGTTAGCTGTTATGAGAGCCATTAAAAAATTCCACTTCCAAATATAACATTTATTATATAAACGTACGTGAAATATTTGTAAAAAATTTAACCAAACATCTGCAGAAAAGAACGCTTTATATAGCTTGATTTGATTTATCAGTTTTTTCTACATATTTTATCTTTTTTTCGAAAATTATTTACATTTTGTTTCTCCGATCTTCATTTATCGAAACAATGAACTATAACCGCAAAGTAGTTAGAAGTTTAAAGTTGTCAAATTATGAGCATTGGAGTTTTGTATTAAGTACTAACACTAATTTACAAATTTTAACTTTTTTTATATACCCCGAAAGAAATGTATATAAATATGTTATCCTATCTTCTTTAGATCGAAAAGTGTTAGCCGAAGTATTCTATCACGTCACATTTTTTTCTATATTCAAATCATTTTTTTTCAACTACCCTACATGGTGACTTCAATTTAATATTTATTTATTCGATTCAACAATAAATATCTTGTTTCAAATTGCATTAAAATGTCGAATAAGAAGTGTAAATAAAGTTCTGATCGTTTTTGCTACGTTTGTGGACAGTATATATTTCCAAAAAAAAGAAGACCCATTATACATTCGTTGAAAAGTGCATATCTTCATTATTGTGGATTTCCTGTTGCGAACCAAGATAAAAAGTGGGCGCCTCATGTGTTTTGTGAAAGCTGGAGATTCGTTTTACTCCAGTGGTCATTAGCAGATAACATATACCTTCCATTTGGTTCGCCAATATTATGGAGAGAACCTAGTAATCATGAAAACGACTGTTACTTTTGTCTTACGAAACAGTGGGATATAATACAAAAAATAAGGCGAGTATTGCATATGCCGAAATTCTGTCTATTATTAAGCCAATTTTATATTCGAAGGATCTTCCATATTTAATTTGTCCCGGCAAATCGAGTCAAATTTACTAGAAGCTGACAATAAAAGTGATGTTGAAATTAAATTGATTTCTAGTGATTCTGACGATTTCTCTCTTCAAGGAAACACTCCATATTTAATTAACCAAGCCGAATTAAATGATCTTATAAGAGATTTACAACTATCAAGATCTAAAGCACAGCTTCTTGGTTCTTAGAATTTTTCAAAAGAGAAGGGGAATATTTTTATTGTACTTATATCCTGAGACTTTTTGAAGCAATGAATCAAAGCTATAATAAAACAAAGTGGCACTTATTCGTAGGCTCTTCAAAATATAGTCTGAAAGCTGTTTTATTACATAACGGGAATAAGAAACCATCTATACCAATAGGACATGCAGTGAATTGTAAAGAGAACTATGAAACGACGCGTACTTTAATGAATATAGTAAACTATAAAGAACACCAATGGAAAGTGTGCAGCGACCTTAAAGTCATCGGTTTATTATTGGGATTGCAGGGTGGTTACACAAAATACTCTTATTTTTTGTCTGTAGAACAGCAGGGCTAGAGAGCATCATTATGTAAAAAAAGAATGGCCTATTCGGAACGAGTATATTCCGGGCAAAATGAACATTAAACATGAGTCGTTGGTAGATACAAAAGATATTATTTTAGCCCCTTTATATATTAAATTGGGACTTCCTCGCATTTGAGTTTTTTCCCTGAAAACTTAGGAGGTGGAGTGACGAACAGGGGGAACGTTTTCACTAAGATTTAAAGATTTTTGAAGAACGACATCAAGGATTCACGGATTTTGGGGTGAAAAGATGTTAGGAGATTACTGCTGATCCATTATAAGAGAAATCGATCCAAAAAACTATAAAAAGAAGGCGAAAATTAGCCATTTTATTTTTTTTTATTATTCATACTAAGATTTTTTTCCATTTTTAAGTAAATAAATATTTCTAAAAGCAGACGTGACAGAATTTTTTTATTATTTTTTTTTGGATAACTCTTACCTAAATAAACAATAATTAACAACTTTTAGCTGAGGTATAAAAACCGTGTAAACTAGTGTAATTAATATTCAACAAATATAGGAAATTATTGTTTTTTGTAACATGTAAAAATTCTTTTACATTTAGAAAATATCATGTCGCACCTATTTATCTATGTACGACATCTGACTAATCTAAATGCAAAAAAGATATTCTCGAGTGGAAGCTAAAATTCATCAATTCTAGAGAGAAATTGATCAAGCAGGAAATAAAAGAAATCAGACGCAGGGGCGTTCTGCTGATATTGCTTTACAACAAAATATTATTATTGCTTTATATTATGAGATATAAGGTTAACATATTTACATACAACATATATAAGTTTTCAATTGGTTAACAATATCATGTATATGATACATATATACGACACGAAATAACAATTTAAACGCCACAAAATAGTATATATAACAGAAATAATTTGAATGACTTAATTAAGTGTAAATATTTGTTTGAAAATTAGCACACTTGAAATGGCTGCTCTTATAGCTAATCGTAATATTATGCAGCAGTACCAGGTGTATAAAAAAAGTAACGAGACTGATTTTTTACAATTTTTATTCAATTGAAACTTCAGTTCTACAAGTAGTTGCCTTTGGAAGCCACGCAACACTGGAGACGGTTTGCCCAGTCTTTATAACAATATTGGTACTCATAACAGATATTGGAATGGCCTACAGCTGGTCGGTTACGGCTTTTTCAACGATCTCTAGTGCCCCAAAATGAACTCCTTTGAGATGAATGTTTAATATTGGAAAAAGGAAGTCTATCAAGGAATTCTCAGTAAAAATGCTAGGTTTACCGTTTGACATCGTGGGAGCGTTAACTGGCAATCCGAACGTATAAGATCCTGAATTCTGTGGACATTTTCATTACCACTTGCCTGCTGAGCTTTTTCCACCTTCACTGTTGCTTGAAATTATTGTAGATCATTTTCAGAACGCGTTAGAAAAACTCGGTTTACAAAAATAATTGTTACGGATCACCAAGTGACCCTAAGGATTGCCCCCCTTGCACTGAAGACGCATCAGATGTTTACCGGATTGAACGCTACGCCACCAGTCTCAATTCTTTGTTTGCACGCCTCGTGTCCCACTTCAGATTGGATTGATTCTATATATCGATCCGATTGATGGCGAAGGTTGAAAGAGGTCAAGGCTCGCTAACGGTCTGTAACACAATACGAAGAAGAAGAAGAAGGTATTTTACTAGATGTATATTTTGTTTTTCTGAAGATATAAATGCGGGTTCGATTCCCACTCACGATGGGGATGTTTTGACTATATTTAAATGTTTGGGAATATTACTGGCAAAGGATATAAAAACCAACAAGGAATCTCCTCTGTCATACACTTACCAGAACAGCTATGGCCGGACACCTTCTGATAGGTTTTTTGCGTCGGTTACTCGACAGTCGGTATATTTCTCGAGATACTACAAGTTAAGCACAAACCAAGCGTTAATGGATAGCTGATGACTGTAGTAACGGAACTTACGTTAAGCTATAGGTTGTACACTTTTTTTTTGGTTACCACAATGGCAACTGTCCGCCGGAGGTTGTTAGATCATGGGTCGTGGATGGATTCAAACAGCACTACTTAAGGGCGCCACCCAGTTCTGTAAGATCAAAACTCTAAACTGGGAAGAGTATTACCGAAACCCAAAACTCATTTTAACACAATATCAATTTAATAATTAAATAAACACAGTATGGGACAATAAAAAAAAATATAACACAAAAAAAATTAAGCATATTACTTATAATTAGCCTGCTTAAGTAACTATACAACCAGCTGTGTGATTATTTTAACGAACATACAAAAGATAAAATATTTAATAGACACACACAACACAGCAACACAGGTATTAGAGTAATAGTAACGGTTCTTATCTAGCCTTCCAAGATAGAAATTAAAAATGTGTGATAAACTGTGCTGGTAAGAATAGTTATCATTGTAATAATAAAGGTAATAGTACATTAACATCAAAAAATGAGATAGCAAATATAGTAAGTAGAGAGGATGAAATTGAATAGACTCATATGCTTGTGTATTGTGCGGCTAAAACTACAATGGAATATATGGGCTTTAAAGTCTGTCACTAACATTGGAAAAAAAGATATGTTACCCTCTTGGAAGAGAAGGCTCGAAGAAAATATTCGAAAACACCGAAGTATTATAACAAAAATGTATACTTGGGAGAAAGGAAACATAAGTAGAGAATTAAAAAAGGAAGCGAAAACTTTTTTGAAACAACATGTTATTAAAAAAGATCCACCGACATTTGATTTAAAGATTGCAGTACTTAAAGACCAAATCAAACAAAAGTTAGCTGCCTTAGGTAAGAGGTTTAGACGTTATAACAAATGTTATAAAAGAAGGTGAGATAATATCGAATTCTACAAAAACGAAAGGAATTTTTATAAGAAAACTGGAGAAGAAAAGGTAAATTACGAAGATCCACCATCCTTGGAGGAGATGACAGAATACTGGGAAACTATATGGAGTTTTAAAGGGCAGCATAATAGAGAAGCAACCTGGTTAGAAATAAAGCAGAACAGAGCTAGACATACGCTATAAATGGAAAAAAGCACTATAACACTAGGTGATGTTGATATCGTGCTGAAAAAGACACACAATTGGAAGGCTGCAAGATGTGAACATGTACATAATAACTAGTGGAAAGATGTAAATGTGATCAACAGACTATGTGCACAGATCAACGGATTGATAACAGGTGAGGAAGAATTATCTTTATCTTACTAGAGGCATTACGTTTATGCTGTCATTTTGGTATTTGCCAAGCCACTAGAAACCCAAAGAACTACAGACTAATAATTTGTCTTCCTACTATCTACAAAATAATTATATCATTAATAGCAATAAAATAAACCAACATCTCATGTTACATGAAATCCTCACTGAGGAACAAAAAGGATTTAAGACTAATTTAAGACTAATGAAATATTGCAGTAGCTTGAATCGATTATCAAAAGGCTTTTGATTCAGTGCGTCATTCGTGGTTGATTGATGCGTTAAACCTATACAAAATAGACAAAAATATTGCCAACTTTCTACGAACGACCATGAGTATACCATAAAAAACTATTGACAAAGAATATATCTATAAAGTAGAATTTTTCAGGGGGACGCACTTATCCTTTATGGTTTATTTTAAGTCTGAACCCTCGCTCTGTTGCACTTCAGCACTCCAATTTAGGATATATCCTGAGGAGTCACAACATTTCTTAGTCCTTGAATCACTTATTCTATGTAGAAGACATCAAATTGTATGCCGGAGATGAAAAAAAAATGGACTGACATTCATTTAACTGGAGAGTTTCGTAAATCTTTAAGATGGAATTTGGAATTGGTAAGAGCGCAAAATTAATTGCCATGCGTGGCCAAATACATACATATGATTTGTTGCAAAAAGAACAGGCGACAAAATATTTCAACGATGAGTCATATAAATATCTTGTTCATCATCAACGGTTTTCAATAGATCAAAATAAATCTAAGTATGAACAGAAGAGGAGATTTATGAGGAGAATAGAGTGAATTTTGAAGACCGATCTCAACGGAAGGAATATGATTAAAGCTGGGGCAACACATGGGCAATCCCATTACTTGTCTATACGTTTGGTGTAATTAAGTGGTCAGCAACTGATTTAATATAATTAGATTAAATTAAATTAAATTTAGATTAGATTAAATTCAGTTAAATCAGATTATATTTTCCAAGAAATGTTTGTGGAAGAGGGTTGCTTTGTCTCAATAGGTTTGTGAACAAACTACGGGAGTATTTCTACCAAAAAGTCACATCACCACTGCACACAATAATATGTTTATTAGATAGAAGTTCACTTCTCAACTTAAATAATAAAACATCTAAAATTATTCCCGACGTCAATGAGAAAAATGTACAATGAATGGAGAGGATTATATATGGGTGGTATCCTAATGCTTTAGCAAAAATGAATGTAAATTTTTCCACGGAATGTTTCAAAAAGAGAGGTTTTTTGCAGTCAGAAGGATTTATATTAGGTATACAAGATGGTGCGATAGCGACCCGCAACTAGCAGAAATTTGTCTAAAAAAGGCCGATATGTAGTAAGTAATACTTGCCGCATGTGTCAACGTACCTCTGAAAATAATGAACACATTGTAGCTGAATGCAGTACTCTAGCGCCAACAGAATACACTAAACGCCATAATCTAACTGCAGAGATCATCCACCAAGAATTGACTCTGGCTTACAAACAAATAGACAATAAAATTCCACATTTCAAATATACACCTTTTCCAGTTCTTGAAAACGACGCATATCTTTTATATTATATATAATATCCCAATATATAATATCCCAATATAATATTTTATATCCCAGTTATTGACACATCAATACAAACTAATCGACCAGTTGCTAGCGATCGTCCTGATATTACAAAGTTAAAATGGTGGCTCATTTCGTGGCGATGTAAGATCATAGAATAATTCTAGTGTCATCTTGCGACCCGATAACAGGGAAAGGCCCCCCCCCCCCCCTCCAGAGCTTAATCCTTCTGTTATCTAAGATATCTGTGATAAGCCAATGTTCCCCTTAGAGGGAGTGCGAATGCCTTTAGGTTAAATCCATAATGATATCTGGCATTATTCCTGGTGATGTTACTTAAATGTCCGGTAACTGAAATGCTCGGCAACTGAGATGTCCAGTATCAGAAAAGTCTGGCGTCTGAAATGTCCGGAATCTGAAATGTCCGGAGTCTGAAATTTCGATGTCTGAAAAGTCCGATGTCTGAAATGTCCAGAGTCTGATTGAAACCCCCTAAAAAAAATTCCAGAAATTGCAGAGAAGAACCAACTAGTCGACATACCTCGAATGAAGGATGTAACTTATATTGGACCGGCTGGTCGACCAGTACGACAATCCGCGCGAATCGATGCTTTTTACTAGCCCAATGAAGCAAGACACACGCGAGTACCGGTCATTATTTTTTAAAACGCGACACACACCAGTAGCGGTCATTATTTTTCAAATTCCACAAGGTCTAGTCGGAAAAATAGTTTAAGATGATGCGCTTATATCTAAAAAACTTTATCTTTACCTTTACCTCTACCATTACCTCTATCAATACATTTACCTTTCCATATTTACATACCTTTACTTCTACCTTTACGTTGGCAATCTACGTTTGTCTTGTAGAGCTGGCTACACTACTACCATAATAAGAATACAGTTAAGTAACGCTATAAGGCGCCTCTTGCTCCTTGATGAAGCTATGAGAAAGAAGTTGGTGAAATTTTAAAACAACTAGGATATATTTCGTAACTACTTCATATATAAAATAAGTCCTATTTACCACTGATATAATCCAGCAGTGTTAGAAGTTGTTTATTCATGCATATTTGTTAATTAAAATTTTTCAATTAGTAGAAACAGGCAAAAAAACAGATAACGGTACATTAGAAGGTGTTACTAAGATTAAGTAAAGAAAATCTCTAGATATATTGACATTCTGATCTGAGTTTTGAGATTAATGGTTTTAATTTCATTTTTATGATGTATTTATCGGACCAGTATATTATTTTTGATGATCCATCATTTTTCGACATTTTCCTCACCAAATAGATCAAATTTATTGGAAACAATTCCAACGATTTCCACATGGTTTGCGGTCGATGATTATTTATGTGGCGCCAGTAGCTATTATCGGTCCATCTCAATCGGTGACAAGGAATGGCGGACACGACGCCACGGATGTTCTGCAAGGTCGCTGGCCGACCTTCTGCCTCGAAGATGAGTCTCTAGATTCAGCTTATTGGCGACAGAATTTCAATTCAAATTTAAATTATAATTGACTTGGTTTACATTGATATTTGTTAGTCTTTTTATATTTAGCAGAATGAATTGCACAATTACACTATTTTGAGAGACTAAGAGTTTTAGCAAATTGAAAAAATATAATTAATTATAATTGTATCGGTTATTTTCCAATAATATTTTATTACAATTCTCTACTTTTATAAATCAAACAAAAATATTGATAATCAGCGTCCTTTTGTACGTAAAATATAAATCTGTAGGTAAATTAAGTGAATTGGATACAATTAGAAATTTAAGTAGAGCATGCTAATAATATACTGACCAGCAGAAAAAGATGATGAATTAAAATAATTCTACTGAGGAACACAACAAGTACAATACGTAGTATACACATTTCAATTAAACTGAAAATATATTAGTACTTATAGCATATTTTAAACATGAAACTGATTTTTTTTTTAATATATACCTTTTTGTATTTGAATGCGAGCAGAAATGTGGCAACATAAACGATTTAAAATATTTTGTTAAGCTAAGCACCTTTTTGTGGTTCGGTTAAAAGTGTTAAAATACGCCGATCTGGTGCATCACGCCGTTTTAATTCACTATTCACTTTGGACAAGGTTGGTCAACCTTGGACAAGGTTTGGACAAGGTAAGGTCGATGTCAAATTATCATGGCAAATATCATCATGGTAATCATCACGGCACATCAAATCATCAGAGAATATTTAACAGCTAAACAAAGTAGCAAATTATCGAAATTTGTTATCAAAATCAGTATTCTTAGCAGTGGCGACTCGTGAGGGAGGACGTTGGGTCGCCGCCCTTCTAGCGTTTATCACAGTAAACAATTTTTCAGAGCAAAACACCATATTTTATTTCCATTCAGTTTATTTCATTTAACTCATTTTCCAGGTTTACCTCCTGTATAAAGTTTCAATAGCACGAAAAGTAAAAAGGAGGAAGGGGAAAGCAAAAAAAATCTTCAGCAGCACTATTTTCTTCACGCTCTCCCACTTTAAAAACCCACTGGCCGCCACTGATTCTTACGCCAAACGTATAGTATTTTATTGTGCACATCCAATCGAGCGATATGTTCGCCGAATTATCGACATATTCCGAACGTGATTCACACTGCTCGATTTTAAAACATAAACAAAACAAAAAACATTGTCTTCCGAAGAAAATATCGCTGCGAATTTATCAATTCGTTACTGGAGATCGTTACAGAGTGATGATCAATGTTTATTTAATTCCGAATTTGAATGATATCAATTTAGAGGAAATGCGATTGCAACAGAACAGCACCACATGTCATATAGCCAACGCTACAACCGATTTATTGAGGGAACACTTCGGTGAAAAAATTATTTCGAGGAACGGACCTGTTAATTAGCCATCAAGGCCATGTGATCTAACGCCTTTAGATTATTTTCTTTGGGATTATGTTAAATTTTTGGTCCGTTCCAATAAGCCAGCAACTATTGACACCTTGGAAGCCAACTTAACTCAGTTGCCGACATAAGACCTTATTTGGTTGAAAAGTGGTCGGAAATTGGATTGACAGAATGCGCTTTGTCAGAAGTAGCTGCGGCGAATATTTGTCCGAAACTGAATATTATTTCACATAAAATAAATAGTAGTAAATCTAATTTAGTTATTGTTTTATTTGAATTTAAAGTTCGGACTCACTAATAAAATCACCCTATAGTTAGAGAATCGGATATTGCTCTTTTTACCATTATGAGGGCATGAATAAAGTCGTTTCGAAATCGAAGTTATACCTGAGTACGAGGTTCTAGTCATGCTAGCAGAATACAAGGATTTGTGGTGCGAAATGAAAATATCCAGTAAGCACATGATGCTTTTGTTGCAGCTACAGAGAGTATTGCCTTGAAGAAATGTTTTGTTAATGTTTTTGTTGTTTTTTTTTGTTAAAGAACATTTGTTAATGAACAAACGTTCATTAATGTTTGTTAATGAACATTTAGTAGCGATGGAAATGGGTGCATATTTTCTTCAGGGGGTGCTTTCTCTTAAAGCACACAATAAAACACAACTCTTGGAATGGTCTGGAGTCAAAACTAAATATTTATTTGTTTTAATAAGTGAATTCAATGAGTTCAGATTTTATCTTGGTGGTCATGATAGGCGTAGAATGATTAGACGTTTTCGGGTAAAAGGTGAAATTTAACTGTTATATTAAAACAGCATATAGCTATCATTCCAGGAATTATATTGGGTTGATGCATAATTACCTACGATTTTAAAATACTATTTATTATGCAAAACGAAACATAAAAATACAGTAACATATTTAAATCATTATTCTGCAGCATATTTACACTGTACTTTAATAAATGCTTCTCATTTTCTTGACAGCCGGTGAATTTTAGGGGCAAAAAGCGCTGGTTCCTCGAGGTAATCTATGTTTTGATATCAGCCGTCAACTCATCGAAATCATTGAAGAATTTGCCTGCCTTCCAGTTTTTCAGTGAATGGTTGACGTGGTAGTCCGTAGGTGCTTCGGTAGAAGAGTAACGAGGATGAGAGAGCAAATCACATGCCTTATTGGACTACGCGATTGGATTCAACTACGCGACTCTCGAAATTAAACACGTGTTGCTTTAATGGTTGCCAATTTGGTTCTTCTTTCGAGGACTTCTTACATTTATGGCTTAAATTCAATAAAAATCTCAAAAAGTCGAAAACCCCACAAACAATTGTCATTTCACCGATGCCGATTTCATTCTCTGGAACAGGTTAAAAATTTGAACACGGTAGATTTTGTTTTTCTCAGAGAACCCATCCTACCAATTTTCATACCTTACGAACCTTTTTGAGGCGGTGGACTATTGTGGATTAGTCTGTATTGAAATTTTCGCCCAATGTTCAAGTTATCAAACTTTCGCGTTCATCCGCGCTTACCAAGTACCTGATTGTTGAAATCCAATGGTTAACTTCTTTCCGATTTGTCCTCCAAAATGCTACCACATGGTTTGAAACGGGATTCCTGACATAATATTTCGTTGATTGTCCCTTATTAAAAAGTTCGTTGAGACAGCTGAGTGACTGTGCCGCTTTCGATCTTTTCTCGAACTGGTAGAGCATAATATGATGAAAGTGAATTTTCGATACGCATTTTTATCAACAAAACTGTAGACCAAAATTTTTGAGAAAAAAAGGAAATAAAATGCCATTTTTCATAAGCAAAAAATGCGCAAAAATAAACTCCACATAATTATGTATCAACCATATAGTATGGATGTTACGCCTTTGGAAGCAGCTTGTTGTTATGCCATATCTACAAACTCGTTTAAATCTCAACTTTTAAAAAAGTGACTTATAAAAGCGACTTATAAAAGCGACTTATAAAAGCGACTTATATAAAAGCGACTCTTATAAAAGCTTCTTTAAAAGCGATACATCTGGGGTTGGTGATGGAACTCTGGATCGATTGCCCGGCCAGCAACTTTACAGAGTGTATTATTTTATCTTTTCTGTATATAAAAATTTTCCATACAAATTGCTTTTTACTATAAATTCTAGTGCAGGTGGAGTTTATTGATTTTTATCATCACAAAAAATAAAATCATAAAATTTTTTCATTACTATAAAATATATTTTGTTTAAATTTTGTATACGAGGGAGTCTGAAAAATTTCCACTCCCAATATCAAGATGGTGTTACTCATTAAAAATATTCTGGAAATATAATTGCCTATATGTTGAAAGATAACCTTGAAAATGTCAGCCATATTAGATGCTCAGTTGTTATTTAACAGTCATTTATGTCACTCGATGTCAGTGTTTCTGTAAAGATAGAAAAAATCGAATATCGAGCTGTTATTAAATTTGTCTATTTGAAAGGCAATACGCTTACGCAAATTAAAGCCGAAATGGATGCTATGTACTACTATGATGTACTGTCATGTACTTTATAGGCTATTTCTAAGTGCAAGTGTCGATGTTAAGAGGATTGAGCAATTGCAGACATTTTGTCTGAGGTACTCCTATGGAATACGCAAGTTTCAATCTATTTCACATAAGTTGGTGTCATCAAAATGTTTATGAATGTTATTTAGAAGGCAACTTCACGCGAGCTGTTTATTTCATGCATTATTATGGTTCAAAAGTCCTTCATCTCTCTGATATAAAACTAATTTTGAGAGCAGTAATCGTGAAATGATTCGAATGTATATTATTTCGAATGTGAACAGCGATATTTGGAAGTAATGCCTTAATTATTTTGTGAGTGTCTCTATTGTTTATAGTTATAGTTTATAGTAGCAATATCCAATTCTCTAACTATAGGGTGATTTTATTAGTGCGTCCTAATTTTAAATTCAAATAAAACAACAACCAAATTAGATGCATTGAAACTGTTTATTTTATGAGAAATAACATTCAGTGGCATGTTTGAAAACATTTTCGGAAAAATATCCGCCGCGGCTTTTGACAAAGCGCAATGTGTCAATCCAATTTTCGACCACTTTTTCATGAAATTGGGGTTTTACGTCCGCAATTGTTCGAGTTATATCGGCTTCCAAGGCGTTAACAGTTACTGGTTTATCGACATAGACCAAAGATTTAACATACCCCTGTAGAAAATAATCTAAAGGTGTTAAACCACATGACCTTGATGGCCAATTTCCAGGTTCGTTCCTCGAAATAATATTCTCACCGCATTGTTTCTGCAATAAATCGATTGTTACGTTGGCAGTATATAGGGTGTATTTTTCTGGATACAACGGTAATTGTTCGATTGTTAGCGGATTATGTTCACTCTAAATGTGGCAATTTTTAACCAACTAATGTAACCACTTCATTAGCTTCGTCGCTGAACAAAATTTGGCGGTTAAATTCTGAGTCAAGTTGCAATGATTTTGCGCCCATTCATCGAATATATTACGTAAACCAAATTCAATTATTAGAGATCCAAATTTGGATCTCTATCAACAGTGCCAGCATATATATATATATATATATATATATATATATATATATATATATATATATATATATATATATATATATATATATATATATAAATATATGAATATATGGGAATGTTATGTTTTATTTTTTGAGTTACATTCATGTTTACGGCTGAAATTATTATGTTACAAATAAAATAGATACAGGGTGCTCCAAAGAATTGTTAATGTTTGGTTGCGCTGTAGAAAATTTGGTAGGAGGGGTAGAAAGTTGGGGTCGGTCTTAAATGATAGCTCGTTTTGTGCGCGCGAGTATTTTCGCAAAAACAATTTCGCCACTATTGCGCGCCATAGATTTCGAAAACAATTTCATTTCGCAGGATTTTTGTAAGTTTGAGGAAACTGGTTCAACGTTAAACAAACACGTTCTCGGATGTTGAAGGTGAGCGAAAACCAACGAAAACATTGAGAGAGTGAGAGCGTCCGTGCGCCAACAACTTCGAAAGCGCGCAGCTGCTTTAAATATGACGAGACTATCGGTGCTTCACATCCTTCACAAATATTTACGCCTGCATCCGTACAAGATTCAGTTAGTTCAAGAATTGTAATCGATGGACCCCGCTGATAGACTTTTATTCGCTACGAAATTAACTGATTTCGAGCAGTTGACATCTTATTCTTCGATGAGACCCATTTTCACCTTAATGGCCATACCAATAATGAAACTTGTTGCTACTTGTGTGGTGAAAACCCTAAAAAAACATAAAAGGTCTTTCCATAGCCCAAAGGTATCAGTTTGGACTGCAATGTCTGCATCCGGAATAATCGCCCCGTTTTTTCTCGAAGACCACCAAGGCCGCGCAGTAATGGTGAATTCTCAGCGTCGACATGCTGCAACTTTTATCATTCCTGCTCTTCAAGAGTTTGAAGGATACACTGAGGACTTGGTTCTAACAGGACGAAGGCTACACTTCCAATCTCTCTTTGCCGGGCGTTCAGGGGCCTTTTCCGGAAAAATTAATTTCTTGAAGAGAATACATTCAGTGATCCTCTCATAAAGCCCCGATCTGACTGCTTGTAATTCTTTGTCTGGAAATCTTAAACGCGGTACTGCAACCGTTTCGCCACTCTGGAACATCTAAAGAAGAATATTAGACAAGGAATAGAAATCATGACTTCAGATACTTGACGCCGCGTTACGGCAAATTTTAGAGGCCGGTTTCAGAGGTGCTAGGGCAAAAATGGAGCACATTTAGACAATATAATCTTCAGAACATAAATGTTCTAAGATTTTTGTAAATTTTTAGAATAAATTTGTTAAAATTGATAAACTTGTTTTTTTTTACTTTATTTCCAAAAGTTAACAACTCTTTGGACCACCCTGTATTTGAGAAAAAGTAGGTGGTTTTAAATTTAAACATAACGAATTAGTCTAATATTTGTAATAAGGAATTTGACGAGAAATTTGAATTATGTAAAAATCAATGTTATAAATGTGGTGATGTGGTACTTCATGTTAGAAAATACCCATGACCTCTTTTCATTTTCTCATCAATTTACTGGCTATTTTTTCAAAATTTATAATGTTAAATTACGGACGTACATTAATATTTATTATGATAATTGTATAGATAATTCATACATAAAAAATCCAAAATATATCAAATTAAAAAAACTTCATAAATTGTAGTAGGTACACCATTTTGTTATAATAGACAGAATTGATTATTTTGAACGTTATACAATTATTAGTCAACTTTTCCATCTAACCTAACCTAAACTTAAACTACAGTGAATTTCGATTGAAATGAACTATTTGGCATATATTCAGATACTTTAGAAAAATAACTATTTTTTTTATAAACAAAACTATATTCAACCAATAGTGAGCAAGTACAATTAGAAAAATCATAGTTTTCCGTTACGAAGTGAATAAATAAAGTAATGAGACTGGTGGTGTAGCGTTCGATCTGGAAACACTGTTGGTTCCTTTTTGCATGGGTGGCAGACCAACATCTAATGCGGCTTGAATATACGAGTTTCAACTCCCTAGAACTACCTGGTGGTCTGTAGCAAGGTCCGTAGCGTTCTGAAAATGAGTGACAACAATTTCGAGCCACGGTGTGCTACCAAGTTTTGTGCCAGATTTGGGCACTGTAGGACAAAAACTTTTGCAAAACTTCAATAAACCTATGGAAACAACGTTTTGTCAAGGGTCCAAATTTTCAGGTCATTTAAGACATTGTCAGAAAACCGGGGAAGAGTTGAATTTGACTCGCCCAATCGTTCGTCAGATTTGGTATGAAGAAAATTGGGGATAAAGATAATCTGGAAAATAGAAGGGAAACATGTCTTGATTTTTTTTTCGCCGGATTCAAAAATGTCCTCATTTTTTTGAACGTGTCATTATTGGTCTTGGATGTTTGAATACAAAGCGTCAGGAAACAAAGCGCCAGAGCCAGATATATGGTATACTCCAACCTCACTATGGCCAAAAATTAAGCCATCAAAGATCAAAAGCATGATGATTTGCTTTTTTGATAGCCAGGTGCCGTACTTAAGGAATTCAATATACCTTACCAAACAGCGATTTTAATTAACGAGTTTTTGGCAAGTAAAACATCACTGTGACTCCGGCTCCCTTATTTAGCACATTTGAGTCTCTGTGACTTTTTACTTTTGCCAAACTTGAAAATTCACCTATTAAGACACTATTTTAAACCATTGAAAAATATGGAAAACACTATATCCGACCAGCTGAAGGTGATTCCGTTGTCTGAGTTCAAACACTGCTATGAAGAGTGAACAAACTGTCTTCAGTGCTGTGTGGCTACCCAAGGCAACTACTTTGACGTCATCGTTTGAATAGTCGGACAATATCTTTTGTCAACATGGCCATAGAAATGATTGTTAAATAACTGACTGACAAATGCTACTTGCCATACAAGCCTCTCTTATTGAATATCAAATTTTTCATGGCTGTTTCACCAGACTGAAGTGCTGCTTTCCAAGCGAGTAATTGAATATTTTTTATTGATTATATATTCTCATATAGCTAATATATTTTTTTCTACTAATCGTCTGTTCCAATCAATAACATACCCTTGTGTGAAACTTTTAAGCATATGAAACCATGGGTCTTGATGAGTCTGTTTCATGAAAGGCGTTTTATCACTTTTGAATTTATAAGATTTCAGAACAGAGTAACGTGCTAGTTAAACCCGAAGACTACAATGTTGTTGATCATTATAATGCTATTAATTAAATATGTTTTACACTTGTTATTTTGATTAAATAAACATAAATCAATTAAAATATATTTTGTTTGTTTGTAGCAGGAATGTTAAGAAAATATTTGTAAATAAAAAACATTGTAAGAATTATACACGATGCTAGTTGTCTTTAAAATAAATCAAAAGCTAGAAGTGCTGTAAGAAGCCACAAGAAATAGATTGCAAACAAATCAAATCAATTAATAAGAACATTAATTAGACATTAAATTATTAGATGCGTATAGACCCGGTAGGATCACGTAAAGCATTCTGACTCATTTTCGAGTGTTCCTTCTGATCTTCCACATCTCTCTCATCATTTCTCCGTAGATTCTCTTTCTCTCCCACGTCCACCTTGTCCCCGATCTCCCTGAAACTTCGCTCTCTGATGCAACGTTCCACATATGTATTTTGTTTCTGTACGTTCTTCTATCCTGAATCTCTGTCGGATCCATTTGTGCCTTTCCCAGATCAGTTCTGACTTGTGCGATCCATGCTACTGTTGACTTGACCCCTTGTATGTATGTAAGAATTCTGTCGGTGGGAGTCTACTGATATGTCCATAGAATTGAATCTTCTTTTTCTTATTCGTTTTTCCATTCCCTTGTGACTTTGTCCAGGAACAAGTTGAAGAGGAGTGGAGATAACCCATCTCCTTGGCGTACCCCGGTTTTATTCAGGAAGGGTTCGGACATCTCTCCCATACATTTCACTTTAGAGGTTGTGTCGGTTAGTGTCTGCTTGATCAATCGTAGTGTTTTGGGGTCGAGTCCTTATTCTTCTAGGATGTTGAACACAGATTTTCGGTCGATGCAGTCATATGCTCTCTTGAAGCCCACAAATTTGCAGATAATTGGGACGTTCTTGATGGCTTTATATTTCAGTATTGTTTTTAAGTTATAGATTTGTTCAGTGCATGAGCGACCAGGGTAAAATCCTGCCTGGTATTCGCCAATTTTGTGTGCTACTTGTTCTTGTGTTCTCTGGAGAAGACATGCTGACAGGATTTTGTAAGTGACTTGTCGTAAGGAGATTCCTCTGTAGTTGTTTACATCTGTTCTGTCTCCCTTCTTGTGCAGCGGGTGGATAAGAGCACATTTCCATTCACTTGGCAATTTTTCTGTTTGTCAGATCTTCTTAATGATTTGCGTGAGTTTCCGCAGTGAATTTGGTCCGAGGTTTTTTAATAGTTTTGCGGTGATACCATCTTCACCGGATGTCTTGTTATTCTTTAGTTTCCGTATGTGCCTGTGGATTTCTTCATGTGTTGGTGGTGGTGATTCCGAGTGGGTATAGATACAATTTTCCTTGGGAAATCTTGTGTCGCGTTCGGGGCAATTGAGGAGATCAGAGAAATAGTGTGCCAGCTCCTGACAATTCTTCTAATTGGTTAGCGCTAATCTCCCATTCCGCTTTCTGAAGCAAAGGTTTTGTGGTGTGTATCCAGGGATTTCCCTTGCGAAACTATTCCTATCCCTAACTGATATGCTGATACCAGGAGACGGAAGGATTCAGGAAAAGGAGAGGGAAAATTGGACAAGCATTATAATTTAAAAACTGAGATTTTCTGCCTTTGGAAAATGCCTGCAACAATCACCCCTATTATTATAGGAGCACTAGGCACTGTCACCTATTTATGGACTACTTGCGCAGCCTGAAGCTGAAATATATTTCCATCGCTGCATAGCTGCATATGACGGTTGTGATTGGAATTGCATAAATTCTACCACGGTATCTATCGACTTCCATCTCTATGGTTTAGGGGATAATTAAATTTAGGATAGAGACTGTTTCAGACACAAGGTTAACGTTTGGGAGGTTGGTCAGAGAGAAAAATGTAAGAAGATTTAACAACTTGGTCTGATGAAATGAAAAAAGCTCATAGCGAAAGAATGAAATCTGTATGGGCGCAAAGCCAGGCTAACACCAACAAACGCCTGTAACTGTACTTCACGTGTCCACCAGGGCCCATATGTAAATAATAATAATAATATATTAATATTTAACAACAATAATACTCAACTTATACTAACTCTAATAAAAAGTAACAAACTAACAATACAACAGAAATTATATCGAAATTTTTGTAGCTGTAAAATTAATTCTCTCTAAAAAATCTTGTATTGGTATGTTTGATGTAAACCAACTCACAATAACAAATTTTTAATCTTGACCCACGAAACGGATCCTAACTGAGGAATGTGCCGAATTTTTAAAACTACACAACAACAGTCTTAACTGCGGGTATTTCCGCATCTTCTTTGGGAATTTTCGTAACTGTAAAAGGAATTTCGCTGGCTGATTATTAGATTAATCCTTGTTAGTACGATTATCGAGTTGGCTTATGAACATGAAAAACAAAATAACCGCCGATCAGACAAACGTAGGTCAACCGTTTTCGAACGTCATTTGTCCTGCCACTCGACGTAGAGGTCAGGATATTCGTACTTGACTGTCAAACTAACAGGTTTCAATGTCAATACGATTTACCTTTAAGGTTCTCGCATTGAATTTAATCAAAAGTACGTTTTATGATTTATTGAAAGCAACGCGAGTAAATCGGGCCAAGGATGATAAAAGTTATACCATATCTCCAATCAATATCAACTATATGCATATCTTTAATATATCAACAATATCTTCTACTTTACAAAAATGATAATTTTAGAAGAAAACAAGTAAGTAATTTATTTTTCTCAGTATGTTTTCCTTTTTCAACAACTTTTTCAATCTCTAAGTTGATTATGGTTTTGAATTTGTAGTTTCCCATTTTCTTTGCCCCCATTTTCCTTATTAATTTACGTTCAAAAATGTTTATTTGGTCTTCTTCTTTTGTGTGTTGTCAGCGTTACAGTTTTTGCGGGATATGTTACTATTGGTTTTATTATTGTCTTGTATATTTCTAGTTTATTTCTTGTCTTTTAGAAATTTTTTGTTGCTATGGAACGCTCCATATTCTTTCGGTATCTTTTCGTCTATGTCATATATCTCATTTTTTTAATCGATTATGAGTTCCAGATATTAAATTGTTTTTATTTCTTCAAATTTATAACTTTTGCACCACAAATTTGTTAATATTTTATCATTTTTGCTGCAGTACATATGCTTCGTCTTCTGTACATTTATTCCCAGTCGTTTTCCTTAGACTCGCGGTCGATTGTTTCTTTTACGCGCTTTAGTTCTCTCTGCTCTCTAGCAATGATTGCAATATGCCACTATGTCAATGTATTTTATGTAAGAGTAAATTCTACAAATGTCACAGTTTTGCCATTCTGAGAAACGCTATAATATAGACGGTGCCATCATGAAAATTCAAAGCAAATTTTTCAAACATTCATACATTTTTAAATATTAATTTTTAATATTTTAATGGGACAGAAGGCATCATTCAACCAGTATGTCTAAATGAAATCAGAAACTTTATAGGTGGTATCGATCTCTTTTATCAGTTAAAGCGGAGATCATCTACATTATTTATAGTTAGGGAGTAACCAGAAAGTGCACACAAAAAATGTTTAGTTGTAGCAATATGGAAAGGGTATTGATTAAATGGTGCATTCATTCCCATATCTTCAGATTCTGGCCTAACTTGAAAGCTTGCACTTATACTCTGAAAAAATGTTTTCTGAATACTTTATGTTGCGCCATCTGTAAGTAGTCAAGTCAATCTTATTATTGTGTGTGGCGGGATCTACAAGACAAGAAAAATTAGATTAAGAAACTTGTGCACGAAGTAGTATTAATATAATTATATAATAAAGGAGTTATCGTTTCAGAAGAAGTTATTTTTCCCTCTTATAACGTAAGCAAGAAAAGGCGGAAATGATTTAAAGGAAAAGAAAGAAGATTTCAAAAGTATATCTGAAGATGGAAAAATATAATGTGACGATTAAAAGAAAGAAAGAAGAAGCAGAGGGAAATGACTGTGTTGAAAAAGATCTTCTGCTATAAATTACATATACAGTGCTATTACGAATTAACAATTAGCGTTTGCAAGTGACATAGGAATAGCATATAATGTGAAAAAATTCGACGAACTGTATTCAAAAAAGTCAAGAGCATTACATAATGTTTACAGAAGTAAATTGGAAAAATTGTGGTTCAGAGACTATTGTGATATACGAGGATCGTCTGAAGTTTCTGGCCTCAACGTGAAGATGGCGTCATCGGTCAAATATATTCTGCTAATATAGTTGCGCATTGCGGTGAATTGTAAATTTGAAATTAGAACTTGCACTGCAAACATGAGATTATATTAGATATATAATCTTGATAGAAACTCTAAAGTACATTAGTTCTGGAACAAGACCAGATATAAGCTACAGTATTATTTACTTAAGTATGTTTCAGAATTCGTACAGTGGAATTCGGACCACTCATTCTTACAGTGGAACAGTGGATTTTAAGTATGCTTTAAGGATTTTAAAATATTTTATTTGACAAAATATCTGAATTTCACTTATAGTAAAAATGAAATGCGTGCGAATCTTAATTGTTTTGTAGGTGTTAACTAGACAGGTGTGAATGTGGACAGAAAATCAACGTCAGATTATGTAATTAATTTATTTCGTAATCTTGTATTATGAAATCCTTGTATGATGAGAAAATAAAATAGTGTTACAGAATCATCTACCATGTACGGCGGTTAATAACTCTTAATTTTTTTACGAGATGGCGCCGGAAACAAGGGTGTATTTACAATCTAATAACTTATGTCATTTTGTTGTTATGACAGTACCTTTCCAAACGCCATTGATGTTCAAATGATTTCGTGTTAACGTCATATTTCGTTCGTCTGGTAAACACGTCAAATTTCGAACTAAATAAAGATCATTTGCGACGCGTACTGCTTTTCTTGTCCAATCAAAAGGAAAACGCGAGTGAAAGCCGCCCTATACTTACAGTGGCAATAAAAACTTACGGTGACAATGCAAGAAGCTTGTGGGTGTTGGTTTAGACGAATCAAAAGTGGTGATGTTGACTTAAAAGTAACCCAGGTCAACAGCAAAAATTTGAAGATGCCGAATTGCAAGCATTGTTGGAAGAAGACGATATGCAAACTCAACAACAAATGGTAAAGAGGTTAAATCACAAACAGCCAAAGCGGTCAGAGACACCATTTCTGCACTTGGCTGGAAACTCCCGCCCCACCCGCCGTACTCACCAGACGTGACCCATTTCGAGTACCACTTGTTTTCATTGATATCTCGCGCACTTTCCAATCAACACTTCAACAATTATGGAGATGTCGAAAAATGGCTTAACGACTGGACCACCTTAAAAGATGTACGGTTTTTCTGGGAGAACATCTTACCAGAGAGGAAAATGTGCAGCTGGAGATGGCGCATACTCTGAATAAGTCATTTTTTACCTTTCTCGCAAATTAAACGTGCTTTTTTTTATAGAAAAAACAGAATTATTAACCGCCACACCTGGTATATTTGCTGAATAGGAAGCGATATCAGAAGCTGAGTGAGATAACATTTGTAAGAGATATACCTGGAATTTTTGATGTAGACATTATAGCACGGGCGTAGCCAGGATTTAGTTTTGGGGGGGGTTTAGTTTGAAGTAAATAAAACAACAAAAATATACTTACATGAAATGAAATGACAAGAGACTGTGCGTAACGTCCACTAGTTCGGATATATATTCAATTCAAATGTAATAATTTAACTCTTTTCACTCCTCGTATTTTTTCGGTATAATATTAGGTAATATTTGGCTTATTTCGGGGGGGGGTCGAACCCCCAAAAACCGCCCCCTTGGCTACGCCCGTGCATTATAGGACCTATTAAAATATATGAAGAGTTTGGTAACTTTACAATTACATCCTCAATATGGTAACTTTACAATAACATCCTCAATATGGTAACTTTACGTGAAAATCCAAGTATTTTGGAGTATAATAAAGTACATTATCATTTTGTAAATGATTGTTACATAGCGGGAATTACTGATATAGATAAAGTATATTCAGATGAAAATTTGACAGAAATATTTACTATCATCACTGAGTAAAAACAAATTTGTAAAATTAGGCGAAATGTTAAAGGTAATATAAATGTAAGAAGGGGTATTCCATATTGTATATTTATATATAGACCAATCTATATTGCACCATTTATAAGTACTCAAGTATGCGTGATGGGTCATTCGATTAAAATAAAACTACTGACTATACGAATATAAATGTTAGTAGAAAAGGGGTAAAGAAAAAAAATAGGAAGTTATTTTTTTTTAATTATATAATCAAGAGGTTATTACCTTTAGATCGCTGACACTTTTCTAATATTACAATAAATTATTATGCGTCTCGCTCACTAAATCACCTAAATAGTAATTTTGAGGAATGTTCCTTTATGCTTTAAATGAAAGATCGAAGACTCCAACAAACATGTCAATAATCAAAAATGCCCTCTACTGGAGCAGAATAATACTCTAATTGAATAATATCCGCTTCATTGAAAGTGGCTATTTGGGTAGGTATTGGTATAATAATTTAATTAAATTACTATTAAAGTCGAAGCCCGTCTCGTACAAACAATTATTTTCATGTAGCCAAACGTGCAAAGATAACTTATAAAAAACCTTCTTCAGATAAGTTATCTTTAATATTTAAATATTTTTATATAATATTGTATAACTACAAAAACTGTATCTTACTGTTTTTATAGTACTGATGAAGTTCAGTTGTTTCTGTCATATTTCGAATATATTAAGATTAGATGGATGAAATGAGCAGTCTATAACTTCATTTGTTTATCCATATTTAAACACGTTTCATCAACACACCTAATTTCCGATGCTGTTAAAAATTAATTGATCCCTGTGATAATGAATATCCTTGTGATAATGATAATGATAATGAAACATTTGGTGTGAAACACTAAACTCGAAAAAATTTACCACTAAATATCAAATCACTTTTTTAAACTTTTCTACGTGCGTTTCACTAACCATGTGGAGTTGATTCAATCTAGAACTCAATCTAGATTGAACTGAATAGCTGAAGATAAATCATTTCCAAACTATATGTTTTATCACTGTATTATCCACCATGAAGTTTTGTGTGGTAGACTACTAACCTTTGGACATATCATAAAAACAGTTACAAAAATAGTCAACTTTATTCGAGCAGTACCTTTACAACACTACCTTTTCAGCCCTATTAGAAAATTATAAAGAACCTGATCTTATCGTTCGTAGAAGTACGTTGGCTAAGTAAGGGTAAAACTCTTTCAAGATCTGTCAATTTAATTGAAGAAATAAAAGATTATCTCAATTCCAAAAATCAAAATTTTGTAGAATTAACGGACTCTTGTTGGCTGGTGGATTTGGGTTTCATTACAGATATAATGGAAAAATTGAATCATAAAGTTGGAGCTGCAGGGCAAAGACTTACATATAGCTACAATAATAGGGTCCGTAAACTCATTTAAAGCCAAACTGGTTTTGTAGATATCACGTTTGCAGATGAAGTCACTTGTACATTTCCCAAATATGAAAAAAATGATAGGCGAACTAAAATAGACTTGTCGCCATCAACGTTCAGTTGATGGTTCAAAACTAGTTTAAAAAGTGATTTCAACAGTTTAATATAATCGAGCCAATAGTCACATTTTACTTGCCAAGTAAGTACAGGCAAAAGAATTGGAGCTAGAAATTTTGGATCTTCAGAACGACATTGTCCTAAAACGCAATGTATCAGATGAGAACTTCTGGAATATAGTTTACAGAAATAAATTTTCATTCTTGAAAAGAACATCATACAAAATAAAATCGTTTTTCGGTAGCACATATTTGTGTGAATCATTGTTTTCAACAATGAATATCATAAAATCAAAATACAGATCTCGACTTACAGATGAACATCTTGATGATTGCTTACGAGCAGGAATATATACTCTCATACTCTCCTAATTACGACGCAAGGGCAATAAAATGCAATTACATTGACTCACATTGACTTAAGTTTCTATTTTTAATAAATAATTTTTATACTATTATTTAGTAATTATTGGGAATGTTCGTTAATTTTAGACATCTACTGCAATAATTTTGAACTAAAATATTTAGCGAATGACTAGTTTCACCTATTTTTCTTTGTGTTACCATGTTGCTTGATATACGTTATTTTTACCTTTTAGAAAAGTTTTTTTTTGAGGAAAACTCCATATTTATTTTTGGTTAAACGCTTATTTTAACAAAATACACCCACGTGCCATTATATAAACATGTGTGAAGCAAACTATTAAATCTTTTTTCCTACATTATGTGTATTATTTACAATGTCCAACTGTAAATTTACCTAATAAATGCTGTCCGCCACTCGACCGGCATTCTAGAATATGCTCTTAGGCGCACAAAGGTTGGGGATTACTGTACTAGAGCAATTAGAAACATTAAAATCCTTATGAAATACTCATATAATAACCACAAATGACCAACTAAATTTCCAAAACACCCCAAAATTAGATAATATTATATTGTAATCGAATAGCCCCGGTTTTCACCAGGGGACATTCAGAAAAAAAGGGAGAAAAAAATCACACTAGATATAAAAATTAAAAAAAAATGTTTATCTGTATACTGGGAAACACTATTTGACTGTTAGTATTAGTTCAAGCTACTCTTGAGAAACCCCTGATAAGGCGAAACATATCTACAGTAAAATCTATAATAAACATCTGAAACATCTAAACTAAACTAAAAAACAAACTAAAAAGCCGAGTAAATTAAAAAAAAAATTCAAATTATTTACGTATGATTTACATAACCAGCATAGTTTTGATATGATACATTCAACGAAGCATTAAAGTAAATCAAGCAATTATATCTGCAATATAGTTCTAATAATTAAAATATATTTGAAAAACTTCGACAAAAACGATCAGAGTGTGGTTTTTATAATATGACTAGTAAGGACAAAGACAGATAGTAGGATATGTTGATGACCTACAGCTCAACCGACAACCTAACGCAGTAGCCTTATGCCCGAGAGCTCATTCGAAGCAGTGTGTTCGTAATGTTAACATAGGTTAAGTATAATATATTCGAGGAACTTTTCGTTCGGTGTCTTTGTTAGACAGTGACCCTCTCACTCTTTCTTTTGCGCATCTCAGAGGCCAAGCTATGTTGGTTGAGCTATAAACGTATTAACGTGATCGATAAGAGTGCTAGGAGAAACTTATGATGAAATTAGGGTGAATGCCAAAAGAGTCGCTCTATAAATAAATATAGACAAAACAAAGTTGATGGAAAAGGGAACTAAGCTAAACAAACAACAATATCACAACACAAACTACAAAATCGTGTTATGAAGGAAAACAAAATTACTTCCTCTCTGCAATCTGTCTTAAGACCTAAAGTTACGCAAAGTAACACAAAAGTTAAAATCTAAAAAACACTCATCCGCCACTAGTCACTTATGGAGGCGAGACGTGGACCTTCACAAAGAAAACAGAAGAGAATTTGAAATAAGGGTATTTAGAAGTATTTTTGCTGCGAATGATAATGACACTTGGAGGATCGGTATAACTTCCAACGCGAGCAATTATACTTATCATCTGATGACACTACCATGGTTAGCGAAACTCTCGTCGAGAAATTAGAAATAAGTGAATTTGTTTAACGATTCTTTTGTAAAAAAAAATTTAGGTTTATGTATGAAGGGTTAAATTAATTAAATTTAATTAATTAAAAAAATACTGATATAAACTGTATTTTGTTATTTTACACATTTTTTTTATAAAATGGAAGGATGTAATGTCTAATAGATTGTTGTTAGAGATTATTATTGCTGTTAGATTTATAAAAGTTCATCTCTTATTACTCATATCTTAAATATAATACTAATTATGAATTTCATTTATAGGTACTTTACATACAATTTAAGCATTAAAACAATGTAACACATGCGATACTCAACAAATTTACATACAATTTTTTTATATAATTAGTAGAGCTGTTGAAAAAGTGTTCAATAATAATCAATGTTCAATGTGTTAAGAACAAGCATTTGATCAAATGCTATATTCAAGATGAATAAAACAGGGAAAACATGTTGAGGATAAAGATTGATCTGGAAATTCTTTCATGTCAACAGATGGTCATTATTTGTCAAATTTTGTAATTTAATGCTTAATTGTTTGTCAACGTATTGGTGCGTCTATTATTCTTTTTGCCAAAAATTAGTACCTTTCTTGCCTAAGAACGTCAACAGGTTATTTTTCATCTCTTCTTCAATTTTAAAAGGTTTCCCATTTAAAAAAAAATGAATGCGATGTTCGGAAAAATATGGTGGATTGACCAAAACACTTCAATTAAAGCTCGACAATTTTTGCTGGGTCCTGATTGAAATGTGTGATACGTAATAATAAACAACAATAATCACTTTACATACAATTGATTATAATTTTTCTTGGAAATTAAGTACATTATATTTCATTAAACCCTAACCAACTTAATATACATATTGTCCAGGCCAATACAGAATATATTATTTTGTTGTATTATATAAATTCATTTAGCGTCACAAGGACAAAACATTCAAAAAAAAATTATAAGAATTCATTTTAATTACGTTGACTTTATATCAAAACTGATCTATCGAAAAACGCAAATCAGCATCAGCAGCATCATCATTTAAAAACAGCAGAATTCACTATTTTTTTTTATTTATATTATAGAAATCGCATCGTCTCTTAGAAACAAATAATTAACTTAATTAATCGATCTTAGAATTAATTACTTGTCGAATATATAAAAAGTCATGACATCATTGCCAATAATTAGACGTTAAAACAATCTGAAAAAAAATAAAAAATCTAAAATGATATATTATGTAATGGTCTGAATATAGTTGCTAATTATTAAACAATTAGATTTGTTAGTGGTCAGTTACAAATGATGGATAATGACTGGGATTGTTTGGGAAAAACCGATTCAATATTTTTAAGCATATTCAGATGTGTAATATATAAATGATTTATAGTATGATTTTGATTCGTTCTGTTATAATTAAAATATACTAACTTGTATCAACTTACATGCACGCATGCACACATGCATACATGCATACATGCATACAGGCATAAATGCATACATGCTTACATACACAAGGGTAGAGTCTAACAGAAGAATAATACTTTTTAATTAAAATGTTTTTCTGGTTGAAAATCGATTTCTTATTCAACGTAGTTTTCTTTTAGTTCGATTCACTCTGCCTAACGATTTTGTAACATTTTTATGCCTTCCAAAAAGTTTGACTTGTCTAACTCTGCAAACTAGTCCTCTGTTTCCGTTTTAATCTCTTCGTTTAATATGTATTTCTTTAGGCAGCCATTTGTTCTTGTCCTGCAAGAGAAAGAAGTGGCTGGCTTCAGACTCTTTCGTATAATCCTACTTCACGTTCTGATGCAAAGACTTGATCCAATCTCGGAGGATAATGATTCTAGCTCGACGTTTGAGACCACCAAGAGAGATCGAGACTACTCGTATCACAACAGAAGAGCAAGAAAACAACGAGAATGACGATGTTGTAATTAGGAAATAAGAAGACGAACGTAACCAACACTCCAAAAACAGAAAACGTAGACCAAACTCATGGTTAAAAACCAAAGGCAAAACAACCTGGAACTCTGGGAAAAGTTGTCTCCTTCTCAAAATCAAAACAGTGATTGAAAGCTTCAATAAGCCTAAATAAGTATTAGCTTAAATGCTTGTTGAATTTTGATGCAGCGAGTCGCTAATCAATATTTAAACGACACTGGATAGCTTAAGAGTTTAAGAATTTACCAGAAAGAGAATTTATTGCATGAAGTATGCAAAATAATATTGAAGGAAAAAATAGACGCTAGAGCAAGACTAATTCCAGAAGCCTAATTAAGGAGTACTATCTTGAAAGCGATGAAAGTAACAAAGTGACGGTTTGCAAAAAGTTTTTCTTATCAACCCTTTACATAACAAATCATGCTGTTCGAACTGTCAAATCAAAGTTAAATCAACATTTCGGTCAACATGGCTAGAGTGGAAAACATCAGAAGTACATAAAACTACTCAGAAATAGTTATAGGAATCCGACCGAAATGTTAAGTATACTAGTAGAAAATCTTACCGTAAAATATTCAACTACGAATATAACATTTCTTGCCACTCACCAAAAAAGGATCAATACGATCTTTGTGCGAAGTACAAGAATGCCTCAGGTTCCCAGAAAGAAGATATGAAACTGCCATATTGATGAAAATGAGTTGAGCAGAAAGGAAAGGCTGTAATAAAAAAGCTCAATGAGGTACCTAGTTGCCTTAGTTTCAAAATCGAAACTAACAACAAAGTTGTTGCTTAATTTTTTAAAAATAATTTGTAACCTTTTTATTTATTTTTATTTTATTTTGCCAATAGTCGATTTAATTTTATTGTACTTGTTAGTTTTAACAGAATCATCTTCTTAGAATCATCTCTTATTACATCATTTCTTATTACAAAAGGTGATCTATTTGAGATTGTTTAATATTTTTTTCGGGAGAAGTGATTCATCTGAAAATAATGGAAACCACATTAGACAGTTGAAAACTGACCTAGTACTATAAATCTTACTTACCAAAGGGATGTCTATATAAAATATGACAAACCAGGGTTAATCAGGGACATGCCTGCGTAAATTTTGACTAAATGCTACTAATGACTCTCCTGGAAAAAGCCTCTTCCCAGTTAGGTCTTTTTTCCAGTGACAGTGCTATTACGAGGGTGAATCAAATATAAACCGGAATTGTTCTATACATATTTATTATGTATAACAGCGGTTTGGAAGCTTGCGAATTCCTTGCTCGTGGAAACTTTGAGTTTGCTAATTGCGCATGAAGTTATCAACATCTTGATCGTTGTTGAATCGTACCCCCTCAAAGTGCATCTTTCAAGAGCGCAAACAAAAAATATTAACAGCGTGACAAATCTGGACTGTATGAAAGATGTTCACCGCTTTGTGTTGTCTGGCATTGTCATGGAAAAGTAGGCCGTCTTTGATGGGGACACCGCGTCTTTTGCTCCTATAAGTGGATTTTATTGCCTCCAACAGCTGGCAATAGTAGGCAGCATTAACTATATATCAATCATGTAGAAAATCGATCAGCAAAACTCCCTTCCAGGCGAAAAAAACGGTCGCAAGAACCTTACCGGCTGAGAGACGAGTTTTGGCCTTTACAGGACGGGTTTCGTATTTCCTTCGCAATTCCTTACTCGCCTTTTTTGATTCTAGAGTGTAATAGTGCACCCACATGTCACGATACGTTTCAAAAAAGTCTCTCCTTCCCGCCGAAATAGATTCAGAAATGTTTTACAGATTTGTAATCGCATGTTTTTTTGATCTTCGGGCAACAACTTCGGAACCCACCGGGTACAGATTTTATTGAAGCCAAGATAATTTCTGATAATTGATTGTTTGCGCACTTCCAAAGATAATACCCACCGTTAACGCGATTTCATGAATAGTGAACCGCCGGTCGCCTTCGATAAGGTCGCGAACTGCGCGAATGTTGTCAGCAGTGACACTTGACTTGGGACGTCGATTATGACTTACATTTACCACAGTTTCTCGTCCACTCTTAAATTTCTTGGCCCAATCAAACACTTGGATCTTAGACAAGGTATCGTCCCCATACTGAACCTTCAACCGAGTTAATATAATATTTCATATGGTTTAACGCCTTCCTTAAATTACGTACAACGTTACATTAAAAACGTTATTATAACCCGTTGCACAACAAACGGTGGAACCTATTGCTCACACGTGGCTGTATTGACAAAAGAACTGAGTGAAATAGCATCGGGCGTTTTTCCCACTTCTAATACATTGCACTGCAACGACCTATACTGACAGTGCGTTCGTGATTGGCTCGTATATATATATATATATATATATATATATATATATATATATATATATATATATATATATATATATATATATATATATATATATGAACACTTCTGTTGGTTGCTTGACCGGGAAGGAGCCCCACCTATCCCTTCAACTGGATGACATATGTTTTGTCTCTCGAGGTTCAGACTCTTCAGGGCGCCGACATATAACATACCATCAAGAATAGGGAGACCCTATCCACAGCCAACAACCAATGTTTTCGGCGACCTCCCGACCCTATTCTAGTATATAGTATATACATATATATATATATATATATATATATATATATATATATATATATATATATATATATATATATATATATATATATATATATATATATATATATATATATATATATATATATATATATATATATATATATATATTATATATATATATATATATATATATATATATATATATATATATATATATATATATATATATATATATATATATATATATATTATATATATATATATATATATATATATATATATATATATATATATATATATATATATATATATATATATATCAAAGTATTAAAAGTATTAAAATTTATATCACATAAGGGATTGTTATAAACCGACTGAAATACTATTATTTACCATAAACAATTTACAAGTATTAAATTTTGCTCCTTATAATTATATGGTAGCACTATTATTCTGTATACTTTTGTAAACTGTGTTACTGTACTGTATTACTGTTACTGTAAACTGTATTTCTTTTGTAAACAATATTTTCATATACGTAAAGTACACCTTACAAAAATTGAATATATGGAACATATATACACGAACATATATACCATTAAATAAAATTATACTGGATACTTAAGAAATAATCATAAACTTCAGAAAAATGGTTTAACTCACAAAACGTTGTGTAATTCACATAAAGAGTTGATATGAATTTAAAAGTCAAACTAGAAAACATGTTACTTTTAATGGGGATAATTACAGAGCAATGATCAATGATCATTTAATTCCGAGTTTGAATGGTATTGATCTGGAGGAGATCTGATTCCAACAGGGCGGCTCCACATACCATACCGTCAACACAACAATTTATTAATTCAGGGAACAATTCGTTGAAAAAATTATTTCAAGGAACGGACCTGTTAATTGACTACCAAGGTCATATGATTCAACGCCTTATTTTCTTTGGTGTTATGTGAAATCTTTGGCCTATGTCGATCAACCAGCAACTACTGGCCCCTTGGAAACCAAAATAACCCAGAAAATTGCTTGAAAAATTGGTCAGAGATTGGATTGACGAATGTGCTTTGTCAGATGTAGCCGAGGCGGATATTTCTTCGAAATTTTTTCAAGCATTAATGCCATTGAAAGTTATTTTACATAAAATATATAATTGCTAGGCCTCAAATTTACGAAAAAAATATTATAAATCTAATAAAACAGTGTTTTGAAAACAATAAATGGAACTGAACACAGAAACATAATATTTATTACAGAAAGACAAATTAATTATTATTCACATAATAATATTTTTATTTGAATGGAAACAGGTCTTAATAATGTTAAAGACCAGCAAATACCAAATGCAAAATTTAAATTAATTATTGAACAAAGCAAAGTAATATTAAAGTAAGGTATTATTATTTAACGTAAATGACAATATTTATCCAATATTTGTAAGTTTACAAACAAAATATAAACAAAACCATAATTTATTATTATGATGTCAGCATTATAAATAAAATATTTTGTTTGATAATCTTTGAAAGATAATACGTTTGGAATGGTCGTGGTCCTCTTTCTCCTAATTATAAAATAAGTTAATTTTTTTTTTATGTTCTTTTTTCTATGTGCCTCTAAGGTTTCTGGTCAATATAGAAAAAGGTCCTTAGATTTTCTGCAAAAGGTAATATATAATATATAATATATAATATATAATATATAATATATAATATATAATATATAATATATAATATATAATATATAATATATAATATATAATATATAATATATAATATATAATATATAATATATAATATATAATATATAATATATAATATATAATATATAATATATAATATATAATTGGTTTGACGCATATATTAAACAGTTATAACCTCGAAGTGCGGAGTATAACCGAAGAGCCGCGATTGTTGAATGTTCACGCTGGACGCTCTGCAGAAATTATTCGGTTCTTCGAGTATCCAAGATATCGACCAATATATCGCCGCGAAGTATAATGAGTTGTAGAAATCCAGCGAAGGTTTTGCAACACCGACAAGGAAAACTCACTCGAACGAAAGCATTGTCAGGATGCCCGACATCATTCAACGTGATCATGGAAATCGATCCGAAAATGGTCATCGGTTATCGGTGTGAGTGAAAAAACTATGCATGGAATCGTTGAGGAGGACCTCTGCTACAAGTCTTACACAATTAAAGTGAGACAGATGCTTTCCGAAGTTGCCAAGATAAAGCGAGTGGAATGTTGCAACTTGCTTTTGTGTTCCTTAAAAAACAACTTGACTGGAAATGTTCCCCACCCACCCCTTCAATTGGAGGGCATATGTTTTGCATCTTGATGTTCAGGCTCATCAGGGTACAGACACATGATCTCCCGTCAAGAATAGAGAGGCTCCATCCACAGTCAACAATCTATACTTTCGCCGATTTCCCGTCGAATGGCGCAATGTTACATTTTTTTGGACAGCCTCCAATGAGACAACAGTAGCTGAATGTCACATACTCCCAACCGCTGGATTCCACAATCTCATGTGGAACACACAGCAACCTGCGTCTTCGCCTAAATGAACATTTTGTTAGGTGCTTGTCTGGGGACGAGCCCCACCCATCCCTGTTTCGGTCGAGACTCAGGTTGCTGTGTGTTCCACATGAGGTTGTGGAACTCAGCGGTTGGGTGTATGTGACATTCTGCTACTGTTGTCTCATATATCATGTTAATAATAATTAATTAGTCTTTCTGTAATGAATATTATATTGCTGTGATATCAGTTCATTAATATAATCTGATCATTCATACTTGAAATGGTCCTAATAAGTCAGTTCTATTTATTGTTTTCAAAACACTGTTTTATTAGATTTATAATTTTTTCTACTATATATATATATATATATATATATATATATATATATATATATATATATATATATATATATATATATATATATACATATATATAATGATAAGATCAAAAGGTGGCAAAGTGGCTTCTGGGAAGCTACTGGAGAGGGGCAGAGATTTTGAAATTACTTTGTCGAACCGCTTTGCTGTGTTACATGATCCAGAGGAGATGAAAATTACAGACCAATATAAAGAAATCGCCAACAATGTGCTTAAAATGGCGGCTTCAATAGCACCAGAAGATAAATGTTTCAAAGAGTCAAAAATTTCTAATGAGACAATTAATTTAATGAAAAAATGCCAGACAATGAAGAATGCAGACAGTCCTTTTGGTAGGGTCGAGTACATTGAGCTTTGCAAAACTATAAGAAAACGTATTCGAGATATCCTGGTGGATATCAGGATATCCTGGTGGAGGAAGTGACAAAGTCTATAGACTCGATGAAAAATGGCAAGGCTCCAGGAGAGGATAGTATAACGGTGGAGATGTTAAAAGCTGGTGGTTTGACCTTACATAAAACACTGGCAAGATTATACACAAAATGCCTCAAACAACAAGAACTACTAGCTTATGGAAAAATGCAGAAGTGATTTTTTTACATAAGAAAGGAGCACGGGAAGATTTAAAGAGCTACCGCCCAATAAGGCTCCTATTAGTAATGTACAAAGTTTTCATTAAGATAATTTCTAAAAGAATATTAAAAAAACTGAATGACGCACAACCAAGAGAACAAGCAGGATTCGGAAGTGGATTCAGTACAATGGATCACATCCAGGTTGTACAGCAGGCCATAGAAAGGCACGACGAATGTCACCGTGCTTGGCTTTTATCGACTATGAAAAAGCATTTGACTTTGGTAGATAAAGCATATGTAAACCTATTAGGATCGATATATGATGGAGCTACAGCCACAATTCACCTTGATGATCTTGAAGTGGGAATTAATGTAAAACGAGGTGTACGGCAGGGTGACGCAATATCACCTATTCTTTTCTCGGCTGGCCTTGAAGAAGTATTCCGTAAACTAGATTGGGAACAGGATGGTGTAAAGATCAATGGTGCAATCTTAAGCCATCTTAGATTTGCAGATGATATCGTTCTCCTTTCACAAGACCCAGAGGAGCTATAAAGATGCATATATGAACTGTAAAGGGCTGGCGTACCATTTGGCTTGAAAATAAATCTGAAAAAGAGTCAGGTTATGTTCAATAACTTCGCTCAGGACAGAAGAATTTCAGTTTTAGGAAAGGATTTTGAGATTGTGGACAGCTTTATATATCTTGGGCAGAGGACTTCAATGGAGGGGAATACCGTCCGGGAGGTGGAACGACGTGGTAAATGTGGCTGGCAGGCATTTGACAGGCTTAACATTGTGTTTAAGAGCAGACTCCCACTTTGCCTGAAAATAAAAGTCTTCGATCAGTGCGTTCTACCCGTTATGACATACGGAAGAAGAAGAAGAAGAAGCGGGGGTCCCACCATATCCCTCTCCACCGCCTGACCCTGAAGGGGCAGACGGTGCCCCTCTTGGTCTTTATTAAGAAGATGGAATTTTTATTTAATTAAATTAAAACATACTACTCGTGCCAAACAGAAAAACTCAAAGAAATAGAGCAAGACTTTGAACGAGGTAAAGCAAAAATTTGAATTAAGCGCTTCTTCTTATTCAGTGTGCAATAAAATACAAAATAAATCTTAATTAATTTAATACAAAGATTAAATTTACTTAAAAATTTTCCCCGCTCAGCCTTGAAATCCCAGAATTAAAAGAGGTAAAGAAGGGTGGATCCCACAAAGATGGGCCACAGCCCGAGAAGTACCTATAACCTTCCCTTTTGAGCCCCAGAAAATTTAAACTATTTAATTTGAAAAGTGCTAACGCTAAGGGTGAACTTTACACAGAAAGCAATAAAAAAATTTTGAAGCAAATCTGATAAAACTGAAACTAACAAGTAAAAACGATACAATAACAAATAGTAGAAATAAACTTAGCCTAAGACCTGAACTAATAATTCATTATAAATCAAACTATAACATTAATTCTCGTAACAGTCAGGTTGTCTCTGGCTCTGCCGCCACGAAGCCTTCCAAAAGAGCAATCTTCTTTTTGTCCATCAGTATCCGTAATATTCTTTCGACTATTGTTGGCCAGTTCGGACCAAGAACCTCTGCTAAGGCGAATCTCAGCACATCAAAAGCGCTACAATTCAAAATCCTTTGTATCGGATCATCCTTTGCTCCATTTGCACATGCTACACAACCCGCTTCCCCGATCCTGCCAGTCCTCTTCAGATGTTTCAGGAACTGACCATGTCCGGTCAGCACCTGAGTCAGATTTCTATTGAAATAAAAATGGGCTTCAAGCTAGTCCGATAAGTTTGGTACAAAGCTAAAAGTCAGCCTTCCGGTTTCTTCTTCCTCCCATTCGGCTTACCATCTAGTAATGGTCCTGTTCCTCAGGGCACCTTTAATTGTTTTCCTGTTGAGCCGAATAACATGCGGAAGTGAAACCTGGACACTCATCATAATCCATTCAAAAACTTCGGGTAGCACAGAGGGGAATATCGGAGGAGACAGAAAGTCCTGCGCATGGATCAGGGAACAAACGAAAGTCTGTGACATCATTGGAAGAGTAAAACAATTGAAATGGAGATGGGCCATATAGCGAGGCAATATATATATATATATATATATATATATATATATATATATATATATATATATATATATACAAATATCTATATATATATATATATATATATATATATATATATATATATATATATATATATATATATATATATATATATATATATATATATATATATATATATATACAAATATATATATATATATATATATATATATATATATATATATATATATATATACAAATATATATATATATGATCATATAGATGGTACATATATATATAATGGCCCGGTTTCTGGCTTCACAGCTGTCATCAGCTGGGCTCGAGTCCAACGCAAGGAGACAGCTGAATAGAAACGAACAGAGCAAGACCAAGTCAACTGACCATATTAATGTTGGCTAAGGTGAATGTTCGCAGAAGTCGGAACTACGCGATATATTCTTCCCACAACCTTGTTTCGAATTTTCTGTTTTTCAAATATCTCTCTCCACGGCCCCACTACGCTATCTTTTGAGCATACCTTATACCTACATCAAAGGTTGTGGGAAGAATGTATCGCGTAGTTCCGACTGCTGCGAACATTCACCTTAGGACGACGCGAGTTGCATTGAGATTGCGACCCGCCATCAATATGGCCAGTTGACTTGATCTTGCTCTGTTCGTTTCTATTCAGCTGTCTCCTTGCGTTGGACTCGAGCCCAGCTGACGACGGCTGTGAGGCCAGAAACCGGTCCTGGGAGGTACTTGACTTGACGTGATGGTGGCGGCTGATTCGAAACAAACAGAGATACGTGGAAGTACAGATGAAAAATTTCTGTTTTTCAAATATCTCTCTCTACGGCCCCACTACGCTATCTTTTGAGCATATATATATATATATATATATATATATATATATATATATATATATATATATATATATATATATATATATATATATATGTCTTTCGATGTCTTTTTTTCTATTCAAAATGAGCGTTTCTGCCCCATATAGACATTCTGGCTTAATAATGGTGTTGTAATGTCTCAGTTTTGTGTTTTTAGATATACATTTTTTGTTGTAAATATTTTGTGTTAATCTCAATGCAGTTTCCATTTTTTGACATCTACCCTTATTGGGTAGATGTCAAAAACCCGTTTTTTTGAACCCGTTTTCCATGATTATTTCACCCAAATATTTGAATTGAGACACTGGTCTGATGTTATCTATATAACATACTTTATTTTGTTTTTAGAAATGGCGTTCTTAGTCTGTTGCAGGTTATGTATTTTGTCTTTTCAAAGGAAATTTGTCCTTTGAAAAAAGTTGAAAAAAGTCTTACCTTTTCTCCCGTTTCTTTTAGGATTTCAGTATGTTTTTGTGTCATTAATATATCTTGAGCTAAAATCGCTAGAGCATCATCAAACGCCAGAAAATGTATTTTTGATGTTGATTCTCTACAGTTTAATGGGCTGGTCAATATTCATGGCTGATTTTTTTCTCGCTACGCCTGTATTACTTTTTCTAGAACACAGTTAAATAAAAGTAGCGAGAATCTGCCCGGTCGAAAACCTGCTTGATATTCATCAATTTTAGGTTCTATCTGTCCCTGTGCTCTGTATAGTAGAGATCGAGATAAAATGTTGTAACAAACTGGGAGAAGATATATCCCTCTGTAGTTGTTTACATCCTTTCTATCTCCTTTCTTATATAGTGGATGGATTAGAGCATATTTCCAATTTTCCGGAATCCATTCGATTCGCCAAACTTCTTGTAGAATTTTGGTTATTTTCTTGATTGTACCTGGACCAGCGGATTTCAAAAGTTCAGCAATGATTCCATCTTCACCAGAAGCTTTGTTATTTTTCAGTCGCTTGATTTGCCTAATTATTTCATGGTAGTAATGGATCTGTGTTTGTTTGTTTAGGGTTTAGTGTTGGTAATCTGTTTAAGGGCTCAGGACAGTTTAGTAGTTGTTCAAAATATTTGGCAAGTATCTTTGGCAAAAATTTGGCAAAATATTTTTAAGTTCTTTGCAATTGTCTTGGTTATTTAAAGCTAATTGTCCGTTTTCCTTTTGGATGCAAAGACTTTGGAGTTGATAGGCGGTTAATTTAGTTTTAAATGTTTATTAAATATTTCGGGTGTTATATTTTTTGAAAGTCTTTTTCTATTTCATTAAGTTGATTGTTTGTACATTTCCTATGTTCTGCCATATTTTTTTTTAGTTTGTCTAATTAGTTCGATGTTTCTTTTCTTACTTCCAAAAAGATGTTATAGTTTATTTCTGCTTTTAGGCTGTTCCACTCTTTGAATGCTTTATTTCGACTTAATACGGCTTGCTCGCAAACTTTATTCCACCACTCATGTTTTTTACGTTTTTGTAAAGGGACTAACTTTAGGGCTGCTTTAATAATTTTTTGTTTCAGTTCTTGCCAGTTCTGTGCTGGTTGTTTATCAAGCTCTTCTGTTAGGGTTGGTTTTATTTTTTGTATGGTCGAACTTTGGGATTAACAGTTTCTTTTGAACAAGATTTCGAGGTTTTAAGCTAAGTTTGATTCTAGTCAAGTAATGGTCCGCGTCTATGTTAGCTCCTTTCCTGACTTCAAATATTCAAAATCTCTTTATAATTGATGGTACGAATGGCAATGGTACGAATGGCAATGGTACGAAATGGCAACATAGTCAATTTGAAATTCACCCATGTACGTGTTTGGGCACCTCCAGGTCTTTTGTTTTGTTATTTTCTTCTTAAAATGGGTTGACAATATTGTTAGATAAAACTGCGAACGTAGTTCAATCAATGTTCTGCCATTATGGTTAGTCCAATTATGAGCAGGAAAAGTGCCGACTGTTTTTCTGTGCTTTCTTTCTTTCCCTAGATGGGCGTTGAAATCACCCAATAGGATTTTTACCTGTTTAGAGGGAATTTTAGAAATAGTCTTTTCCAGAATTTCCCAGGACTTATTTAATTTTTCAGGATTAGATTTATTTTCTTCGTTAACTGGGAGGTGTGCATTGATTAATGTATAATTTTTTTAGCACACTTGAGGGATAGTGTCACAAGTTGATTATTTACTGGCTGAACATTAGTTATAGAACCAAGAATGGTTTTTGAGATAGCGAAAGCAACACCGAGATGTGGTGTGTTTTTGAGTATTATTTTGTCTGTTTTACTTTAAAAAGTCTTGTAAGTCCAAGGTGTTATCATCTGTCAACCTGATTTCATGCAGAGCTAAAATTTTGATTTTTTGCTGATTTTATGTTAGCCCCAATTCCTGTAGTTTTCCTGGGTGCAGGAAAGAGGCCCGGGCTCCTCAGAATATCATCATATATATATATATATATATATATATATATATATATATATATATATATATATATATATATATATATATATATATATCTAATCATCATCATTATCAGCCCAGTCGATCCAATGTAGTATGAAGTCCTCTTCAGCAGGTTTCCAACTTTCACGGTCCTAGGCTTTCCTCTGCCACTCGGGTTCCATATATTTAACGATGTTATCAGTCCATCGTACTTTCGGCCTCCTTCGCGGAAGTTTGCGATCAAGCGGTATCCACTCCAGGATTGTCTTGGTCAATCTGTCATCCCATCGCCTCGCTATATGGCCTGCCCATCTCCATTTCAATTGCTTACTCTTCCAATGACGTTAAACACTTTCGTTTATTCCCTGATCCATGCGCAGGGCTTTCTGTCTCGTCTTGTAATGCCATGCATACATCTTTCCATTCTCCTCTGTGCTACCCGAAGTTTTTGAATTGATTGCGATGTGAGTGTCCAGGTTTCGCTTCCGTATGTGATAACGGGTAGAACGCGTTGATCGAAGACACTTCTTTTCAGGCAAAATTGGAGTCTGCTCTTAAACACTATGTTGAGCCTGTGAAATGCCTGCCAGGGACATATAACACGCCATTCTACATCCCCGACGGTATTGAAATCCTCTGCCTAAGATATATAAAGTGGTCCACAATCTCCAAATCCCTTCCTAAAACTGAAATTCTTCTATCATTAGCGAATTTATTGAACATAACCTGACACTTCTTCAGGTTTATTCTCAAGCCAAATGGTTCGCTCGCCCTCTGCAGCTCTTGTATGCGTTCTTGCAGCTTTTCTGGGTCTTATGAAAGGAGAACGATATCATCTGCAAATCTAAGATTGTTTAAGCTTGCACCATTGATCTTTATACCATCCTGTTCCCAATCCAGTTTACGGAATACTTCGTCAGGCAAGCCGAGGCAAGCAATAGAGGATATTGCGTTACTCTGCCGTACACCTCGTTCTACATTAATTCCCACTTCAAGATCATCATGGTGAATTGTCACTGTAGATCCATCATATATGAATCCTAATAGGTTTACATATGCTTTGTAAGCTAAGCAGTGCATCCATTACGACATGCTTTGAGATGGAGTCAAATGCTTTTTCGTAGTAGACAAAAGCCAAGTATAGTGGCATGGTGTATTCGTTGTGCCTTTCTATGGCCTGCTGTACAACCTGGATGTGATCCATTTTATTGAATCCACTTCTGAATCCTGCTTGTTCTCTTGGTTGCGCGTCATTTAGTTTTCTTAATATTCTTTTAGATATTATCTTTAGTAAAAACTTAGTATATTACTGATAGAAGGCTTATTGGACGGTAGTTCTTTAAATCTTCCTGTGCTCCTTTTTTATGTAAAATGATCACTTCTGTATGTTTCCACAAGTCAGGTACTTTTTGTTCTTTGAGGCATTTTGAGTATCATTTTATCAGTGTTTTATGTAACGCCCGACTACCAGCTTTTAGCATTTCGACAATTACGCTGTTCTTTCCTGGAGTCTTGGCGTTTTTCATCGATTCTATAGCATTTGCTATTTCCTCCACTAGGATATCTGGCATTTGTTCTTCCGTGGGTATTGTTGTTTTTGATTGGTTCTGATCTTCACACAACTGGGAATAAAATTTTCTGACAACCTCTAACATTTGCGTACGCGCCCTGCACACTGTGCCATGCTCACGCATTAAGGCATAAATTTGCATTCTTTTCCCTCAGAGCTTCTGCTTAGCAAACTAATTCCTTAGTTTTCTTCCAAGGTTTTTTTGTACTAGCTGCATGTTGAACCGGCGCGTGTCTTCTCTGATACGATTTCTTATAGTTTTGCAGAGTTCAGCGTACATGACTCTGCCAAATTCTCATTGTCCGTCGTTTATTTATTAAATTGATGATCTCACTGGAGATTTTTGTCCGTTTAAGACATGTTTGTTCTAGTGCTATTGAAGCAGCCGTTTGAAGCATATTATTGGTGATTTCTCCATATTGATTTAATATTTTGATCCCCTCCGAATCTTGTAACTCAGCAAAGCGGTTCGACAAAGCAATCTCAAAATCGCAGCTTCTCTCCAGCAAATTCCCAGAATCAACGTTGTCCGCTTCGACTGAAAATTATTTCGACAAAAATATTTGTTTTTATCTTAGAAATAGAAATGGTAGTGGATAAAATTGCATCGTGAAGTCAGAGATATGAATAGAGGTTTCAAAATTAAACGAACGCTAGATATTAGATTAAGCTGGAATAGTGCGACGATTCAAGAGGTTTCCTTTCGAGTGAAACATTGAGTGAAGTTCAAAAACAGAACATTGCGAAAAATTACGTGGCCATTAACATTTTTTATTAGATTGTATTAGAGATTTCTCTTTCGTGTTTTTTAGTTTTAAATTAGTCGTAATGTAAATACCAATCATATATCGAAAACAATTGTTTTATATTTTTAGTTTTGTTGATAACAAATTAGTGTAAAAAACGTACAGATATAATCAAAATTGAAAAGGAACTCTACGTAAGTATTTTGTTTCCTGTATTTTAATTACATATTGTTTTTTTATTATTTTTATTAATTGTCAGTCCTCCAACATCAAGTTAATTATCTTAATAATAAAGGGTGGGCCATTCATTTTTGAAGATTTAATTAAACGATTCGATTTAAATTAAACTACTTGGTGTACGGTACGGTAATTCATATATAATTAGAGTTACTAGGTTCTCGGGTAGAACCGCGTTTTAGATTTTTTAGTTTTCAGGATTTAAAATTTATTTGGCTCCTTCAAACCTGAGTTTATATCCTATTTGGAGATGCTTATGAAAGAGAGCGAAAATAGTTTGTTTGTTTTCTTTTTAAATTGGTTTAATGTTCTTGTATTCTGGCCGAAATAAATCTATTTGTTTGTCCTATGTATGTACTGTTGAAGTTGGAACAAGACATGCTAGATACCCTATGATTTTCTAGTCTGACTTTGTCCTTGGGATTTTTGCTTCGGTAGTTTCCTACGCGACATTTTTGTGCGGCTTGTAAAATGTTCTGATCTTGCTCTTTCTTAATAATCGTGACTCCTTTTACGTATGGTAGCAGGACCTTGGTGCATTTGGTTCTTGGTACTACTATTCTTCGTACTTGAGTTCCCTGGCGGTGAATGAATATCCATTTTGTCGAACGGCTGTGGAAATTTTTAGTAGTTCCTAATTTCTTGTATCTGGAAGTGTCAGTCGGAAGATCTGTAAATTAAGGTGTTCGCTACTGCCTGAATATGAGAAAAATGATGTGGAGATCTATTTTTATAGCTATGTATTTGAGTGTTCCGTATTTTGTCTCAAGTGTTTAAGATCCAAAACAGGTAGTTTCCTATCATGTGTATCATGTGTTCCCTTCTAGGGTGAACTGTATTCTGGGATTGGTTTCATTTAATTGTATTAGGAAGTCATCAGAAGTTCGTTAGCATGATGCCATATTATAAAGATATAATCTACGTAACATTTCCAAAGGTGGAAAATCATCGTTCGTCGAAATTAGGTTCAGATCTTTGTCTATAGGTATACTTGGATATAGTGGACAATTTCCAGGCTTTGCGAGCTTGTATGTATCCTAGTTGAAAATTCTTAATTATCTTTGTTATATGTTCCGAATTTTGGACATAAACTTTATCTGACTTGTAGTCTAGGATTGATTCAACATTCGAAGTTATTTCTATTATTGATATATGCTTCGGAACCAAATACCTTCTTTTTCTAGGATTTGTTCTCGGGTTGTCTTTTTTAAAATAGCATTGGTGTTTCTCGTTCTTATTTGATAAGCGAGTTTTAGGTATATCGGTTGGTAACAGTACTAAAAAGGAGTTCGTTACCCTAAGGTAAAAATATACTGAACGTGCAATGGAAGCCCTATATATAGATTGACCAATGGAAGCCCTATATATAGATTGATATATTATGACTTGCTTGTAAAAATATACTGAACGTTCAATGGAAGCCCTATATATAGATTGATATATTATGACTTGCTTTGAGATTGACTCAAATGCTTTTTCATATTCAATAAAAACCAAGTACAATAGCATGGAGTTTTCATTGTGCCTTTCTAAGGCCTGTTTGATAAGCTGGATGTGATCCATTTTGGTTGAGCTAATATTCTATATAGCGGTTATGCTAATATATATATATATATATATATATATATATATATATATATATATATATATATATATATATATATATATATATATATGCTGAATATTCTGAATATTCTTTTAGTTATTATCTTAGTGAGAACATTTTATATAGAACTTTTATATTACTGATAGGGGACTTATTGAGCAGTAGTTTTTAGATCTTTCTGTGCTTCTTCCTTATGAAGAAGAATCATTTCAGCAATATTTTCTTCTATATCCTTCCACTTTAAAAACCCACGAGCTGCCACTGCAAGTACTAAAAAAGGAATGAAGAATGACAAGGTTCTAGTAATTGATTGATTGATTGATTGATGGATATAACGGTTGAAATGCTAAAAGCTGGAGGTCAAACTTTACATAAAATACTGGCAAAATTGTAAATGCTTCAAAGAATTCAAAGAATTCAAAAATCTTCAAAGAAAAATACATTACCTATGGAAAAATGCTGAAATTATTCTTCTTCATAAGGAAGAAGCACAGAAAGATCTAAAAACTACTGCCCAATAAGCCCCCTATCAGTAATACAAAAGTGCTATATAAAATGTTCTCTCTAAGAATATAAAGTTCTCACTAAGATAATAACTAAAAGAATATTAGGAATACCTATATATATATATATATATATATATATATATATATATATATATATATATATATATATATATATATATATATATATATATGTATATATATATATATATATATATATATATATATATATATATATATATATATATATATATATATATATATATATATATATAGGACCTAATTTCAACGAACGATGACCTTTGAAACTGTTACGTAGATGATATCTTTATAATATGGCCTCATGCTAATGAACTTCTAATGACTTCCTAACACAATTAAATGAAACGAATCCCACAGTTACCCTGGAAGGGAACACATGATACATATGATAGGAAACTACCTTTTTTGGATCTCAAACACTTGAGACAAAACACGGAACACTAAAACACATAGCGCATAGAAAGTCGATCTCCATCTATTGATAGCTCTTTGTCAAGTCCTATCATAATTCCTGTCAATTTATAGATCTTCCGACTGACACTACTAGATACACGAAATTAGGAACTACCAAAAATTTCCACAGCCCTTCGACAAAATGGATATTCAGATAAATGTATCAGGATATCCATTCACCGCCAGGGAACCTATATACGAAGAACAGTAGTACCAAGAGCCAAATGCACCAAGGTCCTGCTACCATACGTAAAAGGTATTACTGGCAGGATGAGTAGATTATTTAGAAAGAGCAAGATCAGAACATTTTACAAGCCGCACAAAAATGTCGTATAGGAAACTACCTAAGCAAAAACCCCAAGGACAAAGTCAGGCTAGAAAATCACTAGGTATCTAGCATGTCTTGTTCCAACTTCAACAGTACATACATAGGATAAACAAATAGATGGATCTCGGCGAGAATACAAGAACATTAAACTAATTTAAAAAGAAAACAAACAAACTATTTTCGCTCTGTTCCATAAGCATCTCCAAATAGGATATAAACTCAGGTTTGAAGTCAAAGAAATTTTAGAGAAGCCCTTGAAATAGAAGAAAGGGGTGAGCTAAATACTCGAAGCGATGCTCACAACATTCCAAAAGCGTGAAAATCGCTTATGAAAAACGCTAATGAATTGTTTATGAAGAACAAGTACTGTATCGTGGCAACGAGGACAAATCTATAAACGGAGGTCCGGAAGACGAGCCGAGCGCCGCAAACATCTCCGAACTACCCCGATGCAATCTGCGCAATCACCGGCCTATAAGAGCAACGGCCCGTGGACCTCAATTGGACTCTGTACTCGAAGTGAACAACACTTAAGGATGACAAATGAGATTTGTCACAGAACGAACGGATCTGATATCCGGAATGACTTAGGAACATTATTTACCATTCGTGAAAATATTCAATGTAATATGTATATATATATATATATATATATATATATATATATATATATATATATATATATATATATATATGTATATATATATATATATATATATATATATATATATATATATATACATATATATATATATATATATATATATATATATATATATATATATATATATATATATATATATATATATATATATATATATATATATATATATATATAGATAATATACACAGTATATACGGTATATGAATTACCGTACCGTACACCAAGTAGTTTTATTTAAATCGGATTTTGAATCTTCAAAAATGAATGGCCCACCCTTTATTATTACGATAATTAACTTGATGTTGGAAAACTGACAATTAATAAAAATAATAAAAAACAATATGTAATTAAAATACAGGAAACAAAATACTTACGTAGAGTTCCTTTTAAATTTTGATTATATCCGTCCGTTATATTTTTCTATCTGTATCTGTACGTTTTCGATATATGATTGGTATTTACATTACGACTAATTTAAAACTAAAAAACACCTAAGAGTAATCTCTAATACAATCTTACAAAAATGTTAATGGCCACGTAATTTTCCGCAATGTTCTGTTTTTGAATTTCACTCAATTTTTCACTCGAAAGGCAACTTCTTGAATCGTTGCGCTATTCCAGCTTAGTCTAGTATCTAGCGTTCGTTTAATTTTGAAGCCTCTGTTCATACCTCTGACTTCACGATGTAAATTTGTCCACCACCATTTCCATTCCTAAGATGTAAACAAATATTTTTGGAATAGGAAATGACGTAAACAATACTTCACAGTATTTTATTTTGAAAATGTCAAAATTTATATGCCAGTATCAAAGATTCTTATTTTTGACATGCGCTATCCCCAAAATGATTTTATGGAATGTCAACTCTTGAAAAAATACTAAAAGAAACTTTTATAACAAATATAATGAAGACGAGAATCACATCTAATTCTGTTCCACACTCTTTTCTATCCATTTACTACCATTTTCCGCAAGAAATGATTACATTATCAAGAATGGGTCAAGAAAACTCTTATGTGTGTGGTGGGCATCAGACGGCTCATTACGAATATATTCTACTAGACTTCAAATCTGATTTGTTATGATGTTGCGTATTATTTGTGGTGTTACTAATTGCCAGATTTTCCTGTACAAATGTCAAGATCGCTCGTTCATGATGTCTCTCTAACTTTTTTAGATGTCCTAACCTGGGTATCCTTTAAAAAATCCCTGTCTGTCCATATCTGTTTACAATTTATTGACCCGCTCAATGATTTTTATTAATAATTTGTTCGATTTCTTGGAGATGTATTTAATTTTTTTTAGATTCACTACTAATTATCTTATTTCCAAATAAATTTCGATTCTGGGAAATAAAACAATTTTTTTTCCTATCCACATTCACTTTAAGACAGTGATATATGTATGTCATTGTTTGTTGAAAATAATAAAGAATATTGTGTAAACAGATTTAATTGCATAGAAAAACCTTATTTTTGTTTATCATTTTACCTGTTTGTTGTTTTATGTTATGAGTGTGAATTCTAATTCTTTTGAATTCCAAATACCCGTTTTTGATTATTAAAAGAAAAGACCGCCCATTAAAATTTGACCTGATGTAAACATACATTCTTTGTAGGCGATGTTGACGACCTGATGGAAGATAAACAAAAGCGATCATAAAACAGATAGTAATCAGTTTAAAACATTCAGAAAAGAGAGAGAGGAAGAACAAGAATAAGAAGAGAGAAACACAAAAAGCTAATAGAGTAAGTTAGAAGCATACTGAAAAGATTAAGCAAACATTTGTGAATTAAAAATTATAATTGTTTATCCAATCCATCATTGGAAAATAGTAGATCGTATAAGTTTGCAGAAAGCACAAACAAAAACATTTAATGATGTCATTTCTATACTTTTTTCATCAAAACACAATCTAGTTTATCAGCTTTAATATTCATCGTTTTATTTAGATTGTCAATCACCCAGCTTGGTGCCCGCATATTAACGATGCGTTTTGTGTTATTATGTTATATATCAAGAATACAAATCGTCGGCGATCTGAAGAATTTTAATCGGTGTTTTCAACTTGACATGAATCAATCGATCACCGGCTTTCAGATCGTATAAATTTGATTTAGTTGTACTGTTCGAATTATTTACGGCAGATTAAATATTCAATTTTAGATATTAATATTCTTCGAATACCCGAGAAAGCAATTCCGTCAATGCAATTAATCATCTAATATTGAATCATTTATCAATCGAGTTCAAATTTATATTGATCATTGATCAAACATGAATACTTTTAATGGTTGCTCGATCATATGAACACTACGCCATATAATATCTTAAAAATTGTTACTATAAGTGAACATGATATGATTTTTAAATTTTATCAATATTTCAGTATGATTAAAGTTATTGAATGAAATTCAGTTATTTGTATGATCATTTGTACGAGAGTCCTTCGAAAAGTTTTTAACCTGATATAGATTTCAAATATGACTCGTTAGATGGTATATTACGATATTAGTTACTTGTTTGCGGTGATCGAGTAAGGCAAACAAGTTTTGACATTTTCTGAATTTTATCGAGTAGCTGCAATATCCTTTATTTTAGGTGGCTTAACATCGACGGATATACAGAAAAAGTTAAATTCCACTTTAAAGAATCCTTCTTTTTTATGTTAAAAAAGTAGGCAGTAAAATTTAAACGTGATCGAATATCCACTAAGAATGATGACATTCGAGACGCACAAAAACCGCTATAACTAACAAAATTGTCATAAAAATTCACCATGTCGAATAAAAAACTCGCATACACATTCAAATGAACACTCCTTAAGAGTGTGTAGACTTATTTAAACGTAGTTCTGCTTAAAATTTCTTCTTCGTTTTTTGACAGTAGATTTAACATGAATTCACCGTTACAGGCCAAAGACGAAGCAGCAATTCAAATAGAGTAGGTGATAGCAGGTGAAAGTTCATGAAAGAACGGATTGGCCAAAAATCACCACAACCGACAAAATCGAAAGAAAAATCCACAATTCGTATAAGACGATAACCGACTAAAGCATCGGGCGAGCATGCTTACATTGTACCAAGTGTGGCGGTTAATAATTCTCTATTTTGTGTTAAAAAAACACGTTTAATTTGAGAGAAAGGTAAAAAATGATTTATTCAGAGTATACGCCATCGCATATTGTGCGTATCTACAATTTGTGGATGCCATCCTAGAATGTTTTGAGGTGGTCCAGTCATCAAGTCATTTTTCGACATCTTCGTGATGGTTGTGTGAGACAGATAATGAAAACAAGTGGTAGTCGGAAGAGGCTAAGTCTGGTTAGTATGGCGGCGGTTGGGGCAAGAGTTCCCAGCGAAGTGCAGAGATGATGTCTGGCTTGCTGCTGATCGCTTTTCGTTCAATGCATGGTTAAAATTGATTATTTGTTGACGGTAGCGAACGGTATTAACTGTTTCATCTGAACAGAAGTCAGTTGCCAATTCATTAGTTCAGAAGCTCATGGTTCCAGATATTCTTTTGACCCCCCCAAATGCACAGCATTCTCTTCCTTCCAAAGCGGTTCTATCTTGCGGTCGATGTTGATGGTTGTCCTGGGTCACTCCATGATTTTCTGCGTTTTGGGTTCTCGAAATATATCCATTTTTCGTATCCAGTCACGATTCGATGTAAAAAAGTATTTCTTTCATGCCGAGAAAGTAAAACTTCGCACACCGTTTTTCGCTTTTCTATCTGTCTGTCGTTCACCCATGTGTGGTACCCATTTTCTTGCCTTCTGTATCTTTCTTATGGCATGCGGACGATCACAAATAGTTCAGCGACCAACATTTAACCTCTCTGCCATTTGCTGTTGAGTTTGCATATCGTCTTCTTCCAACAATGCTTGCAATTCGGCATCTTCAAATTTTTTCGGTTAAACTGAGCATTCTTGTCTTTCAAGTCGTAATCATTATTTTTGAATCATTTAAAACAACGCCCACAAGCATATTGCGTTGGTGCATAGTCCCCGTAAGTGCCCCCAAGTATACGACAACTTTCACTCGCGTTGTTATTTTTGATTGAACAAAAAAAGCAGTACGTGCCATAAATGTTTTTTATTTAGCTCGAAACTCGACATGCTCTCATAAATATATGACGATACGTCGAAGTCGTTTAAACATCAATAGCGTTTTGAAAGGTACTGTCGTAGAAACAAAATAATATAAGATGTTAGACTCTCTCTCCAGCGCTATATCTTAAAAAAAAAAAATAAAGAATTATTAACCGTCACAACTCGTAAACATCTCGATGGGCCATTTTTACTCAATTTTTTAAGTAAGAAAAAGTCTTTCTCTCCATAAGTAGCGCGTTTGTTTACAGTCACTTCTTAACAGTGTTTAGAGTTATTTAAACGCGATTCTGCTGAGTTTCTTGGACGTTTAATAATGGAAACGGAATAACGGAATTGTTCTCCACGAGCCCACTATGCAATTTTTCATTTATACCTGGTACCTAGACAAGATCCGGGCGGGTCACGGACGGTTTCGCGCAGTCTGACTGTTGTAGACAGTCATCAAAGGTGGCGTACATCCGACAAGCTCGATGCATATAATCATATCCTTGGTCTTGATCCCTTTAGCTGCTTTTCGAACTTTTAGCTTCAGCCTGACCGATGGAGGCTTAAGCTCAGAAATCGTCTCGGGATATACTTGCATGACGCATATGTTAAAACGGATTCTATTAGCAGGAAAAACCACGTCTACGATTTCCTGGAATTATCGTGATGTAGCTCTCATGTATTACTTGGCAAAAGGCCAGGCCAAACGGCTTCTCTATTGGACCAATTAAAGGATACTACTATACATAAGCTAAATGTCAGTCTAAAAAGAAAGTACTCTTTGTCCACTATCATGCACCTGCATGCCGATCAAAGATGCACCTAAAATATTCGATTTTAATCAACAGAAATAATGCGTTTTTGAAGCAACAAATTAAGGAAAATTTTCAGAAACTTTAAGCTGTTAGCTGTTAAACTACTCTCTCGTTCAGCTTTTGCGTTCTTTGGCTTACTTACATAAATTTTCCAGTACAAGATTGAAATAGAGTGTACGGACTTAATAAAATATGATCAAACAACTTACCAATTGTTGGTTTCGATTCATAAAATTATATTGTTTTTGTTAAAAAATGGATGTTTTTTGATTGTTGAAAAATCTAGTATATCATTTTTAATAAATTTCCCCTTAAAAAAATAGTATAGGGAGGGATAAGCTCATCCATACGAAGATGTTGATGTTGATTTGACCAGGTGATTAGATCCTATTACAAAACATGGACAATTAAACGCGTGTCGAGAGACTGCATCAAATGATTACAATCTGAGACAAGCAATCAAGTGATTTTGTCATATTTATAGTATTTTAACGCGTTTCGGGCTTTGCGGGAACACAAAAATATACATACACAGGAGATATTACACACTTTATTTATGATGGAGAAAAGTTTTATAGTTGCAGTTTTAAAAATGAGATTGAATGAATTGAATAATAGTGATTACGGAACACCCCAGATTGTGGTCGACTAAACTCAACTAAACTGAACTGTGGACTACTGAACTGAAGTGTAATGAAGACTGAACTGAACTGAAATGAAGGCCTTCTTTACCTACCCTCTACAACCGTCCTCGCTTTGAGAAAAATCCCAAAATTATCGGCCTTCCAATAACAGCCATCGAAGTACGTGATGTCGGCTTAGACCTAGACCGACCCGAAAGAAATATAATTGGGATTTTTCAGACAAAATATTTGTAGACTTATAAAATAACTAGGGTTCTAGATGATTGTGTAGTGGCCATGGACCTTCATAAAACTAGTATGCAATAATAAAGAAATTGTAAAAATATCATCATATATCCCGTTTATAGCGCTATCCGCCTTTGGGTTCCTAATCGCCAGTTATTTCTATCCTCCCAGTCATCCTCCGAGAGATTCCTTGCCGACATAGCTTTTGTTATTCCATGCAACCATGTTATGGGCGGTCTTTCCCTTTTCCTCCTTTCCGTAGGCATCCACTCCAGAATCCTTTTAGGTAGTCTTTCCCTTGGCATTCGCCTCACATGTCCATACCAGCCCAGTTGTTTCCTTTCGATGTCATCAATTATTGTGTGTTCTACCCTCATTAAATTTCTGACGTCCTCATTTCTAACATGTTCAAGTCTAGATTTACCTGCCGATCTTCTCCAGAAATCCATTTCCACTGCAAGTAGGCTGTTTTTTTGCTTGTTTGTCAGCTGCCATACTTCCGAGCCATAAATCAGTGTGGGTTGTAATATAGAGTTATAGATTTTCTTTTTTGTCTGTGCTCTAATATTTTTTTGCCATAATATTGAGTTCAATGCTCCGATAACCTTCTTTCCCTTTGTTATTCTGTCTTTTATTGTTTCGTTGTTTCGGCCAGTCTTGTTGAGTCTTGAGCCCAGATATACGTATTCCTCGCAGCACTTGATATATTCGTTGTCCAGAATCAGATCTCCTGGTAGTTGTTCTTGTCCAATGTTCAAATATTGTGTCTTCTCTGTGTTAATTTGCAATCCCCATCTCCTGTATTCTTCGAATAGTTTCCGCGCCATATATTCCAGGTCTTCCTTATCCTGGGCGATCACCACCTGATCATCAGGGTAGTGTAATGTATATAGAGTTGTATCCTCTATTGTTATTCCCATGCCATTACACTTCCGTTTCCAATTGTAAAAATATAAAACATAAAAATATATACAAATAGTGGCCTTAGACCTTCATAAACTTATTTCGAAATAATAAAATAAATTATAAAATGTAAGTACACCCTAAACATAAAATATTTCGAAATAATAAAAAAAGTAAATTGAAAGAAAAATAATCAACATGATAGGTGAGTGTGGACGATTTTAATGCCGCCACAGTATATTACTAATAAGCAATAGTCATATAACTATGACTTGTTGAATAAACAATATGGAGTCACCTTGCATTTTTTAACCATAGTTTATAGATAATGTTTAATCTTTGCTGAATAGTTCACTAATACGAACGACAATGAATGGTATTAAATTGTTTCAAAACAGATGTTTTATATCACGTTTAGAACATCAACTTGCCCTTAAAAGCTCGTATCATTAAGTGTTTAATATTTAATTTTTATATTTTGTTAGGTCGGATTCGTTATGTAATGAATGGTTGAATATGATGTAATGAATGGTCAAAAATAAGCATTTTCCGCATCAACTATTTTTAATTTTAATAAAAGTACAAAAACCACTGAAGCAGCTCGAGAAAGTTATGTCATTTATAGATCAGATGAATTAATTAAAGGATAAATTGCTGATGATTTTGACAACGTGGTTCGTCTGATCATTTGATATAAAGGATTCGCCGCGTTCAGATCGTCCGACTAATTTGAACGAAGTACGCCTTCTGAACATCCGTCTGAAAGAAAATGATCGTCAAATCAGTAAAGAATTAGGCTGCGAAATGGGTTTAGACTATCTTCAACCCTCTATATTCAGCGGCGAAACTCCAAAATTTGGATACTTGCGTAACATCAGATGGTTTACAAATATCAGCAGACCTACTTTCACACTAAAGGAAGTTGTTGACACAAAGAAATATTTCCACGCAAGGTTAATATTAAACGTAATGGAAGGAATAAATAAGTCCAGGAGAGCAACCGATACTTCAGTTCAAATTGAATCTTTATTCCAGAAAGATCATGATCTGTGTATGGTGAGAGTAGAAAGGGAGAACATACTATGAATACTATAATATTCTTGCAAGGAACGAAACTGTGAATAGAAACATCTATATCATCCAATTACATCACCTAGATACATTTATTTGACAAAAGGGATATTTGAAAGTTATAAATCGTTTTAAAGATTTTTATAGAAAAATGTGTGATAATTGCTTATCTAACATATAATTTAGAAATACTAGGTGTGTCCGTAAAATAATGCAATTTTTTTAACTATTACATTTATTATAGATATCGTTACAAACGGCCGGCCGCGGTGGTCTGGTGGGTTAGTCGCCTGCCTGGCAATCCAAAGGTAGCTGGTTCGATTCGAGCGCTCGGGTGGGTATTTTTCTTAATTCTTTTATCCCTCTTACTTCCAACCCTAAACATACACTTATATACACTCACATTACACACACACACGCCCGCACATATCTACACCTAAATGTCTGTGATTGTTTCTAGGCAAGAGTGTAAAATCCGACAACGAATTACCCCTCAGTCACGCCAGTTAAAGGCTGGGTAAGGCCGGATGCCTTCTGAGAAGTGTTTTACGTTGGTCACTCACCAGTCGGTAGGCTTCCTAATAGGGTTATGGGTAGGCACATAACTCAGGGTTTATAGTCTGAGGGGGGTGCTGGCTTGGATTTGTCGAAAGCTGATGACCGTGGTTCGGAATAATAATAGCCTAAGATGCTGATGCGCCTCTAACCGTAAACCCTTTCCTTTCGTTACAAACGTTTAATATTCTTCGAAGTATTTCTCTTGGGTATCTACACACTTTTTCCGGCGGCTCTACCACGCACGATACGCATCCTCGAAGGTTTCAACGGGAATCTCGGCAAGGGCCCTCGTCACGGCGCATTAGACGGCTTCAATCGATCCAAAATGGATTCCTTTCAGGGAGGTCGGTGGGAGCCATGTCCAACTATAGGGGGGTTGCGACAGAGTTGTCAAGTTGTGCTTCGCCAGGTACTCACGGACGCGCAGAGCGGTGTGGCTTGGAGCGTTGTCATAGTGGAGCTCCCAGGCCGTAGCGATCTGCTTCCTCACTCGGGCGATCCTTCTTTGCAAGAGATTTGTTCAGGTTCGAAGAAAATTTTATTGCATAACGTTACTCGAGTGACGATTCCATCGTGTTTCGTGACACAGACACTGAACAGGGATGCGCGGAAACAACGATCCTGAAGCCCCAACTGCTCGGAGCAGACTGGCGAAGGCATCGCTTTGAAGCTGAGAGTCCCCACCACCTAATCCAATTGGTCCGAATGTTCCTGCGGCCACTTTAAGTACCACCACAAAAAAAATTGCATTACTTTCCGAACACAACGTGTTGGTAATACCTATGCTTTTTTGTGCTTAATCCTATGCTTTTTAACGTCTCTAAACTCTGAAAATCTCTGAAACTATCTGACCTTACTCAGCCTGTTTACTGACTTACTGCCTGTTACCTGAGTTACTGACTGCTGAGCGATTCCTTGTTGGGTCTTTACACCCTTGCATATTGAAATGTAATATATAAACTTGGCATTTCATTAGACAGTCCACCTATCTTAGTATTAACAGCAACACGTGACGCTGCATTTTGAGTATATAAATATATTTTTGCGGCATTTACCTCTTACCTAAAATTATGAAACAAGAATTTAAATGATATATTATTAAGCAACGCTGTCTAATGTAATTATATATCTGCTTATTAATCTCGTAATATTATACAAAGGTCTTAAACGCTTTAATAAATAATAGTAATCTTTTAAGTGTATGTGATAATGTTAACATAATATTTGGATAATCCAAAAGATCGAGAATCCATAAGAATAATTTGTTTGTACGACTTTTGAAAAATAATATACTTATCTACTTAACTATAACAGGAAATTAACTATCCCATGTAGAAGGCCAATAACGGTCGCAATTTGTGTTGCGAAATATAACGGGTGATTTTTTAGTGTGTTCCAACTTCTGTTAAGGGTCGCTGTCAAAGGAACTGTGAGCTTGCCCGCCTCTAGTGTCAATATTTTTAGTATAGTCTGGCTAATCATCATAGAACGTGTAGCATCAGAGTAACGCTTGCAAATTGTTGAAATTTATTATCAAAACCAGTGTTTTGTGGATCAAACTTATAGAGCTCTTCGTGAATTTTATGGTGCACATAATCGCTCAATCGAGCGATGTATTCACCGAATTATCGACAAATTCCGAACGCAGTTCACGCTGCTCGATGTTAAAATAAAAACAAAACAACAAAACGTGCAATTGGACCGTTGTTGTTGGCAGGGAAGATCCAAATTTATCATTTCGTTGCCGCTAGTAGGAAGTTGGGTTTTGTTATTCGACTACGTGGAAAATCTTGCGTAAAGATATTGGTCTGGTGCTTTACAAGATCCAGCTTGTCCAAGAACTCAAGCCGCAAGACCATCGTTTGCGTCGTACTTTCGGTGAATGTGCTTAAAATCAATTGCAACTTGACTTAGAAGTAGCTAAACCTTTGGTCTATGATGATAAAGCAGCAACTATTGCAACAGAGTGTACTTTGTCAAAAGTAGCCGGGGCGGATATTTTTCCGAAATTGTATTCAAACATTAATGCCATTGAATATTATTTCGCTTAAACTATTTATTAGTTTCAAGGCATCTAATTTGGTTGTTGTTTTATTTAAAATTAAAGCTCGAACGCACTTAAAAATCACTTTATAGATAACAGAACATTTACATTATTCATAAGTTACTGCAAAAGCTTAAATCGAAATAACTTGGTAATTTAGGTTGTAATGTCACCATCGTGACTTGAACAATTTAATAGTAACTAAAAATAACTCGAAAGTGAAGTATACCCTGCCCGCAAAACCTGGGGTATCCTCAAAATTCAGGTGGTAGTAGTACTACAGACCTAGGAGGCCCTTAACTTAGCTGACTATTTCTTGTCATGTTTCTCTGTTTGTAGTTTTCCTCTTCCAGTCATTAATTCCCATCTTCTGCAAATTTCTCTTCATCTTTATTTTAATCTGTCTCTTTCCCTTTTGCTCCCTATATTATTCAATAGCTATATCAATCTTTGCGATTTCACAATTCCTGATAATATTTGCTTGATTATACAGCTGCTTCAACCCTTGCTTTATTATCTTTCATCTATCTTCAACTCTTTTACTTCCAAATATTTTTCTTAGTATACCCCTAATACTTGCAAAAAGACTCGCCTTACAACTGTTTTATAGATTCTTCATTTTAAACTGCAAAATATTGCTTAACCTATATCTTTTAACGAAGTGAATGCTTCTTTCTTATTTATCATTATCTTTTGCTGGATTTCTTTCTTTATGGTTGATTTTCTACTAAATATTCTATGTAAAATCCGATATGTAAAATGGTCCACTTCTTCAAATTATAATGTTTCCCTTCTTTCTATTGCTATTGTTGATTATCCACCTGTCTATTTCTTTTCTGTTCATGTAATATATTTCATTATACCTGGATTATTACTAATCCGTAAAGATGCGATATTTTCCTAATCTCTAACAAAGATAGTTTACAGCTCTTTCTTAAAGGGAAAACCTCAGGGGTTCAGAGGAAGAGTTTTATCTCTTCCTTTGAATATGGGTTTGACGTTTCCGAGGTACCCTAGTCATGTTTGTGATAATACTGTAATATACCCGATTGTTTGTTATATTCCTTAAGCCAAACTGTAGTGCGACACGTAGTGATGGCTGAGTGGCAGCTGAGGGTATCATCTGTTACCAACGGGGCTTCAAAAGTACCTCCCGACCTTTTGGAGTATCCAGGGCTGTTGTAATAACTTTTCTTACTGCTTTTACTTTTTTTACAACTTTTCCCCTATCTTCAGGGTCAAAAAACACCGAGTCGTGTCTTCAGTAGAAAGAGGTAATAGTTCTGATTTCGATAAATACTTTGTAATTAAAGGCATTGAAGGTCCAGTAAAAATGTTTCACCATTTATTATCGACAACATTATTCTAGGAAACGTAGACGAACTAGGCGATCTATCAAAAAATTATAAGAGGTAACCCTACCTATCAAATATATTAAAAAATCTATACATTTGATGCCACAGACAAGCCGCACAAATATCTAGCCTAGACCTCTCAAATTGTGAAGAAGTAGAAATTATCGATAACTTAAAGCATTGCGGCATTTAGATGGCCAAGAGAATTCACACAAAAAAGGATGGTTCTATCAGATCAACCTGTAGTTTAATCTCAATTTTTAAAAATTCCGCCCTGTCCGATATAATTAAGGCCGACACTAAAAGTTTGGTAACATATTCCAAACCCAATGAGATGCTTCCAGTGCCAGAGATTTAGTTATATTTCGTTAAACTGTACTTTTTGTCCATTATGCCCTTCTTGCGGTAATGATGTGCATAACGATTCCCAATGTTCTGCTTTCCTAATTTACCCCAACTGTAAGGGTGATCACTCACCGAGGTATAGAGGTTGCTCAGTTTTCAAAGAAGAATTCCAAATCCAGAAAATTAAAGTCTCTGAAAAATACCATAATTAGAGGCAAAAGCTAAAGTTAAAAGCTTTACCCCCACCAATACTTCCAGTTATATAACCATTGCAACCCGCAGTAAAATCATGGTGTTCACTTCTACGCAAGGTGATACCAATATTAACCTGAGTCCTCTTAAAGCACTCGATAAGGTGCAACCTTCCACACCTCGTGTCTCTCTACTTCTCTGACCCCAGGAATACCCCCAGGAATATTGTGCTAATTGGGTTTTTTACTTATTCATTCCTTTATCTGCACAATAATCAACAACCCATTCTCCAATATCCTTATAAGAAGTAACAATACAACATTTTAATGTTTTCCTTGTTCACCTCCTGTATAGGGTTTTAATTGCATGAAAAGCAAAAAGGACAATTGGAAAAGCAAAAAAAAATATTTAGCAGCACTATTTTCTTCTACGCCCTCCCATTTTAAAAACCCGCGAGCCGACACTGATTGTAAATGAATTAAAATTTATAAAATTTAAAATAAAACCCCGTGACTACGAAAGCGCCACGATTGGCTGCCAGATTTGTGACGTCATTATGTAATAGTGTTTACACGTAAGTACTGTCAACTGCTTTTGCCTGTGTAAATACTGTCAAAATTATTGAAGTTTAAGGCACTAAAAAGATTGTTGGTTTCTAATTTAATTAAAAGGAAAGCAACCTGAATTTCGGGTTGGCTCGGAATGTATACCGTTAGCACGTCCAACATTATTGCTTTAATTAAAGCTTACAATATTTTTAATACGATGTGACTTCTTCGCCTTACACGTTTTACAAACCACCACATTAGACTCTTAATTTAATAATATTTGCAAATATACATAAATTCAGCAGCTAACTCCAATGCATGACCAGCCAGAGATTTCCCAAATAAGAAGAGGCACCCAAACATGTTTTTCTGAGGGGAAAACTTTTATAATCGAAGTGTGGGACTCTCATGTTAAGACCTACTCATTAGAAAACCACTATGTACCACAACATATCCTTGAACCGCTGTCAGCATACCATCAATGTTCAATGCCTATAATGAATTTCTAACCAATAATTAAACATACCCTATCAAATGAATATGTTCAATCAATAATCAAATGTAGTAAAATCCTGAAAAACACTAAATATTTTAACGGTTTTGTTTTATTTAGAATAAAAATATACCATCCATACCAATTTACTTCTTATTTGGATAGTAGGTTAGCTTTTTTATTTTTTTTTGCACACTCCTTCACACGTTTGTTTTGATTCCATGGAAAACTTTTTGTTTTGCTGAAAGATGCTTTGCCATCTCATTTATAATAGTCCTTTATTTAACTAGTTGATCCAACTGATCACACAAATTTGTATAATTTTCGACCATGTACAAATTAGATTATCCTGTAAAACTGTCATAATTATAAGACTTTTCATATACGATTACCTTCCAAATTAGTAGTCAAATTTTGTTCTTGCCTATTTGCTTTCTTGAATATTATTATTCGTATCCTATAAAATAGACATAGTTCATGTGTGTGTACATGTAGGTTCTTTACAGAGATGCATGGGAAAAATATTCCTTTTCACGATAAGCCACACGACTATCCAGTTTTACCAAAAAATTCAATTCATACACCAACAGATTATTTCCATCATTATTTTGATGGAGATTTCTATGAAGAGATTGCTAGATTTACAAACTTGTACTACATGCGTAAGGTTGGGCAAGAGCTAAAAACTACCAAAGCCGAAATTGCTAAAGTTGTTGTCCTTACCCACAATTGCCGATGTACTGGCGAACTAATATGAAGATAGGACTTATTGCTGACAAAATAGCTCATGACCGGTTCATAACCTTTTGTAGCGCTCTTCATATGGTTTATCATGCTCAGCCAACTAAAACTGAGAAGAATAATCCACTCTGAAAGGTGCAACCGATAATCAAACAAGTTCAGGATGCCTGCCGCAAACTGGAAAGTACTCCATATTATTTATTACTCCATAGATGAGCAGATGATACCTTTCGGTGTCCGATGTTCTCTACGCCTTTTAAAAAATAAACCCCGATCTGTAGGTTTGAGAAACTTCGTATTAACTACAAGTGAAGGTCTTATTCTTGACTTCGACATCTACAGAGGCTCTAAAACAAATGTGTTTTACAAAACAAACATGTTTGCTGAAACATGATTGGATCTGGGACCTTCTGTAATCCTCCATTTGATCAGAAGTGTACCACCAGGTAGCTATGTATTTCACGATCGATACTTCACTACAGTTCCATTACTGGAAGAGATGAACCAGAGGAATATACCCAGCACAGACACAATCATATTGAAGCGCATTCTATATCGTGCTGCTTGTAAATTCAAGAAAGTGTCTGATATGATACGCGGCGAAAGTCAGAATTACACCAGAGAAACTTCCAATCGTATCATCTCAAACCATAACTAGCTTGTAAGCTGTTTGATTATTAACTCTTTATGACAGTCATTTTCTATATCTTTTAAAATGTCTAATTTGTGATCTCTTTTTGTTTCTAAAGTAAAAAATTAAGAAATATAATTTACTTTTAAGTTTATCAGATGTTGATAAAGTTTTATTTAAGTTTTTTATTGATTCATGTGAGGGAGTTTGTTATTTTTTTTTGTGAAATGATAAAGAATGATTACAGTAGCAACTCCGCTATTAAATAAATAATGTTAAGTTCCTAAATTATTATATTCGTTGTTTTTCATTGATAGATTAACTAAAAAATATAACACTCACTATTGTGCGACTTGAAAAAAATACCGAAGTATCGCTCTCGATGTACCTTTTCAGGAAAACTGAAAATTCAAGATTTTCTTACATTTTTCATGGTCTTCATAGACCCTAGATAAAATAACTTTTTTTGAATATTTGCAACTTTTTTTTTCCAAGTGTAAAGGGCTAAGCGCAACACTTCAGGGATACTACACAGTATCGTCAGGATTAGCATATCATGTCAAAAACTGACGAGAATTTAAGTTCAGTACTATGTTGATTATGGAAAGCTGCTCTAAAATGCAGAGCAAATCTTTCGTTCTGCAACTTTTGACTTGTGGTAGAAAGTGGGTGCTTTTCAATAATCTCGACAAGCAAAATTACCACAGACAATTCACAGACAATCGTAGTCAAATGAGATAAATTATTCAGAAAGATATCGATGGCTTCAAACCATATAATCAGGCAGCCTCCCTAAAAAAATACATATCTTAGATAGTATGAAACAATTTACATTTTTACATTACAATTTTATCAACGTTAGTACATCATTTCTTATATTGGAACCTTTGGTGTGAAACACTAAACCCAAAGAGATTTACCACAAAACAACAAACAATTTGTTTTGTAGTTTTTCGACTCGCGTTTCGCTATCCATATAAGAATAATCAGGAGATAATTCAATGTCTGATGATGATTCAATATTATATACATTTATTCTTTATTTTGAACAATTTTGTATTGTAAAATTATTATAGTAGTTACATCAAAATTTATTTTGTCACCTTCAATGTAGGCACCATCGAGTGAAATACAACTGTGACATCGCTTGACCCAATCCTCCATACATTGTTCGTAGGCTGATTGAGGTATGGCCTTCAGAGAATTTTCTTTTAAGGCCTCAATTGACTCAAAACCTGAGTGACTCAAACGTAAGTGGTAATCTTAGCTTCGGGGATAGGAAAAAGTCATACGGGACCATATCAGGCGAGTACGGTCAAATCCTTTTGCACAAACGCCTCATGACGCCTAAATATTATTCTTAAGCCTATCAATTTGCTAATTGCATCGAGCCTTGCCTTATTAAGTCTATAATTTCCTCCTCTGAGTGTCCGAGCAATGTTGTGTCATCCACATAGTGGAGCTTCAATATTCTCTTTCCCGCAACACTTATATTCTCATTCCCCCGACTCACCGCCATCTCAATCGTCAGTTGCTTTTCGGATGATCCACACTCCATACAGGTTGAATAGTAAAGGAGAGAGAATGCATCCTTGTCACAATCCTCTATATATCTCAAAAATGATTGCTTAACTGGTCCTGTATCCTCACTTGTGTTTCAGCCGATCTGTACAAATTAGCAACAAGATGACTAAGGTGCTGTGGTATCTCCATTTATGTCATGATAATCCATAAACTGCGCTATTTTATTTGATCAAAAGCTTTCTGGTAGTATATGAACTATAAGTAACCAGATTTATGGAATTCTTTAATCTTTTCGATTATCCGTTTACCGTTCAATATGTGTTCCCGTGTGCTTCATGCGAGCATAAATCCGATTTGTTCTTGGGGGATTTCAGGGTGAATGTAGGCTTTCAGTCTTTTATGGATTATATGGAGTAGCACTTTGCTTGAGTGAGAAATTAAAGCTATCGAATTCTTTTTATATATAGGGTCGAATATACATGTTGTCCAGACAGGCAGCCATTCACCAGACCTCCAAAATCTTGTTGCAAAGAATGTATAGCAGGCTGATCATGTTGTCATCATCAGTTATTATCACTTTAGCTACAATACCATCCATTTCTGTGGTTTTTTTTGGTTTCAGTTTCTTTAGAGCGATTTCAAGTTCTGATCTTAAGATTTCGGCTTCCATATTATCCAGATTGGGATACTCATAGGGATATTATTCTTTTTGGCCTTCGAAAAGCGATTGTCAGTATTCCTGCCACCGTTTAACTTGTCCCTGCTTATCCTGCATCACAAAAGTTTGCGGTTTGAAATCTCGAATTACCTGTTTCATTTTGTTGAACAGATCTCTGGTTTCATTTCTATTGTGCTGTTCCTCGATTTCATGACATATTCCCTGAATGTAACTGTTTTTATCTTTCCGGCACATCTCCTTAATACGTAGACATTGATGGTTGTAGCCATGACGTCTTCCTTCGTTGGCCAGGTCTCTCTGCTTCAATAATTTCCTGCGTTCATATATTGTATAATGTTATACTGTTAATAGAACACAACACATAAATGCTTGTGGTCATTTTTGTTAACAATGTATTGTGTGGCGTGAAATGTGATGTGTTTCGTTACTTTCATTGGAAAGCCGAAATGAAACAAAGCACTAACTTTAAGTTTAATAATAATTATAATATAATTAACAAAAACAAATGTATGCAGATAATTGTCGTATTATATACACCATTACACGAAAGTGTTCAATTTAAAGATAGCCGGGAATCAGTTGAAAATGATTTGAACAGTGATCCTCAATAAACATCAATCCTTACATTATTATAGATTTAAAAATAATCTAATGTATACTGATAGAGGCATGGGAAGTATCTAGGATTATTTGTTTCTAGAACTTAAGTTCTAAACTACTTGCATTTATCAAAATGCAATATCATATAATCTTTTCAAAACATATTTCATATTATTTAACTATTTTCTTAAATAACACAGCTCGACATGATTCTTGTAATATTGAACAGAATGCTTTTTTTGTGTTTCCTTTAGGTGGTTATCTTCATCTTTTCGCAGAAATGGCCTAGCACCTTCCATTTTCAAGTAGCTGCTTCTCCTTTATATTTCATTAAAATTATTTCTACTTGACTTTGGACTGGATAATGTAGGAATTATCACAAGACCATAGAGGGAGTATTTCCATAGTATTCTACGAACCTTTAAGCGCTGTTTTATTGTTTTCTATAGTTTAGTTTAATTATGTATCGTTTGCAGTGTAGTCAAGTGTTTAAGTCGTCAGTCGTCGAATTTGCAAAAATACAGCGGATAAGTTTTGTTATTCATGCGGACGATTTATTTTTAAGTCACAACCTAGATCTAGATCCAAGGAAGTCAAAAAAGCCTATCTTTTGTTTTTTAAGTGGCAAATTGGAGCTGTGAAATTGTTTGCTGTGTGAGTTGTCACGTAAATTTAGTGCAGTGGATGTATCGCAAGAAAAAATCTATGCCGTTTGCTGTTTCTATGGTGTGGAGGGAAACCTACCTAAAGGAAATATTTCCTCAATTATGTGATGCAAAACTAATAAGCGGCATATTTATTGGACCTCAAATAAGAAAGTTTCTAGATGATTTCCGTTTTCAAGAATTAAATGAAAAGGAATTGGCAGCTTGGAAGTGTATTGTAAGTGAACTGAAAGGATTTCTGAGTAACAAAAAAGATGAAAACTATAAAAACTTTATAGATGAACTCTTGAAAGTCCATGAAATATTAGGGTGTCACATGTTAAAAATGTATTTTTTACACTCCCATTTAGATTTTTTTCCGGAAAATTTGGGTGCAGTAAGCAATGAATAAGAAGAGACATTTCATCAGCGACTACTGCTGGTTTTTAAAAAGACATAATGTTACAGAACACAAGAGAAAAAGGTGAAAGTTTTTGTCGCGGTATGAAATCTCATGTAATATATATTTTTATTCACATAATCCTCAGTGATGGCTTTGCATAGATATAATACGTTTTACATGTTTATATTAAATAAATAGTAGATTGTAAAAATATGTTGTCTCCTTTTTTTTCATCACCACCGACCCCCTGTAACAAATGAACTGTACGTATTACCGTTATTACGTTAATTAGCTTATCATTTTTCGATTTAGGACTACAAAATACTTCATATACACCTATTTTCATGAATGTTAACTCAAAAAAGTTTAAATTTGTTGAGTTATGTAATCAAAGTTTCACAGATTTAATGGGTCTAGCCCTAAGTCTAAGTCGTATCTTACTATGTTATCAGAAAGGTGATTTTTTGCAAAACCCAAATCCAAATAACAGATATTGTAATTTGAGGTGGTTTCAAACACTGAAACAGTGGATTTAAACATATATGATTTACACTTAAACCAAATACGTGCCAAACTGCAAAGAAAATATCCGGCTTTGATATTCAAAATTAGGTTTTTCTGCAGAAGGATAATATCAAATCACACAACATAGATAAACATAAGAAAAGCTCAAATAATTTAACAGAATTAAACTTTTATTACATTCAGCATATGTTACTCATAGTAATACCTTTTTTTCAAAAATTAAATATAACTACATATACTGACAATAATTTAATTTAGTATGATATAATCTATATTCTAGTTAATATATATTAATATTTAATGTGCTTATTGTTAAATTTTGAAAACAATTAGGCGAACCCTATAAGAATAGATGAACAAGGTGTGAATAAGTTAGAAATTAGACCTTTGATTCTGATAATGCTGTTTATTTTTGTGCCGGGATCGCAGAACAGTATAAAATCTGAAAGACCTGTTGAGTGCGATAAGGATCTGTTGTTGGCTGATATTGAATCTGATACCAAACAAACCAGCCAGGAATTAGCCACAAAGGTTAAAACTTAATGGTCCATATTACTACAAAATAACAATCATCTATAATGCACTTTTTCTAGGTTAGCCAGATATCTTCTTCAACAAATTGTTGAATTCTATACAGCAATCCGCTTAAAAACCCAACCCTTTGTATCGACTTAAAAACCAGCTCTTCTCCTTAAAAAAAGTGTTAGAATGGTACTATCAGAGTGGTGGAATTTTATATAAATTATTTAAAATGAGATTTTGAATTCTAGTGAAAAGTACTGAATAGTATTCTGCTCAACGTAATTGACTAAACATGTCTTTGTTTTAAAAACAGTCCAAGACTAATTAATCGAAAATATGTTATACTATGATATTTCAATGCAAGACCTCCTAATGCCAGAATCACTCTAGAAAAAATCAAAGAGTTAGACTGGGAATTACTTCCTCACCCACCATATTCTTCTGATATTGCATCATCAGATCACCATATTTTCAGCTCTATATTTGCTTTGTGGAAAAAATTCTACTGCGACATAGGAATGTATAGGAATAGCTATGTATAGGATAGCTAACACTCGAAGCAAATTTTACTTCAAAATCACTCTCATTTTGCAAAAACGGAATATAAAGTTTGTCCGAGAGATGGGCAAAGATTGTCAATTGTTAACAACGATGGAGATTATATTTTAAATGGAAACTGTATAAACTTTTGAATAAAATAAAATTTTGTGGTGTCAAAAAAACGATATTACTTATTGGTACACCAAATACACCTTAGACCATCCATAATAAACTCTTTCCATTTCCATTCATTGACAAACGTCTTAAGGGGCTTATTAATAATATTTTTTTTCAACCCATCACTAGATATGGGATTAGAAATTTATACAAATAAACTAAGAATATTATATTGACTGAAAAAGACGGAGAAAGAATATTTTCTAAAAAAGATAAATTATATAACAGGGTATAAAAAAGCAGGTTTAGAAATAAGTAGAGTTATTTATATACCTGGGCATATAAATTATAATAGTAGGAAACCGAATATATATAAGGGGTCTTTGAAATTGAGCGGTTTTTTTAATTCTTGAATAAAACTAATATCTGATGAGGATAACGAGATTAACATTCTGGCTTATTTTCCTACGTATTCACAATATTCTATTAGAAGAGCTGAAGACGAGCTGCATATAACATTCTGCTCAATACAAAGAATACTAAAAAAACACGGCATGCGCCCTTATAAATTTTCTAAAGCTCAGTTTCTCAAGCCAGATTGCCCTCAAAGGGTGGAATTTTGTGAAAATTTATTAGTTCATTTCCAGGAAAATCCACTTTTTCAAAAAATAATCTGGATTGATTAGTCCAAATTTTCGAGAGAACGAGTTTTTAACAGACGAAATTGTCACTTCTGGGCCAATAAAAATCCCTATTTTACCAGGGATTCCGCATTCCAAGAGAAATTTAATTTAAATGTTTTTTGTTTAATCATGGACAAAAATAGAGTTGGCATTCAGAGAGTACGGACGTGTTTCGTGAGCTCTCTTTAAGCCGATTACAGGTAGAAGGGGGAATAGTGGCGTGATACTGATGTCACAGAAAACCGTTAAAGACCGTTGCTTTCGGGCGATGGCTTTGCGGTTTTGTGGGTTTTTGTGGTGTTTTAAGGGCTTTTTCGTGTGTAAATCGTGAAAAGCGAACAATGGAAAGTTCCATCGAGAGTGTCGAGTGCGAATACGCGCGGTCGGAGGACTCTCTGAGCCCCGGCATAGACCTTCCGCAGGCGTTTAATGAAGCTAGAAGACTGAATAAGGAGTACGAGGCCGAGATCGCTCGGCTCAGAGATAAGCTGAGTGTATCTAGGACCCGTAACGAAGATTTTGAGGCCAGATTAGTAGCCTCCGAGGCGAATGTAGCGGCTTTAAAGGGGGCCTTTGATCAACTCCGAAGTGAGTTGAAAGAAGAGCGACCCCAGGCCGCTGCTGAAGAGGAAGAAGTTCACTCCAACGAAGAGACTGCATCTGCAATGGAGGTGCAGTCTTCCAAGAGGAATAAGAAAAGGTCGCGCAGGAAGATGCCCCTCGCGAATTGAGGTAAGCCGGCTCCCGTCCAAGTGACGGGGCCAACTAACGGAGACCATTCTTCGGCCTCCGAATCCGAGGATTTTACGCTTGTGTCTAAACGCAAGCGTAAATCCACCCCGCCGCCCATTGACGATGAGAACTATCCAGTTCTCTCTGAAAATGAGCTAGCGGGTTCCCAGTCTCAGGGAGCCTCGACATCTTCCGTCCAGGCTCCCCCAAAACCCCAAGCCCCAAAAGCCAGCCAGAACTCGGCACCTTCCACCGGTTCTGGCCCTTCGGCTAAACCCAGAGTCCTTCCTATCGTTTTACACGATAAGAAGGTCTATATGGAGGTGGTGCAAATTCTCAAAAGTCATAATATCGACTTTGGGCACACCACCACTAAACCCCAAAGTATAATGTTTTTCCCAAAAACAACAGACGCTTATCGAGCAATGACCAAATTGTTCGACGAGCGCAAGTACCCTTATAACACGCTCCTCAGTCCTGAGGAGCGAAATATGAGGGTGCTAATCCGCGGTATTGCTGAAACAATACCGGAAAAAGACATTAAAGCCGAGTTAATCGGCGCGGCCTTTCACGTTACCCGCGCCGAGCGATGGCATAAGGATAAAAAACCTATTGCCGTCGTCTCGATTACCCTCCCTAAATCAGAAAAACATATTTTCAATCTAAAATATCTCTTGCATCAAACTATTAAGCTTGAAGCCCAAAAATCAAGTGGCGAAGTTGGGCCGTGTTACAACTGCCAACTTTTTGGTAAGTGCAGAGCCCCCCCTAAATGAGTAAAATGTGGCGAGGGTCATGCAGCAAAAGACTGCAAAAAATACCCCAAATCTCCGGCCACTTGTTGTAACTGTGGTGGTTCTCACACCGCTAGTTTCAAGAAGTGCCCTGCTCGCCCAATTAGAGGTGCTGCGAAGGCTTCTTCCTCGCAGCACCCCTCTAAGGCTGTTCCAAAAGCCAAAACCCCCACACCCGCAAAGACTCCCACATCCACCTTCGTGTGGGGGTCTCAGCGTGGTCAAAACAATGCCACTTTTAATATCGAGCAGGCCCAAGTTGACTCACAAGCTGTTTTCTCGCAGCTCATGAGTCACATGGCCTTGCAAATGGTTGGTTTTCTTCAAAACTAGTTTCTAAGTTCACCTCCAAAAAATTTTAATGGCCAATAAACCGGTTGCCCTAAAAATCTCCTGGAATGCTAATTCGGTGCGGGACAAGAAGGACGAACTTGTCCACGCACTGACTGAGCATAATATTGATGTCGCCTTAATTCAGGAGATTTTCTTAAAACCCTCCATTAGATTCAGCGTCCCGAATTACAAAGTATATCGGGACGACAGAATCGGCGGCCGAGGTGGTGGCACGCTGATTCTTATTAAAAGTAACCTTGCATTATAAAATTCCTACTCCAGACCTTGCCAGTCTGGAAGCAACCTCCATAACTGTCGAGCTCGCAGACCGACCTCTAATCCTCCATTCCGCGTATCAGCGCTTATCTAGTCCACAGATTAGAGCTGATTACGCTGCCATTTTTCGACTTCAACGCACATAGCGTATTCTGGAGATGCCGCGATACAAATTATCGTGGCGCGGCCCTCAGAAGGTTGTGTGACTCGCTTGGTTGCATCGTCGATTATCTCGACGAACCCACTTATACCGGGTGTATCCCCGGTCTCTAAATTCCATTTCCAAATTTACGCCAAGTTTTGCCTACAGGCAAGCTTGAGCGAAAACCCGCTAGTCCAGTCTATACCGGACAACCTACCCGGATTTCCCGGGTAAAGCTAGCCAATTGCCCTAATTTGCCTTACGGGCTGCGAGCAGAAAGGAATCGAATTTTCAATTCCCGGCTCGCGTAAGACCGCTTCGACAACAGTCCCTAACCGTGGCCAGGCGGTCTGAGATCATCTCCAATCGATCGGACCGCCAATGGCAAAAAACCCGTTATATTTCTGATGGGGAAAAAGCAAAATTTCATTTTCTTTTTCTTTCATATTAACTTCAGAAGTTCGCCAGGATCTTCTTAAAGACTATCCTTTCTTATCTTTCTTATCTATGCCACTTGCTAGGCAAACCCGGGTCAGATAGAGACCCTAAAAAATTAGTGCCCATATAGGATAAAGCTGACTAGAAACGGGCAAGAGCCTTGAGGGCTAACCCAAAAACCTGGCTAAATAAGTCGAAGTCGAAGTCATGGACAAACAAATTCGATTCGATCTATTTACGATGAACAGTTAATTTCACGAAAGTATCTAGATATAGTAACAACAGTAGTGGAGGATTTGACAGAAAACCTGTGTATCGAAGCAGCTGGTACTGCAGTAAAAGGAACAAAATTTGAGCCCGTTGAAGCTGTGAAAGAGAAAGTGGCACGCGTTCTAGTAGTAATAAGTAGATATATATGAACTCAAAATAAAATGTTTTCCAGCGTCAGTCTAGTTATTTAATAGTCACACCTCGTATGAATCTATTATACAATCAATAATACTGTTTGGTGATGAAATACGGACGTTCAGTGACACTGAACAAAAAATGCTTGCTGTGTAAGAAAAATTTATAAAGGTAATATATAAAAGTAGGGAGTACTAGTAGTACTTTTTTACTAATGGATGATTTAGATTTAATCATCTCCTAATGATGCTAACATGGTTAGCGAAACGAGCGTCGATAAATTTAAAACAAGTTATTTGGTGTTTAATGGCAAATCTCTTTCAATCTGGTATTCTTCATCAAATGTTCCAATAGAAGAATTGAAGTAGGATACAGATGATAAAGAAGAATGACTAATGAATTATGAGAATTGTTCAAACCACCTGACGCAATAGCAAACGTAAAAAGGCGGAGGCTAAGATTATCTGGACATTTGACAAGAATGAACGACTGACGGATACCAAAGACACTTTTAAAAAGTAGAATATGAGGACTAAGAAAGCGAGGGAGGTCTAGACTGGGATGGATGGATCAGGAGATGAAAGATTTAACATGTTTAAATATTACCAAGTGGAAGGAAAAAGTGAAGGAGAGTGACAAATGGCAACAAATAATCAACAAAGCAAAGCCCTGGGCCAGTTAGGTCTCCGAGCATACTATATAATATAATATATAAAAAAAAAACGCCCGAAAACATGTTTTGTAGTAATAGTATTGACAGCACCTTATATTATGTTTCACACAGATACGAATGTAAATTTGTATATGTAAAATATGCCAGTAATGTTAATAATTATAAACAATTACTTTAACCTTGTCTTTCAAATTAAATTTGTATGTATAGTGTTTTGCCCCCCGTTTATAGGTTTCGAGTAAATTTCAGGAAGTACCAAGGCAAGTAAAATAACAAGCATTTTTCATTATTAATTCTTCAAACGTACCAGCAACAGAAAAAAAAACAACAATGACACATAAACTAAGGCCTGCATTTTCGAGATAAGGTAACCGGAAGGATAAGGTCAAGGCGCGATACTGACCGCTTAAAAATTAGTTCCTGTTGTGAGGAAAAAGTGGTACCACTAGAAAAAAAAACAAGTCAGTACAAATATATTTTATCTTAGAGAACGGATCCTATGTTACATAAGTAATAAATTACGCTTTTTAAAATAATTGATTTATTTCACCTTATTTAAATTAACTTATTTTAATTGCTTGTTTTTTATGTTACGTGTCTGTAATAATGTTTATCATATCGTAGAACACAGATTAGTTGAAAGATAATCTCTGAAATTGCGTATTAAAAATCATAAGACAATTTATCATCTCTTATGAATAATCACATAGACCATCGTTTCTCAACCTTTTTAGTGTCGCGACTCACTAAATAGCCAAAAAGTTAAGTAAAAAACGTTGCAACCTCCTCACTACAACATGTTAATTTGAAGTTTATGAAAGTTTTACATCATGTGAAGAATCGTTTTAATTTTTAAATGGGTTATAAACTCCTATGGGCGTGTTCACATGCTTAAGAAAGGAGAAAAAAACGAATCATGTATTTGTCTTTTTATTAAATGACGAATCGTCAATGACGGATGTAGGTGTGAATGGGCTGTTACACTTATACCGAAATACCGCACACAACCAGAAATACCGAACTACAAGACTTGTGTAACCCGTTGTTTTAAAATTACTTTTACCAGTTCGAACCTGTGCACTGCACTTGCACGCACTTGTAAAATGACCCTCCCCCCCCTCCTCGTACACCTCGCGCATGTAAGATGGATCATTCATCCCGAGCGCGATTAGGCAAGTTAAGCGCTTTGGTAATAAAAACAAAGGAACGAGACGAAAAGTTTCATTGTTATTTACGTTTTTACGAAAATAAGTTCTACGATTTCTTCTCTCACCAAGTGTTAAATACTACGATTTCTTCTGCCACTCTGTAAAATAAATTAATAATAGTGTGGTAATATAATAAACTAATAATATTAAATAAAATGAAAAAATTTGTGACAAAACGAAATGCATCATCTACATCTGGTGAAATAGCAAAGAAAAAGACCAGATTTTACAATGAAACATTTAAAATATGGATTCGTTGCCTGGGATGACAAGCCGCAATGTGTTGTTTGTTATCAAGTTATGTCCGCGGAAAGCATGAAACCTTCAAAATTAGTCCTGCATCTGGAAACAAAACAGCCGTCTTTACAAAACAAATCATTAGAATTTTTCTAGCGTAAATCACTCGTTTTGAAAAATCAACAAATTGCTATAAACAAATCAAACCGTAATGGGATCGCAGCACTTCAAGCATCCTATTTGGTAGCATTAAGTGTCGGCAGTGAGTTTAAGCCCCACATGATTGCGCAAAGGCGCATTTTATCCGCTGCCATTGATATCGTCAATGTGATGGTAAGTCCGGAAGAAGCAAAAAAGAGACTATACCACTTTCAAATGACACAATATCGTATTAATGAAATGGTCAATGATGTCCACGATCAAGTAATTAAAAAGGTTAAATTAAGTGCATTTTTTGCTATTCAGTTCGACAAGCCAACAGACATGTCGAACTTGGCGCAATTTTTATGTTCTGTCCGATTCGAATGCGCGAAAATTAAAGAAAATATGATGTTTTGCAAAACAATCTCTGGTCGCACAAGTAGCGAACGAAAGTTTTATTGATGTTTTTGGTTATTTTAAAGTTTTTATTAATGCAGCAAAACGAAAAATTGGACTTTAATAAATGCTGGTGACGCGAAAACGATAACGGGGAAGAACAGTGTCATAGTAAAATTAAACATTATGCCACATATAGAATGGACGCACTGCTTCCTTCACAGAAATGCGTTTGCTACAAAAAAGATTCCAGATAATTTACAAAATGTTCTGTCAGAAGCCGTAAAATTGTTCGTTTTATTAAAAGCCGACCATTGCAGACAAGATTGCTTTCCACATTATGCGAAGAAATGGGTGCGACTCACGACGCGAAATACGACTCACTCCTTTCCATACTGAAGTCAGGTGGTTGTCGTGAGGAAATGTCCTAACGAGGCTTTTTTATTTGCGAAATGGATCTTTTTTACAGATAAAAATACCTCATTTTCGGAGTTTTTACAAGATGGAGAAACTTTATTAGTGTTGGCTTACTTGAGTGATATATTTTCACATGTGAATGACTTGAATACGAGATTACAATGCCGGAACAAAAACATTTTACTAATGACAGACAAAGTCGGTGTCTTCATCAAGAAGCTTGGTATTTGGATTATATGCCTTGAAAACGCAATTTTGATATATCACTTAACTTGGTAATTATATTACCAAAAATATAGATTTAGAAAATTCAGTTTTTGATCGCGTGTTGGAGAGCACGAAAACGCATTTAGGCAAAATGAAAATTCAGTAACTGGAATATTTATTATCCAGATAGCACCGATGATTTATCGAAAAGATGGGTCCTCAATCCATTTGATGAGAATGTTGTTGCAGCTCATGAATTACCTATTGAGATTCAGAGCCAACTTATTGAAATCCCGGCTGACAAAACTCTATAACTAGAATTTAGATAAGTTTTGGCTTGCACGACGATGTGAATACGGAAGCCTCATAACGGAAGCTTTGAAATCATTGCTCCCCTTCTCTACTTTTTACTTATGCGAAAAAAGCATCTCATCTATGGTGGTTTTAAAAACTAAATATAAAATCATTTATTATCACTGGAAAATAATTAGCTTATGTGTGTTTGTAATTATGATCTACATATAGAAAACTTTCAAGTGAAAAACAAAATCAACCGTCGCATTAAATTATTATTTCTAATATATTGGCTATTACTTTATTTAAGTCTACTTTATTATGTTGTTATTACCTGGTAATATTTAATTTTCCAACACTTGTTTTTTTTTAATTAAAAATACTTTACTAATATGATAGTTAGTATAGGGTCTTATTTTTTACACATTGCAACTCCCCATATTCCTGAACGCGACCCCCAGGTTAAGAAACGATCACATAGGCTATACTATTTTAGCAAAACCTTTAACAAGGCTACATAAGAACAGTTACTTAAACTATAATCTAAACTTCAGTTATGTCGATTGATTGAGATTTGAAACTATAATTCTTTATTGACACTTAATTTACGTACTTAGGCATAGGTAAAGGAACGGAATAAAATGCTTAGGAAAGGGTCATTGATGCGGAATATAATACAAGATGATATTTTTTTTATAGTTTTCATCATTTTATATGAAAATAGACTTTTTTCTTAGAAATCGGCGCCAAAAGGGTATTGATAATTTAGTATAATTGGATCTTCGAAATCGTATCAGAACATTTTCGTTTCATCGCCAATTTTAATTTGAAGAACAATCAGAATCCATACGGACAAAATTAAGAAAATATGGTGGATGGTTAAAACATCATGATTATTTTATTAGCCGGGAAAGCGTAACCAAGAAAAAACATTCTATGAGTTGTGTCTAAGTTGTATTTTGCTCTAAGCACATTAGAGCAAAATCCACAGAGGTTATGTGTTATCTCAGATACTTTCAGAGACAGCAACTTTCTCTCTCTCTTTGAGTTTATAAGAGCTGAATCCTAACTCTAAAATCTAGTCATTATCCTTTACTCACAGTTCCTATTATCCTACCGGTTTTTGTTTAAGTGTTGTACGAAAGTCAATCTTATTGCTCCACTTGTCTATTTAATTTTATTTATCCTTACACCTATTTTGTTTATATTGATTATTTTTGTGTCATGTTTCACTAATTTCATCAACATTTGTTGTCTACTCATCTTACTTATTTTTTATGTATCTAGAGCGCTTTATACGTGTTTCTGTAATCGTTTCTGCAATCGGTCTTTTAAGAACACACTTATTAAAATATACATTTAATTACACTAATAAACAGTGTTTAGTCACATGAATTTTGTAATGATATTTGATTGTACTTATCTACTCTCATTACAAAAACAATGTTATTTTGTTCAGTCACCGTCATTTTTTTTGTGAGAGCTGCATATTTAATTTCACCTCATATACGTGTTTATATTTCAATAACGTCATTTCTGAAGTTAGGTAGCTATCATAGTCAACAAATTTTAATTTATTGATATTCGTTAAGGCTGTAAATATGCCACGAAAGTGTTTAAATCACCTGGTTAGTCTTTTGTTATGCGTGTGGAAAATTAATTTTACCTTTCAGTGTCGAAATTTCATACCATTAGTAACCAAACATTATTTGGGTTATTTCGGTTTTCCTGTGCGCCATCAAGATAAATCCTGGGTCCCACATGTCTGTTGTGTAACATATGTAAGACTTCTGCTAGGTTGTGCTAAGGGATCTAGGCATATGCCTTTTGCTGTGCCAATGATTTGGACGGAAACAACAAATCACGTTAGTGACTGTTATTTTTGTTTGATTGTTATAAAGGGTATAACAACTAAGTCGAAACACACCATAAGGTACCCAAACCTGTCATCTGCAAAAAGACCAATCCCACATAGTGCTGAATTGCTAGTCAAGATGAAAACTTAGAGACAAAGTGTGACTCAACTTATGAATTAAGTATTTCAAAAGAACCACAGTTATAGACACAAGGTCACCTAAATGATTTGGTACGTGATTTACATTTATCTAAAACTGAATGATCTTGAAAAACCAACCTGGAAATGTTTTATTAGTGTTGTAAAAAACCACAGAGCAGAAAATTACAAAGATTTATTAAATGAACTTTTAATCTCATACAAAGCTTTGGAGTGCTATATGTCCTTGAAGATACATATCCTGGACTCACAGTTAGATTTTTTCCCTGAAAACCTGGATACTGTGAATGACGAACACGGCGAGAGATTCCGCTAGAATATTTCCCTTATAGATATGCGATATCAAGAGAACGAAGTCCTTTGAACTCACACATTAAGGAAACAAGAAGTAAACACTAAAAACCTGTGACACAGAGCAGAGATAAATAGAAGGACAAAGGGGGGGCCTATAATCTAAAGTTAGATGGCATGAAAAGCAGAAGAATAAGAATAAATTGTCTTAGAAGCCGACGTAGCTTTAATGGTATACATATCATCCACATCTATGATAATAATCTATCCAACAGATTATGTATCTTGATATTAACTTATTCCTCTCCATATTTTTAGAACCACTGTTCACTGAATTATATACTATATTTACCTCATATAAGGTAAGTTAGCGATGCGTTGTTTTAGTAATAAAAGTGTAATACATGATGAAAATATATTGAAATGTTCGTCGATAAAGTTATCAAGCGGAAACAGTAAATAAAAAAATAGAATAATGCAACAATAAATAGAATAATAGAACAAAACATTGAATAATACAACAATAAATAGAATAATAGAACAATAAATAGCATAATAAAACAATAAATATAATAATTGAAGAATAGTTCATGAATTTGTATGTCAAACATAGTACAATCTAACGAAGAAATGAAAAATTTGTTAAGTTGTCATTAATTGACATTAGGGCACTTATACCTGTAAGTGAAGTATTTTAATGTTCATTGTAATGTAGTGATTCATTTAACAAGGGATAAAATTGAAATAAGGATTGTTATAAAGTATATTTGTAACAGTTTATTGTCAGAAGAAATTTATATATGATCGACATAAAAGGTTGTTAAATAAGGTTGTCAAAAGTTTAAAATGAGGCACAGTGGTAACTATATAACTATATAACTATATAACTATATAACTATATAACTATATAACTATATAACTATATAACTATATAACTATATAACTATATAACTATATAACTATATAACTACATAACTATATAACTATATAACTATATAACTATATAACTATATAACTATATAACTATATAACTATATAACTATATAACTATATAACTATATAACTATATAACTATATAACTATATAACTATATAACTATATAACTATATAACTATATAACTATATAACTATATAACTATATAACTATATAACTATATAAATATATAACTATATAACTATATAACTATATAACTATATAACTATATAACTATATAACTCTATAACTATATAACTGTATAACTTTATAACTATATAACTATATAACTATATAACTATATAACTATATAACTATATAACTATATAACTATATAACTATATAACTATATAACTATATAACTATATAACTATATAACTATATAACTATAGAACTATATAACTATATAACTATATAACTATATAACTATATAACTATATAACTATATAACTATATAACTATATAACTATATAATATATAACTATATAACTATATAAATATATAACTATATAACTATATAACTATATAACTATATAACTATATAACTATATAACTATATAACTATATAACTATATAACTATATAACTATATAACTACATAACTATATAACTATATAACAATATAACTATATAACTATATAACTATATAACTATATAACTATATAACTATATAACTATATAAATATATAACTATATAACTATATAACTATATAACTATATAAATATATAACTATATAACTATATAACTATATAACTATATAACTATATAACTATATAACTATATAACTATATAACTATATAACTATATAACTATATAACTATATAACTATATAACTATATAACTATATAACTATATAACTATATAACTATATAACTATATAACTATATAACTATATAACTATATAACTATATAACTATATAACTATATAACTATATAACTATATAACTATATAACTATATAACTATATAACTATATAACTATATAACTATATAACTATATAACTATATAACTATATAACTATATAACTATATAACTATATAACTATATAACTATATAACTATATAACTATATAACTATATAACTATATAACTATATAACTATATAACTATATAACTATATAACTATATAACTATATAACTATATAACTATATAACTATATAACACGGAAATTTGTATTTTATCTTGAAGAACAAATAATGGCATTATAGTATATTGTGAAAATAATATCATTCAAATGTCATTTGTAACTAAAGGATTTGGGCCGACGAAAATCCTCAAATAATTCAGGAATTAGCTTTTCACCTCAGTAAGTGGCTATTTGATGCATTTTTGTACTAAAGTAGTGATATGGCCTTATTTTTTTGAAGACGATGATTGAAATCGTTTAAGTAAATAACTATATATAACGTTCACCATTCAGTAAATGGTGAACCCTATTTGAATATGCAAACAGACTATATTTGGCTTGAACTGATAAATGAGGATGTAAACAATGTTTTGTTTCAACAAGACGGGGTGGGGAACTTCTCACATATCTCGTCTTCTCACATATTCGATTTATTGCAAGAAAACTCAACTGGCCCCCAAGGTCATGCGATCTTACTTTCTGGGATTATTTTTGTGAGATTGTGTTAAAACTCTGATCAAAGAGAAACGAATGTGTGAAAGAGTAATCGAAAATTGAGTCTCCAGAACGCATTGCATCAGACGAACATGAGGAGGATATTTTAACGTCATTATTTCCAGAACATAATGCTATTATTTGTTCTTTAATATAAAATAAAAATTACCGGATTATAACTTGTAGTTATCATTGTGCCAAATTTTGAAATTTTGACACTTTTACATCGGACAACCCTTACGTTGTAAGTAAGGGTTGACCGATACAACGGTATAGGTAAAACGCATGACCGAGGCAAGATATTTCTAGACTCTTGAGCAGAAAATTACCCGTTTATAACAACATATTTTAATCAAATATCTCTCTATATATAGTATATACATTGCAATATCCAGTTGGCCATTCAAACAATCAAATACAATATACCAATAAGATTCAGAATGCGATTCGGTACATAAAAAAATATCCTGATATTGTGGAAGCGTTCACATTGCGTTTATAGTAGAGGTTTGTTTTACGCTTCAAAAATGTAAACATATATTCTAAATGTCCAATAGATGGAATCTAGTGAATAATGAAATATTCATAAAAGGGGCAACCAATCTACATTAGAGACTATCCAGTAACGAACTTAAGAATTAAATGCCGAGGAACTATGAAAAAAAACTATGGTAGTTCTTGCAACGTCAGCCACAAAATCAGTGGCGGCTCGTGGGTTTTTAAAGCAGAAGAAAATAGTGCTGCTGAAGATTATTTTTGTTTTCTCCTTTCTCCTTTTTACTTTTCGTGCTATTGAAACTCTACACAGGAGGTGAACCAAGAAAATGAGTTAAAGGAAAGAAACTGAACGGAAATAAAATATGGTGTTTTGTCCTGAAAAATTGTTTACTGTGATAAAAGCTGGAGGAGCGGCGCCCCAATGTCCCTCAGGAGCCACCAATGCTCAAAATATAAAAAACAAGAAAAACTAGAAAATCCCGAATGTCTGTTAAGACCTGGAAACTAATAAAGAACCACAAAAAAGAAAAAAATAATTAGAAGACAATGAAACTCAGGAAATCTACAATATAGTAACACGCAACATCATTACGGCTTTTAGAAAAGGCAAATCGAACAGCACTATAATAAACTTTTACCGCTAAAATAAAAATTATATAATACCTAAAAAAACCTCAATGTTAAATAAAACCTTTTTAACGTCACTATAACTTATAATCAGATATTTTGAGAAACGAAGTAGAATCAGCACTGAATAACCTATTGCATATTATTACAAAATAATCTATATAAAATATAAATAAAAATGTAAATGTTCGTTTGTTCAAAATCTTAAATATCTGAAAGTTCTTTACCGATTGCTTTGAAATTTGAAACGTTGCATTCGAATACGCGCATGTTTTTATATACCTATTATATAGATGTCACACTTAAATACATGCTTTTTTTGAAAAACTGAACCAGTCCAACAGTTGGACGTAAAAGCAACACTATAATAAATATTTTACGGCAATGGGAGCGCCATCTATTGAACAGCACACGCGCAAGATTAAAGTCGGAATTATACACATTTGTAATGACGTCATTTTTGTTTATCTTTGTTTAGTATATTCCAAACAACGGTGACAACAAACTTTTGAACAAAATTGGTGTCCGATGATTATTCATTTTTATTATTATCAGTCACAGTCAATCAAAAACATTGGTTTGTTAATTGGTTGTTGTCGAAAGTTATAAATAATGTCGACTAAAATATATAATAGGTATAATGAACAATCGCAGCTGATAATTTTAAATATATTGGCTTTTTTCAACTGGAAAAGAAACAAGTCCGAAACGGAATCGTTTTTCAAATTGAGAATGTGATACAGCGAGCCACGGATGCAACAAAATTGAGCCCAACAACGATCGCAAATATAAAGAAGAATGGGATAAAATCAGACCAGGATTACGCTTCCCGTGTGTCTTCCAAGCAAAAGACCGCAAAAACCAAAACTACAACATATTTGAAAGAAAGATTCGGGACACAATTTATTCGATGTACGCCAAAAAAGAATGTGTAACATTGACAACAATAAGACAAAAGTTCAGGGAAGAAATTGAATATTTTGACTTTTCCACTCCTTAAGAAGATGCATCAATAGCGTCAATAGTGGAAAAAATCAAATAATAGAAAATATTTGATGGACTTGCCAGATATTGTTCATAAAAGAATCAATTTTTAAGGTAGTATATCAAAAACAGAAATTTAGGTCCGGAAGGTTTTACTCCAGTTTTCATTGATGAGACATGGATCTTTAACAAGGGATCATTTCGTAGTAGCTGGCAAGATGACACCAAGCACACGGATTCAAGAAAAAACAATGAATGTAAAAATTATCTTGTTATCTTTTTAAAATGTTTTTTTATAAAAACTGGCACAAATTCTTTTCACCGATGAAGCCACTTTCGCAAGAAACGCAACAAGGAATTTTCATAATAACCATGTGTGGGCAGATGAAAATCCGCATGAGGTATACGAAGATAGTTTTCAATATCAGTTCTCGTTGAATGTTTGGGTTGGAATTGTAGATGACTATCTAATTGGACCGGTATTTCTATCACAAAGACTTACTGGCGAGGTGTATCGCAACTTTTTGAAAGCAACGCTGCCTGAGTTTGTGGAAGATGTGCCATTGGCAACAAGGCATGAAATGTGGTTTATGCACGATGGTGCACCACAACATTTCAGTTTGGTTGCTCGTGATTTTTTAACTGCAACATGGCTTGCTCGATCCCCTGACTTAAACCCCCTGGATTATTTCTTCTGGGGATATCTGAAGTCATTAGTTTACGCTACTCCATTAAAGAATTTGGATGATTTGCGAAATCGGATAATTGCTGGGTGTAACTCAATTAGAAACGACCATGGTGTATTTGAAAAAGTTCGGCAGTCAATGACGAGAAGATTGAATGCTTGTATCAAGGCTGGAGGAAGTCATTTCGAACATTTATTGTAGATTGAGCAACTTTACATGTACTTTTTGATAATAAAATGTTGTTAATGTCGTAAATTTTGTTCACCCTGTATCTTCGAAACAAAGGAGTTTTTCAAAAATCATCATACAACAAAATATTCTTAGAATAAGTCAAGGAATAACCCCTTTAATTTTTGCCGCATGTTTACCTAACACCCTGTATATATGATCTACGCCATACGTTTTTTCTCACCTAGATGAGAGTAACTACAAATGAGTATAATTCCGACTATAAACATTGCTCATGCCGGACAGCTGATGTCACTTAGCATTTTCAATGTTTCCGATTGCATTGTTAAATTGAATTTTCATATATTTCAATTTATTTTCATATTAGTTTGATTATTTCGTGTAACATTGAGTTGCGATTGAACTGTGTCGTTTACCATAGCGTTCATTTCGTGAATATAATTTTTTTCCTTGTTTTTCATTTCGTTTTTTTTAACAGTTTTTCTTATTTTTCAGTGTAATTGGCGGTGTTATTGACCTGCGTCGATTAATTTTCATTTGAATTCAAATTATATCGTGAAATTGGCCTCTTCCGAGTAATTTGTTCGAGCGGATTGAAATATTTCGTTTCTCACTGCGTTGGAATTGAGCTGTGTTAATTTCGCTAATATTTTTTATATTTTTGTTTCTTTCTTTGTTTTTAGTTGGTGTTTTTTCCCTTTTTAATGTTTTGCAATTTTATATGTTTTTGTTATAATTTTTTTTCTTCTTTTTCAGTGCAATCGATCTGCTTTAGATCTGTTTTGATCAAAATAATGCCTCGTAGAAAATCAAACTTAGGTCGTCGAACTCACGAAGCAGTCTGACGAGTAATTGCAAATCAAACTGACACCAGCGACCGAGGTGATGTCAGAAGAACGGAGATCAGCGAACGAGCCAAACAGGCAAAGAATGGCTCAAATACGTATCGAAGAGGCAGCAGAGCGATGTGCAGCCAGACTTGAGGATGCACGGTTGCGAGCACGGCAATCGCGTTCTGCAGCTTCAGATCTGCTTCATATGCAACAGAATTAACGCGACAGGCTGGTAATGGTGAATGAGTCGCAACAGGTCAACGAGAAACAGCAGATCAGCGTCAAACACGACTCTGTGCTCAGCAATCACGCGAGTACAATCGCGTTGCATTCCGGTACAACCCAGCTGATGATTATAGCTTGAGCTGGCATGTTCTAATCGACTGAAGTTTGTCCCCATTGTAATGCTCTAAAATTTAATGGAGAAACGAAAGGAATGTGTTGCGCCGCCGGAAAAATTAAAGTGCCTCAATTTGGAGAACCGGCAGAGCCATTAAAAACTTTGTTTGCCGGATATATCACCGAATCAAAGCATTTCCTATCTAACATCAGCAAATGCAACTCATGCTTCCAAATAACGTCGTTCGGCGCAGAAATCGTAACAGCTCAATTCATGCCAACTTTCAAAGCCGGTTGATTTGACCTCAGGACGAATTTCATTGCCTTATAACTTCTGCAATTTAGTGATGTCAAAAGAAGAATTGGTTGAAAAAGTATTTCCCAATATTCAAACCAATTCTAAAAATCACGATTTGCTGAGTGAGCAAGTTATTTTTGCCATCAAGAACATAGGCGTCTATGAATTTAACAATATTATTCAGTCTAACATTCAAAGCGAGGCAGTCACATACAAGTCCATCAACACTGTTATGGAAGCAGATGACGCCGTTAATTATCCATCAGAATTTTTGAATTCATTCCATCTGCCAGTGATGCCACCGCGCGTAATGCAATTGAAGATCAGCGTGCCAATTATCATGTTGCGAAATATCGACTAGCTGAAGCTTTGCAACGGCACACGGCTTGCAGTAAAAAAATAATGGGAAGCATCGTAGAAGCAACAATCTTGACAGTACCTTTCAAAGGCGAAGATGTCTTCATTTTTCGCATTCCTATGATTTCAATAGATATGGCATATCCATATGAATGGCATATCCTATGGATATACCATTTCAATGTTAGAGATTGAAATTCTCAATTTGATTGGCGTTTGCAACCACCATCAACAAAGCTCAGGGTCAATATTTAGAATTTTGCGGTTTAGATCTAGACACGGATTGGTTCTCACATGGACAATTATATGTTGCGTGTTTTAGAGTCGGCATTTAACCAGATTGAGCCACAGCAACGTGTGGCCCGGTAGAGCTAGTTCATTAATAAACAGAATAATAAATTAATATATAATATTACAAAATAATAACCTATTACAGCATTGCCATTGAACCAACATCTGGATTGTAATAAAATTCTGAGAAAAGTCTAAAGTCTAATAAAAACGTTCCAACAAATTTTACCTCCACATTTCTATCATGTTATCTGGGTCCTGCAGTGCGCACATTAGGATGTGCAGAACTAATGAAGGACAGTAGGGACGAATCGTCGGCATCTAAAAACCTCCAAACCCGCCGGCAAAGATATAGTAACCCCTACAGAAGTCCTCCAAGATAAGTGGGTTTGACGTGGGCCTAAAAGTCCGACCGCCGTTTATTCGAAGTCTTTTTGGTAAACAATTCTTGTTTACTGTTTGGCATTAAGCCACAAGTTACTTATGGCTTATTGATTTGCTCGTTCTGGCTGTTTTGATCGTTATAGGTACAAATATGTTAATCCTGGTTTTGACGCTACGTTTCCCGATCTAATTCAAAAATCCAGGAGTTCCCACCAGTAATGACACGTTAAAAAGTCAAGACATGTTTCCCTCTTGTCATGATTTTCATCGTACAAAAGGTTTTTCTGAACCATTTTTGCGTAGATTGTCTTCATATCTAATTTATTGGTCAAAATCAGAATTTAATTGACTTACACAACCGTTCAGTGTCAGTTAAATTCAACGTTTTCCCGATCATTATGACCATCAACCTATGATCAGAATACATAAGATCCCGGATTGTACATTTTGGGCCGGATCTACATTTTGGACTCCGGACATTTTGTAGGAGGATGCCTCATACCACCTGGGCCCTTGCAAAAGTTTCCGTCGCCCTGTGCCCAAGTCTGAAAGCAAAATGATAAGAAACCATGATAGCGCATCGTTACTCGAAATCGTCACTCATTTTGAAAACGTTGTAATATTTATAATCCAATTCATGAAAAGAAACACTATGGGCCACTAAGTGACTCCAAAGAGTTTAAACTCGTATTAAAAACGCAAGAGATATTGGCTTTACACCCCTTCAAAAAGGAACCCAACTGTCGTTAGATTCAACGATACGCCCCCAGTCTCATTGTTTTCTTCACACGGGTCATATATATCCCTAGATTAAATTGATTCAATATATCGACCTGGTTGGAGGCGAAGGTTGAAGTCTTCTTCAACCTTGCAGTGCAATAACACATTAGTGAGCCTTGATCTTTCAAGGCTCACTAATGGGTTATTGCACCACAGGAAGAAAAAGAAGATTTCTGCATTTACAATTGTAAAACATCCCAAATGTTTGCTTCTAGGTTAAGTATTCAGATAAATAGGCGAAGGTTGCTTAAGTGGTACCCCCCCAAGGAAATAGTACTGTAATGTTTAGTACAATTTAAATGAAACAAAATCTTCTGCATCTGAATCTTTATTTATTTGCTTTTTTGAACATTCATAGGAACCCAAAAATCTTTTATTAAAACAGGTGTTTTAACGTTTTTCAAAAAAGTACCTTCGGTACGATTAAGGCATCTTTAGATACTAAGGGTGGTGTTGTTACTTTTGGTGGTGTTGCAACTACTGGTGGCAATGGAACTTTGCTATGGGTGGCGATGTATCTCTAGCGAGTGACAATGTGATGCCTGATAGTGTGGTTTTTCCAGTTACATCAGCAGGTTCTTGATTTGACAAATAAGAGATTTATACAGAAGTTACGAAATTCTCTTCTTGAATGACGTTTCTGCCACATGGCCACAAACCTGTGACTTTAAAACACTTATGGCATTAAATGACTTTAAAGCCATTTAATGCCAGATCCATATGAACCAATCTAGGGTACGATTTACCAAGCAGCTTTGAAACGTTAGCCTGTTTTATGACACTGCCAGGATTTGAGAGTAGGCACGAAGATGCGGTTTCATTGTAACTGTTTTACAACGATTTGAAGAACGATATGTCCAAAGGTTGTAGGCGATGTGTTGTGTGAGCCAGAAAAGATAGCATTATTATACCATAATCGCGAGCCATCTGGATTGTTTCTCAATTTTTGGAATGTGTGCTATGACCATCCAGTACAAGTAACTTTTGTTTTTAGTCGCCTTTTTCTAATCTTCCCTACTTAATGAAATATTGCAACTATTCAGCAGAAAGTTCTGAAGTTATCCATCCATTCTTCGAGTACTCAGATGATGTGTTTGGCGGAGCTTCTTTGAGCAATAATTTTCACCATTCTTATGTTTCAGTAAAGCTTCGTCTATATCCTCCTGCTTTCAAGTAGTGTACTCTCTCTTCGCCATATTCATCAGCTGATAAAAAAATATTAGTAATTTAAGTAAATACCTAAATCGTACCTATACGATTAAGGAATTATCTACAGGAACGACTTAAGCGACAAGGTCTTCAAACTTTCAAACCGAAACCACTGACATAACCTAAAGAATCTACTGTTTGATTGTGCCTAAATGATTGCCAGAGAACGATAAAAATAGACACAAGCCTAAAAATAACTGAAGGATTATAATCCTTCTTTAAAAAGCTTACAAAGGGCTCAAAAATTTTAATGAAAACAAATGGAAAAAATTATTTTTAATTATTTTTACCTCACGAAGCCGGCCAGCCACCCACTTGTTTTCGTTCACTCGTACGACTAAATAGTTCAGGTGTACTAGATGGTGCTTTACACAAATTTTAAGCGAGATAATACCAGAGTACGACTTAAGCCGTGGTACGATTTAGGCAGTGGTACGACTTAAGCAACCTTACCCTATTCGGTTCAACAACTTTCTTCAGATATTATAACCAAACAGTTTCACTTTTATGTCAATCTATTTATTTTAGGACGAAATATTGTAGCCACTGCAACTACATATTAAGTAATGTCTGAATGATTGTGGCGTGTTCATATATTTTTTTTCTCCTTTATTTGGGTTTTTTGCCACTATCTAAAACTCAAAAACTATCAAAAATACCTGTTCTTATGTAAAGAAAGAATCACTGGTTAAAAACAAAAAACAAACGGAGACAAATTTCTTAGTGTTCTTTTTTGTAATAAATTTGTCTAACGAACAAAATTTTAAAGATATAAAAATGTTATAAAAAATGTTACAAACTTTTAACGTTAATGTTTCGGAGGGTCCTCTCCCCCCGTTTTCAAAACTAAACTAAAAAATAAATTATACTAATTTGTAATTTATAAAGTAACGAGTGAAAGTAAATATATTTTTTTGTGTATGTTAACGATACTTACAATGTTGTAATGTTAATAGATACAATGTGAACTTGTTGTCAATGTAACTATCGTTGACATACACAAAAAATATATATTTACTTTCACTCATTACTTTATATATTATAAATTAATATAATTTATTTTTAGTTTAGTTTTGAAAACGGGGGGAGAGGACCCTCCGAAACGTTAACGTTAAAAGTTTTTATATCTTTAAAATTTTGTTTGTTAGACAAATTTATTACAAAAAAGAATCACTGAGAAATTTGTCTCCGTTTTTGGTTTTTTGTTTTTACCCAGTGATTCTTTCTTTATATAACAGGTATTTATAATATTTTTTGAGTTTTAGATAGTGGCGAAAAACCCAAATAAAGAAGAAAAAAAAAACAACTACATATTATTTACCTAGTGTCAATTAGTCTTTAATTTAAAGCTTTACTACCATAATAGTTCTATTAAAAAACAAAAAAGACAGTGCTGATAATTGGTATGTTTTCTTTACTCATTTTTGGCACGTCCGCACAAAAATAACGATGATCTACTTTGTTAGAACTGCCAAACAAAATATGTTATTTGATTTTTTATGATACCAGCTCCTTATTAACATTATTTCTATAAACTATAAAATAAATAACCGGTTGGTCTCATATTCTAGTTACGCCATTGATGACATTTAAAAATTTTAATTGAGAGATAAGAATAACCGATTAACAAAAAGGAATTTCGTCATAACATTATAGCTTTCCTTGAATCACTAGTTGATCATATTTATGAAGTTTTTTGACACGTCGATGGAAATATGAAATCACCTACACCTTAGAGAGTCCTAAGTTATTCGTCATAATAAATATCGTCATTATTAAATTATTAAATTATTAGCGGTTGTTATTGCGTTACCTTCACTAGATGTTGATACATCAAGTTAATATAGTACAAGTTTGTTCACCCCCATTCGCTTTTATTTTGTACAGTGCTATTACAGAATTTGAATGCATATTTACCTGAAAAGTTATTTTTATTATTATTATTATTAAAACTCGTTATTACCTTGAGGATCGAAGGATGACAACATATAATATTTTACATACAATATGCACGTGTAAATTACAAAAACTCTATAGATATATTCCATTCTTTTTCCACTGAGCGATATTCCTTAGTTATAGAATACATGTTCTGCTTTCCTTTACTATTATTCTCTTTAATGCAATATGAGGAGACCTATTGTTCCTTTTCCGAGTGAATTCCATAAATGGGCCTCATGGTCAACTCTCTTAGAGTGTGATTTAGGGAAAGATTGGATAATACCGTGCCCTTAAAGGATTAAAGCTATAATATTCTACTGGTACGAAACAGTGTGACTCAAACTTGATTATTAATAAGACGGTTTACCTAGCGACCAATTCCTAATGCAATCTTTAATTCTTATAGAACCGATGTAAAAATGTAGGAAGTAAAAAAATCTTTGAAAGGGCGGCATTATCAAAGTGGTCTAAAAATAGCGTGCCTCGGTTTAATAATACCGTGCGTTATAAATAATAGAGTCAACTATTAATTTACAATACGAGTCAATCAACATTTATCTCTGAATAAAATTATTAATATTATTAATTTTAACAGTAGTCGCAAATTAAATTTTCAACAGTGTCTTTACCACTACGTTCTTTATGGGCCCAACTGGAACAACTGCAACAACGAAACCATACCTCCTTGTCCCAGCCGAATTCTTCACATACAGTGCAAAGGTCATTAACAGCGTCAGTATTCATGCCATCATAATCGTCGTCATTAAATAATCGTGTAACACTCATCTCTTGATAGTGGCAAAATGACGAAGCTATTTTTCAACAAGATCTCTCGTTAATCCACTCTGATTTTGAGCATTCATATTCAGCTCGAATGAGCCTTCCAATCTTAAAACTTGACTTGATCATTTAGCATGGATATAAAAATATAGGTGGGACAGCTGAACAGTCTGATGCGTTTATGCAATGCATAGGTAACTGCGGCGTTTTGCTAACACTCTCCGTTCGTAATTTTATCACCTTGTTTAAGCCCTTTAGGTACTTTTGCATGCCAATGCACAGTTGAAACTCCGATTTCATCAACATTAAATATCCTTTTGGCTGGATAAGCATTCTTTTCTATCATTTCCTCTAAATTACGAAAAAACAAATTAATTTCAGTATTATTAAATCTCAACACTATGTTCATGTTCGTTGGATCCGAAGCTCGCAAGGATTTCTTTTTAAGAACGCATACACCCATCATTTATCTATATCTCTGCCTTTCTCTGCTGAAAAATGATTTCAATGTTCTTTGCAGCAGCAAATTCATAAGCCAGTTTGCTGTTGTGTAATTCAAAAAACATGTTTAGCTAAAATAACAACATGGTCATGCTAACCTCTTTTCATTATGCTTTGAAAACATTGCCTTCCATCTCAGTCGAGGATCACAAACGATTTTGTCACTTCTTTTATATTCCTTCCAGCATGTACAGCTTCTAAAGCAGCCTGCATTTGAAATGAGTCCAAAGTTCCCTTTTTCATTTTGTTGCACAATCGGTCATTTGTAAGAAAACAAATGAAAGTATAATACATATTTGTCAATAGCGCGCAATTGTCAGGCATCATTTTGTTTTGACACCACGTCAATATCTACGAATAAAATTTTAGCCATAAAAACTCATTTATTCTATATCTAACACAAATTTATGCTTCAAAGCTCATTACTACAATATAGTTTATCATGAAAAAAGTGGAACATGTTATTCGTTCGTCGTGTTTCATCATGACAATGCTTGACAAACATTTCAATCAGAACCCAACCCTCATATTGTTGAGCTTCAATTGGGACGTTTTGCCCCATCCGCCTTACATCGCACCACCGGAATGCCATCTATTCTGCTCATTGATATTTTTTGGCAATAAAAATGCGAAATTTTGGCAAAAAGGCATTTGGCACAGAGCAACCACTTCGTTGGCAAGAAGTTGCAAATAATAATTGTAATTACATAATAAACCAAATAAATACTTACATAAACTATTTACATTTCTCTCCCTCTTAAAAAAGTCCATACAAATTTTGTGGATAACCTGGTATATTCAAATTCTTCAATGATAATAAGTATGCACAGTAGGGTGGAGTGAAAAAACGAACATTGGATTTTTTCTCTAACAGCGCGACTAAAACACTTTGGATACTGATATAGATTTTTAAAACTACAATTTTTATTCGCAAAATATGAATTTAGTCGTTCAAAAATCAGAATCTTTACAATAATGAATAACAACATATATAAATAAATAAAATAAATTGGTAATGTCAGCTATTAAGGTTTGCGGTTCTCAGCGGTTTCTTGGAATGGGTCGGAGGCCTCTGCACATAACTCCTCCATGCCTAAACCGAAGATTGTCCCTCGTGGTTGAAGAATGTTCTGAGTATTGGTTGTGGTTCTCTTCTTTCTTCTATTCAGTCGATAGAAGACATACCATACCCCAGCGGCGATTAGGACAAGGTAAATCGGCACGGTTCAAAAGCTGTGTTGAATATGTGAGAGACCAATTAATTCAATGGGTGTTATTTTATTTTGCTCCCTTTGTATTTGCTGAATTTGGTCCAGCGGTATGTTTTCTAAGACGAGCTTCATCCTATACTTCGTTGGTGCTTGACGCTTAGTGACTGATATTTCTTCTAATAGTAGAGGTTGGCTGGAGGATTCTTTTTTATGATTTTCATACATAGAGTCATTAGTGCGAAATTTGCAATCAATGGGTATTTCGATTGAGTTCCCTTTAGCTGCACAAAATCTATCCTTTTGCATGTTTTTCAATTTTTGTTTTGTTGGCAAATACAGTTATATAACGGGCTTCGCTCAATTGCTCTATGACGTTTCTAGTCAATTCGATCTGGATTTCTTCACAAGCTTGAAACCTGGTTTCTAACTTTAATAATCGGTTGATACAATTATCCAAACAATACCAATTCATTTATTAAATTGCCCTTTGTGCAGAAGTACTCGTTCTGCAGCATATCACAAGGTACTGGCATGTATTGTTTATAATCAAATAGGTACTATGGGGAATAATGGTGGTAAGGTTTTATATTGAATATAAATGGAAATATTGAAAGCTCTCAGGATAAATTATTGGAAAGTAAATTATCTTTTTAAAACAACTTTCTTGTGATGATAAAATGCCTGAATGTCTAAAGCACCATAATAATATTTAAAATGTGATTTCGGGAAAAGCATTTCATTATTTGAATATAGCTTTACGGATGTATAATATACTGATTCTAATTCATCGATTTTAAGTAGACTTGAGTGTGCGATTTTTAACCTAGCAAATATTAGTTATTAATTAGCGATATTAGTTAGTAGTTGTAAAATAACGTTAAGGCTCATATTAATCTGATCTAATACATTTAATTAGTCTAGGTAATGATTTAGATTTGATACTAGGTCGTCAGTTCTCAATCTCATCTCTTTTATACCTTGAGTGACTATATCTTGATTATGATTTATTAGGGATATTGTTCTACTATCATTTTGGTGGTGAGAGAAATTTGCTTGTTTACCTTGTCTACGATGCCTCTTTGGTTAGTTTGGAATTTATTAATACTATTCACATAAAATTCTGCATCATCCGCATCTAAATTACTGTTAATGCTTTTGATTACAGACCCTAAGTCATTAATTAAACCTCTCTTAGTACGATATACAGTATTAATAGTATTATACATTTGTTCCGCTGAAATTAGTTGGTATGACATTGCTTTATGAAAATTTTGAAGTTCAAAATAAAAAGGATTATATTTTATCTCTAAAACATTAGTAAACTTTGATAGTAATGAACTGTTGATTTTAAACGCGCTGTTCCTAGCGGAAGAAGTCGCGGGTTTTGAGCTAAGTTGGTTATTTTCACTTCTTGAAGGGCTGCTGGCAGCAGAAACTGGGACCTGTAACGGATTACATTTCAATTTAGGTATTTTTAAATTTTGTTTGTGAATTAATTTTGACCCTGAATGAATTTTAATATTTATGTTTTATTAACTTTCTCTTTTATATATTTCTGTGTTAATTTATTTCTGTTATTTGACTTTAGTTTTCTATAAACATTTTCTCCTTCTTCATATGATAATGGATCTTCTCGCTGTTCGTTATGTTTACTGATGATACGTTCCTTTTGAGAAGTCATGTTTTCATTTAATTTCTTATACATTTCTTGAGTAGCTTGGCGATGTTCTACGATATAATTGTTAATGAGTTTTTGATTTAAATTAATATTAAAAGGATCTTTTGAATTCAGATGTCCATCAACTGGTTTTTGTTTTGTTACAGAATGTATTGAATTGTTGTAACCTAAAATTGCATAAGGCATTTGATTTAAAATATCAGTTTTTTTGTTTTTACTAATAATCACTCGTAAATGTTCAAATATAGTAGAATGGAAACGTTCTATGGACTCGATTCTGGATGATTGTTAGATTATAGTGAGGTTCGATATGGGTTGTTTGAAGAAATTCTTGAAAAACGCTGTTTTTTAGTTCGGTACCATTGTCCATTGTAACTATATTTGGTAATCCCTGATGTGTAATGAAAGTAAGTAATGATCGTACAATTTCAATACAGGCTGGACATTGTAATAGGTAGGCTTGAGCATATTTCGAAAATCTATCTATTATAGTTAAATACTGTTGTCCTTGAGCCTGAAAAGTGTCTATATGGATTATTTCATAAGGCTTAGAAGGTGTTGGAGTAATCATTAGCTTTTGAGGTGGTGGGTTTCTATCATATTTATTTAATTGACAATTTTCGCACATGTTGATGTAATCTGTAACATTTAATTCCTTTCCAGTAATATTTTCTTCTGATACGTGTTTCTGTTTCTAGAATTCCACGGTGGTTGGTTTTTCCTTCATGATAATTTTGAATAATAGTATTTTGTTTGTCTTTCTCTTTAATGTCTTCCAAGATAACATTGCATTTAACGAGTTTGAATTCTGAATTTTTGAATGTATTTCTACATATTGTATGCTACATATTTCCGGAAAACAATTATCAACTTTGAAGTAAAGTGCGTACGTAATTTTGGGTATGATAAATTCTTTAAAGAATTCTATGACATCACTTTCTAGGTTATTTTTTGAAAGTTGTACATTAGTTCTTGATTTTGTAGGGAAGATTTGTATTGTATTTGGTTTCGCAGGTGAATAATAAGCAAAGTCTATAATTATTTGTTTATTATAGATATTTAAAGGTTTTTCTGAAATTGGTATTCCAAGAATACTGTCTTCATGACTAGTGTGTACTGTTATGGCATCGTCGTCGTCATTTCGGCTTTCATTTTGAGCATCTTCCGGTTGTTCTACGTCAGATATAAGGGGTTATTCTCCTATATTACCAGATATTGAAGCGTTGTCATCATTTTCCCTAAACATCAAATCATTAAATTTGTCTATGTATTCTACTAATTAGTCAAATTCTTTAGTATGGATTTCTACTCTAGAAAGTGCATCTGTATTCGTATTGTTCTTTCCTTTCTTGTACATCACTTCCTAGTCATATTCTACTAGACGTAATCTCCATCTTACTAATCTAGAACTTGGTTCTTTTAATGACATCAGCCACTGAAGTGGTTTATGATCTGTTATAATTTTAAACTTGCGACCAAACAAGTACGGTCGGAAATACTTTGTAGCCCATACTATAGCTCGTAGCTCTTTTTCTATTGTGCTGTAATTTTGTTCTGATCCATTTAAAGTTCTTGATGCATAGGATACAGGTTTATCACTACCAATACGTCCTTGTGACAATATTGCTCCTATTGCTACGTTACTTGCATCTGTTGTAAGGTTAAATTCCTTCGTAAAGTCGGAATACTGTAGCAATGGTTCATTCATCAAAATGTTTTTACAATCCTCAAAGCATTTTATGAATTTGGGAGTATGTTCAATTTTTGCGTTTATCTTTAGGCAAAGAGTTAGCGGTTTTATTAATTTCGCAAAATCTTTAATACATTTTCTGTAGTATCCTAATAGACCTAAAAATCCTTGAATTTCCTTGGTGGTTTTTGGTAAAGGGTATTTTTGTATCGTAAGTTACAGCGTATAGTTACAGCTACAAAGTACAGTGTATAGTTACAGCGACCTAATTTGTCTAAGACGTCAGTTACATTAGGCAACGGCTATCTGTCTTCAATGGTTTTCTCATTTAATTTACGGTAGTCGACTACAATTCTCCATTTTTTCATGCCAGAAGCATCTGCTTTTTTGGGGACTACCCAAATTGGCGATGACCATGATGTATCACTAGGTCTATTCCTTGTTCTAACATGGATTTAATCTGTTTCTGTACCTCGTCTTTATGAATAAACGGATATCTGTAAGACTTAGAGTAGACTGGTAGTTCGTCTTTTGTCTTAATGCTGTGTATCACCTGGATGGTAAAAGTTAAAAGTTGGTTTTCGGTATAAAATATATTAGAATACTTTTTACATAGCTTAATAACATGATATTTTTCTTCTGGGTTCATATGAGACGTTCGAATCAGTTTTTCTACATCAATAATTTGTTTGTTGTCAGGGTTGGACATGTCAATTTGGTAAAGTGTCATTTTGTTTGAATGGAATTACTCTTATTGGTGTCATCAAAAACAGACAGATTTCTTTACTGGTTTTATTTAAGATTTGTATTGAAGCTAATTCATTTCTTGCAATTGTTAAGGTTTCTAGAATTTCTATATTTTGTATCTTCTGATGTGGAACTAATACATCACTATTTTTAATGTTTACAGGAATTTTGGTTATTAATTTTGATTACGGTTCGATTTTTATAGAATGAGAACATTTTTAAACAGTTTGTTGGTATTTTATAGGTATTTTACTGTGCGGTATTATTAAATTTTAATTTAGAAAATCTAATTTTGCGCTTAGTAATTTTAAATTGTCTAGTCCAATTAGGCCATCATAAATGTGAAAATTAAACAAGTAAAATTTTAAAGTTTCGTTTTGATTAAATTCAGAAAACATTGATATTTCGCAACAATAATCATGAGAAGAAGTTTGAAAGACAGTAGGTATTGTAAAAGGTTCATAAAATATTTCATTTTTAAAAAAATTATATACAATATCAGGATTAATAAAAGATTTTGCTGACCCTGTATCTATTAATAGTTTAAGATGAGGTTTCGAAATTAAAATGTAAGGCAATTCTTTTTTGTCTGACGATAGATGATACTCTACTAAGATTCGGTCTCTTGAACTGGGATTTCCTGAAAATCCTTAGTCGTCTCATGTTCGTTTTCATAGAATTCGTACTCGCTGTTAATGTCCTCGACATATGTTTCCTGTTGCTCGGAGGTGTCGTCTTTGGTGTTAAACAGTTCTTCGACTATTATATTTTTGTTTGCGCCGTGATTTCCAAATTATTGTAATTTTGATTCGGCTTTCTAAATTAGGAAGTGTTTCTTGTAGATATACTCATAGGCGTGAGTCGGTTTTGTATGGGTCTCGGATTGGAATTTCTTCCAAAAACTTGAGAATTACTTGGAATATTTTGAGCGGGTGGACTCGGATGTCTTTGTAGATTTATTGGTCCACGAGGAAATTGTGTCTGTTGAAATTGAAGGGATTGACGAATTTGATTGATTGGTATAAAATTGTTATTGGAAATCTCACTGGTGGATGGGTATTTAATATTTTCTTCTTCAGTTATGAACTCTAATGCTTTAGTTAAGCAATTCGGACGCATAGCTCGTATAGTTGGACCTAGAGGATCTTTTAGTCCTGCTAAAAATGTTTTTAATGCTTGCTTAATAAAATAATCTCTCTTACTAGTTTGTTCTGCCGGTATGGCGCTGTGCAAATCAATATAATTACAAATAGTATTGAGCAGATGAATTACACTTTCGTGAAATTATGGCGGTAATTATTGTGGTTTTTTTTTAAATTAACCAAATCTTGGTTCAAGTAATTTTCATTTCGTTGATCACCAAAATTTTGAATTAATGTTTGTTTTATGTTGTCCCAGGTATCACAACCGTTTATAGCGATAACGCTTCAGCTCTGCCTTCTAATTTATCTAAGATACCATTTAATAAAAGAACATTTTTGAAAACTACTTCGATCCTTACGTCAAAATAATACGATAAAATTGACTTTGATGCATTGATAAATCTATGGAATTTATTTGGATTTCCATCGAATTGTGGAATAAAGCTTAAATTCTTAATATCTAAAGCTGGTGGAGCCATTTTGTGTGTTTTTTGATTCTTATTTAAATTAGTTAAATTATTTGAAAGTTTTAACGTGTTAAATAATTCTTCTAAATCTACTTCGTTATTTTGATTGTTTTCGTTAAAGCAATCAATGGAATTTGAGGAGACTGGCATGAACAATTGATTGGTACTTATAGCATCAGTAACCTTGCTGAGTTGAATAATCGGCCTACCAATTTTCTCGATGGATGATTGGAACTTGCAGACCCTTCTTGTGCACTCACAACAGTATTTTTCTTTGTTTCGTTTAATAGTGAAACTCAAAGGATTATTCACTGTGAATGTCCCACAAAACTATCCTACCGACTGCGCCAGAAATACTTTGGATACTGATATAGATTTTAAAAACACAATTTTTATTCGCAAAATATGAATTTAATAATTTTTAAATCTGTTGTCTACTACAATCGTTCAAAAATCAGAATGTTCACAATAATGAATAACAATATTATATATACGTAAAATTGGCAATGTCAGCTATTAAGGCTTACGGTTCTCAACGGTTTCCTGCAATTGGTCGGGGACCTCTGCACATAACTTGTGTTTGCTATTTTGTAGTATTTTACTGTTTTTATTTTTTATATCAAAAGTTTTTTCTACCTCCCAAGCGGCTTTATTTTTTCTAAAAAAATATTTAATTTTATCAAATTCTCAAATGTTTTAATTTTTAACTACAAGTAAGGATACGTGAACCTGATACCTCTCAATGGTAACTTAGAAGATCGGTTCATATTACGCATGTAAAATATTTTGAAACTTATAACTTATTTTGTCTCCCCGACGACGTTAAACTTTATTAAAAACATTGTATTTTACATAATATTCATCAAAGTTAATTCTTTGCTATATTTAATGTAATGTAATTTACTGTAATGCAGGTGTTTCAAATCGGAATCCAGGAAAATTTACGTACATTCAAGGTAGGTCACAACTGCAAATCATATTCTTAAATTGTATGTTTCAAATAGAGATGTAACGGTTAGCTTAACTATATTGACGAATACATTATGAACGTATATGCTCCAATGTGGTTTTTCATAAAATCAAAACCTACATGTAAAAATGGCGCAAGTCATCTTTTCCACGCCATTCAGTTGTCTCGGTATCCATATAAAGAATTTCGAGATATTGTTGATGCTGTGTTCCAACGAAACGGATTCTTTGCCCACCACGAAAACGTCCTTCTCAGTATGATATCCGATGACAGGAACCACGTGCAAGAACTTGGGCTTTGCCATATTCTAAAGGCGAGAAGTTTGGCGTTAGAAAAGACATCTCCTGAGAAGGCTAGAGTGTTCAAAATTTCTCCCCTAAATTTTGACGCAAATTAATATTTTGTACGAACCTGGCAAGACACATTGTGTCGAACGCTATGTTAAACTTGTCACTGAGGCTTCCGCAGCAGTTTGCGGAAAATATGAAAGGGATGATGGATGGATTCTTATCAAAATATGCTACTTCTTCAAAATATTCTACTCGTGCTCTTGCACGAGTTGATTCCAGGAACACTATGCCTTACTTTAATACTAAATCAGAATGTCATCAAGAAGTAGCATACTTTGTAACTTATAGATACCAAAACAGTCCATTTTTACTGGTTAGAATGTCCTTAATGTATCAAAAAAAATTGTTTTATTGATAAAGTTTTTAGATAAAATATCTAATTATTTTTTCTACTATACCTTGAAACCAAACCATATTTAAAACTAGTGGATTGAGGTATGTATTATAATCTAGAAATAGAATAGCAGAGTTGTAAATGTTTATACTTGTGAATATCATGAAACTTACACAAAATTGAGACATTTTCAAAGTCGCTGTGGAAACAGATAGCGTCAAACCGTATATATCAATTGTTTTATAGCTTTTTGTAGTACATTAGCCAGCTTTTGTGTGCTAGTAGATATTTATTTAGGTGACAGATGATATTTTACTTTTGTTTATGTTAGCACTAAAAATCTTAAAATTAGAAAATATTCAAATGCCTTGGGGAGGCAGAAAATATTGTTCAATTTTAAACAACTCTCATCAAAATACTTGATAGCGCGTTAGGCAACTTTTTTGAGGTATTACATTTTGATACTTAAAAAAAAATAAATTGAACTTTTTCGCTTCACCCTAATGCACATTATTTGATACAGAATTTTCTCCTTTACTTTCGATTCTTTACTACACATTTTGGGTAACTGATAAATGCTCTCCCGAAAGAATCTTGGCCCAAATCTCGAAAGAATTTCACTGAAAAAATTAACTGGTGGTTTTTTGAAACTAACTGTTTATAGTCAAATGTTATTAGAGTATCGTATGAAAAAATTGTTGGTCTGATATAAAGATGGCACTACTATAATATATGTCGAGTATGATTCATTAGATGGTGTGTTGCGCAGTTTTAGATGCGTGCGTTTTGGATAAGTTCTGAAAAATAGATAAAATTTAATTTTTATTTGTAACTGGTCTTTGACTTGAGCGATGTTTTTAATTCTTAAATTAAACACACACAATTAAATACAATATGTCATTTATAAAAAATGTCGTACACAATACAACAACGCGTTCAGTGAAAAATGTTTTTAGAAAATTACGGTTAGATACTTACCGTTTGCACAATCAGCCATCTGAAACCACTATCAATCGAATTGTTCAAAAATTTCAAGAAAATGATTTGGTGGAAGAAAAAAGATCAATATATACTCGCAGTGGTTGTTCACAAGAGCATATTCATTTGGTACGTGAAAGTGTAAACCTGAAAATTCCTGAAGACCCAGAAATTTCCATTAGTCGACGTTCACAATCGTTTGGAGTCGGTGAATCCAGAACATGGCGTATTTTACGAAAGGATTTAGCTTTAAAGGCACATAAAGTTTAAATGATACTGGAACTAAAGCCACTGGATCATTAAAAACGTCGTGCATTTGTCAATTGGATCAAAGAACAAACAGACGATGTTTCTCAGAAAATTATCGTTTCGGATGAGAAAATTTTACATTCTAAACGAGTCACTGTTTGGTGTGCATTATCGTGAGGAGGTGTAATTGGGCCGTATTTATTTCAGAATGTTGCTGGTAAAGGTGTAACTGAGAATGTGTTCGATATTGTCAGATGATAACTGGATTTTTGTGAACTGAATAGAATAATATTGATCTGAAGGATATCTAGTTCCAGTAGGATGACTTTACACCTCGCTCTATTAATGAAACTATTAATTTATTGAGAGAAAAAATCCTGAACGAGTTATTGCAAGAAACGGTGATGCGAATTGTCTACCAAGATCATGGTAATTGACACCATTGGGTTATTTTCTTTGGGGTTACGTGAAAAGTCAGGTCTATAAGAATAATCCACAATCCTGTACTAAATTCCTGTACTAAATGATGAAATTACACTTTTAGAAATGGATGCGTTTTTAATGTTTCAATTAAAGAGACATAGTGGTAAAGTATTTTATTATGGATTCATTACTGTACCAAAAACTTTTAGCTAAAAATGTTTGATGGCTGGTATTTATATTGACCTAAATATGAGTAGGGGAAGAATATAATATGAACGAAAGGGAAGTATATTGTTTAATTGTTTATTTCCCGCACCATCTGACATTCTTAACACGATTCTTATTTAGATTTCATTACTTAATAATCAGGGTCTATCTTTTATATTAAATTTACAAAAAAAATGAATAGAACGCACCCAGAAAGTTTGATTTGGCCTGCTCCACCTCACGAGTCGAAAAAAAAAATCGGGAGTAGACGAAAAAAAAGACGCTTTTGGCCAACGGAATTCAGGATATCCTGTACCGCACCGCGTCCGAATAACCTTGACTTTATAATGCAGATTAATGTTTTTTTTTCGGACTGTTATTGTTTCGTTATAAAGATAGAATCCAACACCCACCTGACTGGACAGGCGTCGATAAAAAGTGGTCCTAACCGCACCTTGTCCACTTCCGCATCCTTCCGATACCTTCGGGATAATAGATTTAGCACATTACGAGACCTTTTTTTTATAATACGGGATGGCTAGACTTATTTATGCGCGATATATTAAAATTATATAGGGTGGGTGCAGTATAATTTCTAATCTTTTATATTAAAGCCATTATTTATTTGCATTTGATTTATTTTGTTATTTACATTAACATTATAATGTTATTATTATATGTAATATGTTATTGTAATCATGTATAAGTTAATTACAATATAATCAATATTTGTTTATGCCTAAATAATTATTAGTAAGTTAAGATGCAGTAAAATATCACGTACTAGACTTACAAGGTGTGTAAATAAAGTAATTAAACTGGTGGTGTAGCGACTTTTTGAAGTGTTGAGATCCCACCATCTGATGCGTCTTCAATACGAGTCCGCTCCTTAGAGCCATTTGGTAATCCGTAACAATTTTTTTCGTGAACCGGATTTTTCTGGTGCATTCTGAAAATGGGTGATCACAATTTCGAGTAATAGTACAGCGATACAGTTTTACGAAAGTTAAAACTTCAATAGCCCTATGAAAAAAGTGTTTTGTCCAGTAGTCAGGTTTTCAGAAGACCAGACTCAACTGAAGATAAACCTCGCAACGGAAGACCTTCAAATGCAAGGAGTGATGAAAATGTCCACAGAATCTGTTATCGGATTTCGTTATGATCGTTAGAACCATTGCTCATATTAGTCATGCCAATAAGATCATGCTGTATATAATAGAAGAATAATTGAGACCCTACCTGCTGCCACAAATTCCTCAGGAAAAATCTGGTTTTGCTTCACGAGAGAAGGAACAAGAGATCAACTCATAAATATATGACTGAATATTGAGAAATTCTGCAAGTATCATATACCAGCTATATGTTGGTGGATTACGCAAACGCATCTAGTGTCATAAAGAGGAATCCTCTTTGGATTATACCTCGAGAAATAGCATGAATAACATAATGATTTTGTCAGATTCGATGATGAAATGTCTACCATTTTTAAAATAGGAAAAGGTGCCCTTCAATGCTGCGCTCTTTTACGATTTTTAATGTTTATGAGGACTAGATAACTGGAACGAGACAAAACACTGATGAAAGTTTATCAATCAACTGGATGACGATATCAAACATGCACTATGTCTATAACACCACCTTAATAGCATTCTCTGAGGAAGAGATAGCGCGATTTCTCTAAAGGATTGAACAAAATTAGCACAGAATCAGTTCTTAAACTTAACTGAATGAAATGCCGTCTAACGGTCGTTGACAAATCTAAAACCTCAGCAGTTTTTTTACTAATGGGTTATTTATTATTAATACTTTTTAGGGCATTCACTCACATTACAATCTAATCACAAAGATCAATAAGTAAATTTTATCTAACCTATAATACTACTTAAAAAGCTTATAACTTAGCTCTTACTCATCAGTATCCTTAGATTTCTAATAAACTAGGTATACTAAAACTAACGTATACATTAAGAAGCACAACGCAATGCAACAATCCTAGCGATACTCTTTCTTGCGGTACTCCTGCATTAATTGTCTTAAGCTGAGAATAGTCTCCTTCTTGTTTCATTCTAAAATCTCTTTTTGAGATGTAGGATGCCAGAATATCAGAAAACTGTTTAGGTAAATACATCTTTATTTTATGTTTTAGACCTTTATGCCAAACTTTATCGAAAACCTATACCACATCAAGGAAGACTTTCAGGCTTTCTTTTCTTCTAGTGACTTTTCTATTATATTTGTAATTCTGTAAATCTGATCTATAGTGGAATGACTTTTTCTGAACCCAAATTGATGTGTCGGGATCATTAGATTATATTCATCTATGATTGATTTTGGAATTGATTTATCTATTGGTGGGAAGGCAGTTCAAAATCTAATGCGTCTTCAGTACAAATTTCAGCTGCCTACAGTTATTTCGTGGTCCGTAGCAATTTTTCTCGTCAACCGAATTTTTTAAAATGCATTTTCGAAAGAATTGACAATTTCAAGCAAGAGTCTTACGGAAACTTTTGCAAAACTTCAATGGACCTATGGAAACAGTGCTTTGTCAGATTTTAAGGTTATTTAAGGCATTCTCAGAAGACCGAGACTTGATTTAAGATGAATCGCAGGGAAAGCCCTTCAGCTACAACTACTGATAAAAATGTCAACCGAATCCGAGATGTTCTGCTTGTCGGTTGATGGTCAGAATAATCGGGAAAAGATCGGAAAAGAGTTAATATTGACTCACATAACCGTTTATCGTTGTTCAACTATTCATTTTGACCCATGAATTGGCAATGGAAAGTTGCCTTGGTTCAGAAAAATCTTTCGTAGAATGAAAAAGGCAACAATAGGGAAATATGTTTTGACTTAACTGATTGAAAATTACCCTCATTTTCTTCAATGCAATCTTATTACTTTACCTCGTATACGGACTTAATAAACATTTTTTAAAACAGAACAGCGTCAACTTATTCGTATCATTTTTCAGTATATTTTTTATTATTTAATTAGTATTTCATCTTGCTCACACAATAAAAAATCTAAGTTTTAAAATATGAAAAAGAGCTAACCATAATGTATACGAATCATTTATTTTGGATCATTTATTTAATAGGCTGGCGATGTTTCATACAGAGATGATAAGTGGAAATGCTCCACTCTCTGAACGCCAAAATATCTCAAGATGTCGGGCGTTTACTTGGATTAGAGAGATGCAACTATTCCGCCCTGAAGTCTGCGGATGTTCGAGTAACAGTCAACGACAGGAAGACAAAAATGTTCTCGTTAACTTAAGTCTGGACTATAAATGACTTGATAAAATTCTTTCTGTATCTCAGCTTTCAACAGAAACACCTCGTTAAATGCTCCGGACATGATGACATCATATCTAGGCAACTTCGCAAACTTTCCAGTAATCAGATCGTAGATATTACGAACATTATGAACTCCATCTTCAAACTGCTATACTTTCCTGCACTGTTTCTTGCGCGAACAACTTTTGTTGAGGTTGACTCATTTTGAAAGTGTAGATGATATACGCGGCTTTTGACGCACTACCAATCGACACGAACTTTTTTTTGAACGATTGTCAAATTATGCGGAATCCAATGCACACAAATCTTTTTCACGACTAAATGTTCATGTAAAATCTTGTGTATGCTTGACATACTTATACCTAGGGATGCCTTAATCTCATCACGATCTTGCTTTATAAATTCGTAATTATTTAATTATTATTTATTGATGATTGAACGACGACTATGATTGAATTTACTAAACCAGTGATATACAATGGTTTTAGATAGTGATCATCATTAAAAGTCGAAGTGAGTTGTTGAGATAAACTAACTGTTGTTGAGATACTACACGTTGAAAGTCGTAGAAATTTAGAGTTAATTCCATTTTTTGACTGAGATTAAATTTTCAAATCACTAAACAACACAAATAGCGTCGGTATGACAAAACGATCTGAGTACGTATACAGTCTATAATGTCAAACTTTACGATGTATATATCAGATGGGGCGTAGTAACACCACTGTTGTCAATTCCAGATACATAAATAGCAACCCTCGTCAAAACCACGGTAAACATAGAGTTTTTGATAATGTAATAGTAGTTTTATATTCTTTTTTTAAGTTACATTATAACTCCATATGTAATAATTTTGTTGGTTTATGTATCCTTTGAAAACAAAGTGCCCCTTATGGCTAAAAACAAAAAAAAACATTATAGAAAGAACGGCGATTTCATTAATAAAATTAAGCAAAATATCGTTTTCTGCTGACATATTTGAGTTTAGTCTGGGTCAACTAGAACACCACCAATCCTTTAAACCCCGGCCCCCTTTCGGTCATACATTGATGTAATTTATATAGTCTAAAGCGGCCCCTAGACCTACTACTTGGTTGCCAACCATGTTGCCAACTTGTTTGCCACAGACTATGCAACCTTACAATCAACATCAGTTTTTAAAAAGAAGTTGTCGTATAAACTATTTTGTTGTGTGTACAATTGAGATTCCAATTATATCAATAGTTATTAGGGCATCAAAATGACACATACGTTGCAACATAATTGCCAACATTAGGCTCCTCCTACTAATTTTTTTTTTGATTCCATTGCAACCGTCGGTGTAACATGGTATTGCAACTGCAACCTGCCCAGTGTCGTTCAACTTTGTTTGCAATATGACAAGTTGGCAACATTGTTGGCAGCCAAGTTGCAGGTCTAGGAGTCACTTAAGAGCTAATTTAAAACCTTAAAAAACTTTAATTGATATTCGTAAAGTAAGTAGTGCGATAAATAATAATACAATGGTATATTATATTGGTATAATAATATATTGGTCCTGTGATAGGCAATAAAAACTTTTAGTATATGTTACTTCTTATACTACTACAGCGGTGTCCAAGGCATTATTATGGTAATGCGACGGATATAGTGATCTGAATATTTATACTTAATCTTTGTTGATATGTCCTCTAGACAAGAGTATAAAATTCGACAAGGAGTCGCATTTCAGTCATGCCAGTCACTAATCTGGGAGAGGCCAGATGCCTTCTGAAAAGTTGATTATTCGGCAGTTGACAGACTTTTTGAGAGATTGAATGTTAGAAACAAATCAAGGGTATGAGGAGTGCTAATCGAGGTTAGTCCATAGCTGATGACCGTTGTTCGGAGTCTACGTTAAGCTGTAGATTCAATAACTGAATAACATTGCTGATTGTTGCAGCTGTGCAACCTTAAAATAAACTAAACTTATGTTACTACTTATACTATTGAAATATCTATTATTTATTTATAGCTATTAACTTTATTTTAAAAAATGTCTTTCGTTTGTAACATATCGATAGTTACATTATTTTCCCAATATCAGTAACAGATTCGTCGTAAGTTGGTGATGGCTTCCTTGGTAAATGTTAGATAGTCAATATATTGAAATATAAGTTTAACTACTTTACAAATGGAACAAGATGAGATTTTGGTATATAAGAAATTTTAAAATTTTTGCACTAGATGTTGTTTTCAGGATGATGATTATTTGGATAATGACTACCACTAGGTCACTACCACTAGTTTATTGGAACATCAATTGAATTATTGGTTATGTTTTGTTGATATATTTCGCAGTTAATTGTCTAGCTAAGGTAATAAGTATCATCATTGATTTTGATTCTAATATAATTTCCTAGCATTCTACATATCAAGTCTCAAACATACTCTAAGGTAAATAGATCACTAAATTTAGCTGGCTAGGGCACTAGATTGAAATGGGACTGTTCAAAAAAAGTTCAACTAACAACATACGGCCTCCAATTTTCATTAATATCTGAATGATTGTGGCGTGTTTATATATTATTTTCCTTTATTTGGTTTTTTCGCCACTATCTAAAACTCAAAAAATATCAAAAATACCTGTTCTTATTTAAAGAAATAATCACTGGGTAAAAACAAAAAACCAAACGGAGACAAATTTCTCAGTGATTCTTTTTTGTAATAAATTTGTCTAACGAACAAAATTTTAAAGATATCAAAATGTTATAAAAAATTTTACATACTTTTAACGTTAACGTTTCGGAGGGTACTCTCCCCCCGTTTTCAAAACTAAACTAAAAATAAATTATATTAATTTGTAATATATAAAGTAACGAGTGAAAGTTTTTATAACATTTTGAAACCTTTAAAATTTTGTTCGTTAGACAAATTTATTACAAAAAAGAATCACTGAGAAATTTGTCTCTGTTTGGTTTTTTGTTTTTACCCAGTGATTCTTTCTTTAAATAAGAACAGGTATTTTTGATATTTTTTGAGTTTTAGATAGTGGCGAAAAACCCAAATAAAGGAAAAAAATACTCCAATTTTCATGATAAAAACTTCTTGAAGATAACGTTGCACTGGCATGTTACCTTTAAATAAATCTTCAGCAGCACTAGTTTCTTCTACGTTCTCCCATTTTAAAAACCCACGCGCCGCCACTGTTTTTTGTGTTTCAATGATGTTTTTTACTACACCAATGTAATCGTTATCATCCATGTTCGGTCGATAATAATGCAGACCAAATTACTTTAAATGACCGTAAAAGGTTAAGGCAGGGGCTTTCTTTCTTAGCGAGCCAATAATGAGTGTTAATTGAGTAATTAATCGTCTCTGAGAATTTGAAGTTTTAGGCATTGATCTTGAACGTCTTTTATGCACCTTCAACGCTGGCAACTGATAACATCTCATGACAGTAGTGTGCATTCTCTTAGTGAGGTTAGTGATTTCTCAAAATGAAAAATTCCTCTCTCATAGGCCAATAATTCGACTTCTTTCAAATTCACTCATTTGACGATAAATTCTACATGTTCATGCTCTAGGCATTTTAATATAATCACTACTAAACTTCTTAGTGTTGTTTTTTGTCTTGTAGGGTATAAAAAGAGCGTCAAAAAATTTCAATCGGGTAAAAAGTGTTGTTTACATCACAACTATTACATATTTCTGTATTAAACGCCAATCGCTTCCTCTTTGCCATACCACCTATGTTTGATGAAAAAACATACTAGTCTATATATTTTTCTGTCGCTTTTTATAATATTTTTCCATTTTTTTCCGCAAAAAGTTGTACCTGTAGACAAAATTAATTAATCGACCCATTTCCAAACTTATTTATAATTGAAATAATGTGTATTAACAAGAAAGTGTTGAATCGTTAGGAAATTGTGGCAACAGCACCAAGTCTGGTGCTGTAGAAACTTTCTACTGTCTGGAGGTGTGAGAAGTTTTCATTCGATGGAAATGTCATCGAATGAAATTCTTCTATGACAGAAGTGAATTATGGTTGTTTCTACTGTTTAGGAATAATTGTTTCATTCTGTTATAAAACTCAGTGACTAGAAAACTCTCTGTTTTGCTCACTTTTTGTTGTTTTATGCTTCATAAACAAGAAAGTTATAATAAATTCCTCAATATTGAACTTTCGGGTAACTTTTGTGACAGTCACTTTTTTTCTTAATATCCTCTCAATGAGATGTACATATTTATTAGCAGTCATTGGAGCGAATTTAAATTGAATTTTCATTCAATTCAATTTCGTGTCAAACTTTTTGGTGGCCCTGATTATATTTTTTGTCTTTTATTTGTTTTTTATACTGAAATTCGTGTATGAAAACACTTTCTACACGTCCTGTCTGACAAATCTCTTTCTCTATTTCCCATATGAAGTTTTATTTTTAATCGAACTTACAGTAAAGTACATATTGAAAAGTATATTATATACAAAATTTCTGAATTATTATATAAAATATTATGCATTTAGATATTAAAGGCCACGCTCAACCATTAACTGTAAAAATTCATATTTACTAGTTTCAGAGACATCTATACTTGAGATACGAAAATTAAATTACCATGTATTAATGATTAAGAACAGGTTTCTTCATAATAAAAACTACTGAAAATTGCCATTTTCAGTAACTGAAGTATTTATATGACTTAACATGTTCTACTCATAGATTAAGAACATATTGTATCTTATTTTATGTTAATGTGCATTAAATATTAAAGTAAATGCATATAAACTAGACTAAGGACTTTTCCGTATCTTGAATCATAGGTAATTATCTATGGCAATACATAATTCTATTTATGAATGTTGTTAGTGTATTTTTTTAATTAATTAAGGAAATATTTTGAGGTTCGGAATTAATGGAAAACACTGAGAAATTAAACACTAAGATATCATATAGCAAAATCTACTCATCAAACTATAGGCAACTACTAATACTTGAATTAAGTCGAAAATTGTGAATACAAAGCGAAATATTTTTTTATTAAAATGATATTTATATGATTGGTAATAGTGAAGATAATATTAGAAGATCAATTTCTGGTCGATTTAAGATCTTTCTTTATTCTTATTGATAACTTATTTTCATAAACTGCGATATTTCTTTAAAAACAAACTGAAATCAATCTATAAATGGATAATGGAAATTTCTTTAGATTATGGAATTCAAATTTTAACACTTTTTGATGATGATAGTTAAAAATCTAGATGATTTAATATAGAATGATTTAATCATTTATTTTATAAACATTAAATGAAATATGTGAATATTAGTATATATTTTCATTATATTATACTCATTCAATGCAGTATAAACTGCATTGTTTCGGAGATTTCAAATATTTAATTTTTGAATATACTTTTATTGGATATTAAATAAATTGAAAACGATTCAACAGCAACTAAATATACCGTACAGAAATAGTATACGTAAACCTTACAGTAGTACATGAACGTGGACCAATCAAAAGTCGCCAACACTGACAATTCCCAGCCGAATATTCAGAGTATCCGTGATTGACGAGCGGTTTTTAAATCATTACGGTTTTGTTCTTAAATTATTAGGGAAAAGTATTGTAAGTTGAAGTAACATACTGTGTGAAAAATTGTGTTTCCCTCTCATTATACAGTGTCATTATTCCATTTCAAAATATTTTATAATTACAAAAAGAAATTTCTAATTCCTAACCTAACTGTATTTTATAGTACGGTTGAATTTATTGAAAAGTTTATTTAAAATGGAGTTACAAGGAATATTTTTTGCAATGTTACTTTCAATTCTTTCCGTTCAAGGTTTAAAACAAGGAGAATGTGAAGGTATGGTTTTAAGTTCTTTTGTAATTTGTAAGTTATACTCTTCCAACTGAATTTTTTTTAGTATGTATAAAAGTACTGGATAAATTTAGGAATACATTATCAGACAATGTCCTCAAAGATCACAAGAAAATTGAAAAAGAATTTAAATCGTACTGTAAAGATTTAAGAAATAAAGAAAACAGATTTGTAAGTTTAAGACTATGTCGATTATCTTGTTACTAGTTTAATTATTAAATTGAACATTTTTGTATTAGTGTTACTATCTGGGAGGTCTTGAGGAATCTGCAACAGGTATATTAGGTGAAATGTCAAAGCCTATATCATGGTCATTACCATCAGATAAAATTTGTGAGAAACTGAAGAAAAAGGATGCCCAAATATGTGAATTGCGTTATGATGTTCAGATTGATTTAAAAACTGTTGATCTGAAGAAACTGAAGGTAAGGGATTTGAAAAGAATTTTAAATGATTGGGGTGAAGATTGTGAAGGCTGCATTGAAAAAAGTGAGTACTTGAAGAGGATAGAAGAATTGAAACCAAAACACACAGAACTGTAATAATATTGTGATTAGTTATTTTTAAAACCAAGGACTTGAAGATTAAATATTACAAGGAATAAAATGTATGAAATAAAAGAATATACTGTGGGTATAACTAATGTTTTATGTTTGTACCAGAACACCTTATTACAGAAGTTTCTTTTAACTGTAGGTAAATTATTTTTAGTTTATAAGCAACTATTTATATTTGTAATAAAAATAGTCAATTTTGGCACTTGTTCTTTATTCCATAAATTTTAAAATTTTACACAATATCATGAATTTTTTTCTAATGGAGTTGTAAAAAAATGTTTCAGTACTAGATCTGAGCATCACTTAATATCTGAAAGTTTATATAAGTAAAAAGGTTTTTTTGGAATATGTTACAGAAACATGAAAACATAATAAAATTTAAATATACTGTTCTATTTTCCACAATTTCTTTAATTTACTATTAATAGTATTATTTTAGTTTTGTTTCAGTACATTATTTAGAAAGTCGAAAGAATTTTTAGTGGTCTTTTTATTTACATCAGCTATGTTTAAATATTAAGTTAACATCCTATATATATCAAAATCATTATTGTCGAATTGTAAAAATCAGTCTAACATGAAAACTAAAAAATTAATTTATTATGTGGCCCAATCTGGGAAGGTATCAAAATCCCATATTAGACCTCCTAGCCATGGATACAGGGCAAATAGTGTAGCTAGAGAAACAACAACTACTCCCAGACCGGCTTTTGTTAATTCTTTGGATGGCATGTTACAAGGGGCTGCTGCAATGGCCATAGGTGGTGTAGATACGGGTAAACAATAAGAGAAGGAACATCCAAGAGTAGCAGGCATCATGAGATACATGGGATGGATTTTCGCCACCTAAAAAAAATTATATCTGTAAATTATGGTCTCATATGGTACATGCAATAGTTAAATGACGATTATGATGAAGGCGCTAAGTATTAGGTGATCTCGAGAAATTTATTTAACTATAACTCTTCAGGTTTATTGATTTCTCTATATTATATTGGTTGCTAGTGGTTTTCCCCGCCGTATTTTTATTAAAAAAAAAATATCGAAAAAAGCAACAATTATAACAACAAATGAATCAATGATGTATTCTCCATTCACGACCTGCCCCCATCTCCTCTGTCCATTTATTGCTGCTGTTTCACTTCAAATCGCCGGGGCTGTATTCGAAGAAGTTAAGTCAGTTTTTGAGGTCCTTATTATTGGCAAAGGTTACGCCCTCATTGGTTGGACAGTGAGCGGAAGAGGGAATAATCGGTTGGCGCAAAATCTAGAGAGTACGGCGGATGCGGAAGAACCTCCCAATAAAAATAATTCAGGGTCTCCTTGACGATGTTTGTTGTGTGAGGTCGTGTATTGTCGTGGAGCAAAATGACTTTACCTTGTCGCTCAGGTCGTTTCAATTAAATAACTCCATTTACATGGCGCAGCTGTGCGAGGTAGCGTTCCTTGTGAACGTGTTCCTTAGAACAATTTATTGTTCTTCTCCAGCAATTCCCAGTACACGAGACCCTCCCAGTTCTACCAAATGCAGATCATGGTCTTTTTAGGATGGAAATCTTCTTTAACTCTCGGCTTTGTATATCCTGTGGCCACCCATTCCATCCTGTGGCCGCGGGTGAAATTTTGAGCAGCTTTGTTACGACGATTTTCCTTGTTTTCGTCGGTCCAAATGCATATCATAAACTTCTTCGTATGTAAATTGGCTTTTGTGTTGGTTGAAGGGTCGTCTCTCTGTTTATGCCATGATCTCTTACGCTTAACACTATTTACAAAAGTTAAGTTTCAAATATTAGTTATTGTTATTTTTTTCTTTGCCACAAGCTAACAAATATATATGATCATTTGATAGCAACGAATACTGTATTTGAAGTTGGTTTTCCATTTAGTGTGAAATACTTCGGGTTTTTAAAAGATTATATGTGTTTATGATATTGTGTGAGTTTCTGAAAAGAACCCAAACAATAATAATATACAAGAGTACTGCATATAGTATAGATTGTTTTATGCAATAGCATTATGCCAGAATTTTCTCGATATTTATTCTACCGATACTTTTCTTTATTTTTGCATTAAAAATCATAAAAACATATAACAGAGTGGTTCGCATCTTCTATAATCCGGTGACTGGTAGATCAAAATGCTGCGTTGCTTGTTGCGATTGGTATTTGGATGGGTGACCCCTTCCACGTACTGCGTATTGTATTTCAGTAGGCAAGAATGTGGCGTCCTAAGAAATCTCCTCTAAAGGAATCTACTTTAAGGTATTCTACCTTAATAACTCGCCAATCCGTAAAGTTCTCGAGGTACTCAACAACAAACCAAGGATTGAGAGCCCAAGGGGGTACTGACTGGGTTAATACGCAGCTGGGGAGCGTGCTTCGGTGTTGGCAGTTAAGCTGTAGTCCAGTTGCTAAATAAGGATTAATCATTGACGCATCTCTAACGTAAACGATAGGGAGCATTAATATTTAACAGTCGGAGAGTATTTTGCCTCGAATTGTTATCCAAATTAATAAAATCACTTCTCAAAATATACGTCTTTGTTATATTCATATTTAAAAGCAGAAAAGCCTCGGCCAGTTCATACTGCACCCCAATGTTGAATCCAAAAGAGTAACAGGACAAGCGTAAATGGTGGGATAACGAAATAAGTAATAAACTTATTTGCCATTGCAATAGTTCAGTATTTTGGGTATTATTTTGTTAATTGTCTCAAAAGTATTTAAATCGGCACATAACAATCCTTTGAATGATGTGAAAAATAACGACTGTTCTATTAATCTCGTTGAAAAACCGTGCTGATGCAACGCACCAATAATAAATTTGGTATAAAACTAAAGTTAACCCCCATAGTGAAACATGTAAGATAGCAGAATGAAATATATTGAGATTATATATACTCGAATATAGGATGCAAGTATTAACTATGCAAGTATTCTTGTGGTTCTGTTAAAGGTGCTAAAATGCCACAAGTTTGTGTGCCACGTCGACTCGGGCAGCTATCTAAACTTGAAAAGAATGGAACTATTGGTATGAAAAAAGCTGGTGTAGGTTTGGTACTTTTATAAGGAGATTAATAGGTTCGGGGATGCGAGATATGCACGGGTAGGATGTTCTGGTCATCCTAGAAGTATTTAAGGTACACTACAAGTATTTGACTACACTTACAAAATACTTCCAAGCTGCCAATTCCTTTTGAATCAGTTTTTCTTGAAAACAGAAATCACCTTCCTTATTTGGAGGTCCAATAAATAAGCTTTCTTTTAGTTTTGCATCACTTAATTGAGGAAATATTTCTTTTAGGTACTTGAAACCATTACCCCTCTTTGTCCATGGCAATTTTTATCTTAATCTCCAATTTGGTACTTAAAATATAAAAGATAGGCTTTTTGGACTTCCTCGGATATAGGATCTAGCTTGTGACTTTAAAATAAATCGTCCGCATATATAACAAAACTTATCCACCCGATTTTTGCAAAGTTGGCTACTAGAACTTGCCATTTTATATAAAATCGACTTAAACACTTGACTGTACTGTAAAAAAGGCAGACACAAACTAAACTATAGAAAACAATAAAACTGGCCTTAAAGGTTCGTAGAATACTGTAGAAATACCCCCTCTACGGTCTTGTGGTCCGTACCCCATGATATAAAGGAGAAGTACTTGGAAATGAGACGTGCTACGCTATTTCTGTGAAAAGGTGTTTTAATAACTACTTAAATGAAATGCAAAAAGAGCATTCTTATCAATATTACAAAAATCATGTCGACCTGTGTAATCGATCTACAATATTCTTATTATAACCATTCACTTCGGCCATCTCCCACTCAATTTTATTACTTTGTTATAACTGATTTCTATCACTATCACTGATTTCTAATGATGTTGATAATTCATTTAAAATATTATGGTTTTAATAGCAGTGGTGATTTAGTATGTTAATATCATACTCACCAATGACATTTCGGCTAAAACTGGTAAAACTACATTAGCCACAGCCACGTTACTGGAAAACTGAGTGAGGAAAGTTGCAAACATACATGAGATTACCATAACCCAGAAACGCGGTAGCATTGCTACTCCGTGCAGATGATCTGCTATAAGTTGGCTCATGCCACTAGCTTTAGAAGCTTCAGCCAACGAGAAACCACCTCCAAGAAGGAAGATTAAACCCCATGGCAGCTTTTGATTAATAACCTGTTTAAAGAAATACACAAGTAATGAATAAAAGTTATATTTAATACAAATTATTGTGAACGTTTTACAGCGGCAGCGGTTTTACATACTTACCGACCATGTTATCAAAGCAGGTGAAGCAGTTTTTGGTCTTTTGGTTTCATCTTTACTGAACATATATATAAAATCTGGTTTGGCGGGGATCATGAAAAGCAACATAACTACTATGATAGCAGCTGTAGCGTCCTTGACCTAAAATGAAAGTAAAAATTAAACCAAACAATAAATTTAAAAGTTCACGTATTCGTTTAATTGGAACATCATAAATGAAATCATTCTAAATGTCTTTTTTGGTGGAGTTTCTTCATTTGGACAATTAATAATAAAAAAATCAAAAAAATCAAATAGCTGGTGATGCTTAGACATATTAGTAGTATAAGGTTGTCATTAGGAAGCCACTAGTTTTCAGTTCTTTCTCAACTTTTAACAAGGTATTGGCTAGATAGTTACTTGTGTTCAAGTTTAAGTTAAAACATGTCTAAATCAACAAATCCATGCAATCAAAGAGGTAATTTCCACAATAAATAAAGGACAAACTTTAACAATGTAAACCATTAAAACGAGAAAATGGCATATGGAGAAAATACTGTTCATTAGTGCCGAAGTCATAAAGTGATTTGAGCATGTCTGCTGATTATGTCATTTTATTAACTGACCAATTTGAACAATCCACCATTTTTTACCAGAAGTTTTCCTTTGATTATTTTGTAGCGTATTTAGTACACACTAAAAAATGTGTGTTTGTCATCAAAAATGTAAATCGTACCAGTCGTTACTATATTTGAACATCTCGTAGGGGAATAATATAGTCTTATAAAATCCGTGTTAAATATCAAAGGCCAATCAGCTTCGGTTTGGGTGTTTTGGTTCGTTTTGACTTTTATAATTGGTCTTTGAAAGCACTAAAGACATTCAGATCAAAAAGTATATTCCAGAACTTTCTGAATCTAGAAATTGAATAATGCTAAATAGATAATAAAATCCAATAGATTAACATAAATAATATTTAAAAAAAAATAAGTATAACAACCAGCCGGTCGCGTTGGTGCGGGCGGTAAGAGCAGCGGCCTGCCGCTGCTGTGCCGAAACCGCACTAGAGCGGTAGTTGGTTCGATTCCAGCGCTCGGATGGTTGTTTTTCTTTCTTTTTTCTGTTTGTTTACTTCCTAAATGTTTGTGATTGTTTCTGAATTGTCGCTGAATTAATGAAAAAGGAAATATCGTGTAAAGGGCATCGAACTTGGAAGAGCTACAAATTACATATCGTTACAAATTGATGATGACCAAATTGTTATTACAAAAGGAAAGGTCGACTTAGAATGACGCGAAAGCCTCGGGAAGGATACATAAAGCGGGAGCTGGAACTGAATTGAATTGAGCAAAACCTGAAAAGATAACCGGAGGATCACAAAGTTAATATAAACTAGGAAAACTATAGGCTATTTAAATCAGATTTGCTAGAGTCCAGATATTACAAAACAATGTAGATATAACATAGATAAAGTAGTAGATATAAAACAGACCTTCGTTAAAAGCAGCTTGATCTATAATGCAGAAACGTAGATAATTACGGAAGGAAACTTGAGGTGACCGAAATGGACTTGTTTAGATCTATCCACCAGGGATGAAATCTGGTTTCAGAAGGTTTTACGACGTCGAGTGTGTCTTTTTCACTATGAGCTTTTTTCCTTTCATCAGACCAAGTTGTTCCGGTCTTCCTACATTTTACTCTCGGGCCAACCTCCTAAACGTTGTGTCCCAATAAATAAATGTTAACCTCCCAAACGTTGTTTCTGAAATAGTTTCTATCCTGAATTTCATTTTGTGTAATATTTGCTGATCTTAGGTCCTCTTTAATTGCAGCAATCCATTTAATTGTTTTAATTTTAGCTCTACTCCTATATTCAAAAAAATCAACTATTTGTCTATTTAGCCTACTCGAATTCATCCGTTTTATGTGTCTGTAAAACTTCAGTCTCCTTTTTCTCATATCGCTATGTATATCTGTGTATTGTTTAATTTCTTGGTTTTCTCAAAGTCGGTATGTTGTGCTATTTATTTGTTTGGGGCCTAAGGTCTTTCTTCTGATTTTTCTTTCTTTTCAATCTCCTCGATGTCTTTCTTTCTATTCAAAATGGGCCTTTCTGCGCCATATAGACATTGTGGTTTAATAACTGTGTTGTAATGTCTCAGTTTTGTGTTTTTAAATATGCATTTTTTTGTTGTAAATATTTTGCGTAAGTCTCAAGGCAGTTTCCATTTTGTGATATCTACCCTTATTGGCTGCTTTTTCCAACCCGGTTTCCATGATTATTTTACCCAAATATTTAAACTGAGAGACTAGTCTGATGTTACCATATTTTGTTTTTAGAAATGGTGTTCTTAGTTTGTTGCAGGACATGTATTGTGTCTTTTCAAAGGAAATTTGGGTCTTACCTTTTCTGCTGTTTCTTTTAGGATTTCAATCTGTTGTTGTGTTAATATATTTTGAGCTAAAATTGCTATATCATCAGTAAACGCCATCAAATCTATTTTGATGTTGGTTCTCCCCAGTTTAATGGGCTGGTCAATATTCAGTGCCGATTTTTTTTTACACTCCACGCCTGTATTACTTTTTCTAGAATGCAGTTAAATAAGAGTGGCGAGAGTTCATCCCCTTGTCTTACTCTAGCTTTAATTTCGAAAGGCTCTGACGTCATCCATGAATTTAACGTTTTACCTTGTGTTAGTTAGTGTTGCTTTAATAACTGTCAGCGTTATCAGTTCTAGTCTTTGTTCTTTCAAGATTTGGAATAAAGATTCGCGGTCAATAGAATCGTATGCTTTTTTGAAATCCACAAATGCACAGATGATATTTTTATTATATAGTTTTTGCTGTGTTAGGATCAATTTTAGATTCAAGATCTGTTCCGGGCTGGATCTGCCCTGTCGAAAACATGTTTGATATTCACCAATTTTAGGTTCTAACTGTCCCTGTGCTCTGTCTAGTAGACATTGAGATATAATTTTGTAACAAACTGGGAGAAGAGATATCCTTTTGTAGTTTTTTACATCCGTTCTATCTCCTTTCTTATGTAGTGGACAGATTAGAGCATCTTTCCAATCTTCCGGAATCCTTGATAGTACCTGGACTAACGGATTTTAAAAGTTTAGCAGTGATTCCATCTTCAACAGAAGCTTTGTTATTTTTAAGTCGTTTGATTTGCCTAATTATTTCATCTCCATTCGGTGGTAAGGAATCTGGGTTTGTTTAGGTTTAGTGTTGGTAATATGTTTAAGGGCTCAGGGCAGTTTAGTAGATTAAACTTGAAGAGATTTACCAAGAGAATTTAACACCAAAACACTTTTATGAACTGCTCGACGCACGTTTTGCTAACCATGTTAGCATCATCAGGAGATGATTTCATCTTATCTTTCATCTCCTGATGATGCTAACATGGTTAGCAAAACGTGCGTCGAGGAGTTCAAAAAAGTGTTTTGGTGTTTAGTGGTAAATCTCTTCAAGTTTAGTGTTTCACACCAAAGGTTCCAATAGAAGAATTGAGTTTAGTATATGTTTGGCAAGTTCTTTGCAATTGTCTTGGTTATTTAGAGCTAATTGTCTGTTTTCCTTTCGGAAGCAAAGACTTTGGTGTTGAAGCCTGTTAATTTAGTTTTAAATGTTTTCTAAAAATTTCGGGTGTTATTTTTTTTGGAAATCTTTTTCTATTTCATTAAATTGATTTTTTTCATATTTTCTTTTAGTTTGTTTAATTAGCAATAATCGATGTTTCTTTTCGTATTTCCAAAAAGATTAAGTTTATTTCTGTTTTTTGATTTTTCCACTCCTTAAATACCTTATTTAGGGTTAATACTTCTTGCTCGCAAACTTCATTAAACCACGGACGTTTTCTACGTTTTCGTAAAGGGACCAGTTCTGTGGTGGTTGTTTATCAAGCTCTTCTGTTAGGGTCGGTTTTATTTTCGTAGAGTTGAACTATTGGATTAGTAGTCTCTTTTGAATAAGATTTCGAGGTTTTAAGCTAAGTTTGATTCTAGCCAAGTAGTAATTCCTGTCTATTTTAGCTCCTTTCCTAACTTGAACATTCAAAATCTTTTTATAATTGGGGTATGAAATGGTAACATGGTCAATTTGAAATTCACCCATGTACGTGTTTGGGCATCTCCAGGTCTTTTGTTTTGTTATTTTCTTCTTAAAATGGGTTGATATTATTTTCAGATTAAACTGTGAACATAGTTCAACCAATTTTCTGCCATTATAGTCGGTCCATTTATGAGCGGGAAAACTGCCGATTATTTTTCTGTACTTTCTTTCTTTCCCTAGTTGGGCGTTGAAATCACCCAATAGTATTTTTACATGGTTTGAATGAAGAAATAGACTTTTCCAAAATTTCCCAGGACTTAATTACTGTTTCAGGATTAGATTTATTTTCTTCGTTAACTGGGAGGTGTGCATTGATTAATGTATATTTTTTGTTAGCACACTTGAGGGATAGTGTCATAAGTCGATTATTTACTGGCTGGGCATTAGTTATAGACACAAGAATGGTTTTGAGATAGTGAAAGCAACACCAAGATGTGGCGTATTTTTGAGCATTCTTTTGTCCGTTTTACTTTTAAATAGTCTGTAGTTGCCGAAGGCCAAGGTGTTATCATCTGTCAACCTGGTTTCTTGCAGAGCTAAAATTTTGATGTTTTGCTGATTTAATGTTTGCCCCAATTCGTGTAATTTTCCTGAGCGCAGGGGTGAGTTGATATTTACCGTTCCAAAGAAAGTTTTTGTTTTCGGTTTGAGACGATGGCCAGAGGTTTCTGACTCCCTCTGAAGATTTTGCGTTTAAGCCCGGACGCCCCAGAATCTGAAAGTCCAGTTGTACCAGCAACACTGGTAGAGGATTGTTTACCTCCTGGGATAATTTTGTAATTACTAAAACGCTTCATCTTGTACTTGGAATTAAAATTTGAACCATGACGGTTCAGAGGTTAAGACTGGTAGGGTTAGTTCCAGAATTTAAATCTCAGCCGCAATACTGGTAAACAGACGCTGACCACTCAACCGCTTGATACCAGTCAGACGCTAAGTGGATTTAGTTTTTGCCTTGGTTCGGGGCTGCTTATTTTGAGATATTCGCAGCTGTCCATTAATATCTAATGGAATTTTCACTATCCACCACCTGTGACCGGTTGGATATAGGTTTCTGGCCTTAAGCCGTCATCAGCTGGGCTAAAGCTGAACGCCCGGAGAGCGGAGATGAAAGAAACAACTAAAGCCATGACCATATAAATGGGTCATGCAATCACATGCAGCACTGCCATTCTATGGTAAACTGCCGCGACAGATAAACTGTGCGAGATTGTTCGTGGCCGGTCTAACCTCGGGTAAGTACCAGGTCTGTTCAAAAGATAATGAAGTGGACTCGTGGAGAAAGATACTAAAAACAAAGAAAATACACCCGCGCTCCACGTTAGTGCTTTGTCGTTCCCCCATCCGCCATCCAAAGCACCAGCAAGCGTCTCCGAGGACCGGTTTCTAGCCTTAAGCCGTCATCGGATGGGCTCAAGCTGAACGCCCGGAGAGCCGATGAAGGGAATGACTAAAGCCATAACCATATAAATCGGCCATGTCGAATGGTGACTGCAATCACATGTAGCACTGCCATCCTGTGGTAAACTGCCGCGACAGATAAACTGTGCGAGATCGTTCGTTGCCCATCTAACCTCAGGTAAGTACCAGGTCTGTTCAAAAAATAATGAAGTGGACTCGTGGACAAAGATTTTAAAAACAAAGGAAATACACCCGCGCTCCACGTTAGTGCTTTGTCGCCCCCCCCCCCCCCCCGAACGTTCAGCTTGAGCCCAGCTGATGACGGCTTAAGGCCAGAAACCGGTCCTAGGAGACGCTTGCTGGCGTTTTGGATGGCGTTTTTAAATTGACTGCGATGTGAGTGTCCAGGTTTCACTTCCGTGTGTCATAATGGGCAGGATGCACTGATCGAAGACTCTTCTTTTCAGGCAAAGTGGGAGTCTGCTCTTAAACACTATGTTGAACCTGCCAAATGCCTGATAGCCACACTTAGCACGCCGTTCCACCTTCCGGGCGGCATCCCCCTCCATTGAAATCCTCTGCCCAAGATATATAAAGTGGTCCAGAATCTCCAAATCTCTTCCTAAAACTGAAATTCTCCTGACCTCAGCGAATTTATTGAACATAACCTGATTCTTTTTTATGTTTGTTTTTAAGCCAAATTGTTCACCAGCCCTTTGCAGTTCTTGTATGCGCCTTTGCAGCTCCTTTGGGTTTTGTGTGAAAAGAGAACGATATTATCTGCAAATCTAAGAAGGTTTAAGTTTAAACCATTGATCTTTACACCATCTTGTTCCCAATCCAAAGTACGGAATACTTCCTCAAGAAAAGCCGAGAAAAGAATAGGCGATATTGCGTCACCCTGCCTTACACCCCGTTTTACATTAATTCCCACTTCAAGATCATCAAGGTGAATTGTCGCTGTAGCTCTGTAGTAAAATAATTTTATATTGAAAAAATACATATTTAATCTGATGCACTACACACCACTTATATCTGAACGTGTAAGTAAAAAGGACATTATGAAATCCTTTAAGATGTCAAGTATTATGGTACATTTGTATTTAAAACTTTTACTTCGAAATATCGGGCTGCCCGGAAAATTCTTCTCTTCTGTTGGACTTTGTTATTCGACTACGTGAATTATTTAATTCCGAATTTGAATGGTATTGTTTTGGAAGAGATATGCTTTCTTCAGGACGGCTCCACATATCGTACCACATATAGTTGTATGATATGCGGAACCGTCCTGAAGGAAGCATATCTCTTCCAAAACAATACCATTCAAATTCGGAATAAAATAATTCACGTAGTCGAATAACAAAGCCCAACCGTTCCTGCGAACGGAAGAGAAGAATTTTCCGGACAGCCCGATATTTCGAAGTAAAAGTTTTAAATATAAATTTACCATAACACTTGATATCTTAAAGGATTTCATAATGACCTTTTTACTTACACGTTCAGATATAAGTGGTGTGTAGTGCATCAGATTAAATATATATTTTTTCAATATAAACTTATTTTATATATTTCTTTTCTTTTATATCAAAATTTAATGGTAGCATCAATATATAAAAGTAACTAACAAAAAGTATTTTAATTGACATATTTTATGAATATTTATTAAAAATGCTAATACAATTTGTTCATTATTCGATCACAATTTTGCTTGATTTTGGTTTGATAATAGACAAAATATAGCTTTGTCATCATTTGGCTTGTTTTTACTAGATATTGAAAGTATATTTATGCACACGTTGAAAAAGAAATTTGCGAAAGAGTTATATTAGGTGTTTGCTGTTATAATTATCTATTACGTTAAAATCATTCGTCCACTAAAAAAATCTAATATAAAACTAACATCCAAACATGTTTTCTTCAAACCAGACTGATTTTAACTATCTTAAGTGATACTGATTTTAAAAATCTTAAATTGATACTGATATTAAAAACTTTATTAGTAACCAAACATGCATTCTTGTTATGAAACAAGACTCAAAATCCATGTAATTTTTTTGTCTACATAATGAATACATGCAATACTACTTAAAAAATATTGGAGTAGTTTATTTAAATTGTTCGCAGTAATTTGTAGCTGTTGCCAAGTGGTATAAGCGTCAATGTAACATGTTTAGATATCACATTATAATGTGACCTAGGTAATAACCTAGGTCACTGGAAAAGTTCCTGAAAGTGAGTAATCCTAATGGTTTAGATATTTCGTTAATGTCAACATGGTAAATTTGATATATTATGATAAACTGACAGATCAATAAAATATTAAGTAGTTTCATTTATATAGTGGGTTAAAAAGCAATTTTAGAAAATGAACGAACTATCGCCTGAATATGTTTCTGCCAGGTTTTTACGGTTTTAAATGTCAGCAACTCAATGCATCGAAAGTCTTCATTCGGCTTTTGGCGATAATCAAATGGGAATATTTACATGCTGTTTACTGGAAACATGGATACTTTAAGGGAATTGATAGAGATTGATTGGCTTGTGATATACAATAAGATTTAGACATCTCAAGACATTGATAATAAATCAATATATCGACACCTTCATTCTGAAGGGTGATTTTCTTAGTGTGTCCAAATTTATGATAGGGGTCGCTGTCAAACTAACTATGAGTTTGCACGCAAGTCTGTAAATCTGTGTCTCAACAGTCTGGCAAATCATCATGAAACGTTTAACATCAGAGTAACGCTCTAATTGTAGACATTTGTTATTCATTATATTAATCGGTGTTTCTGTGCGTCAAACTTCTTGAATTAGAACTTCGTCATGTATTCGCCGAATTATAGACAAATTCCGAACGCATTCCACGCTGCCCGATATTAAAATAAGAACAAGACAAAAAACTGTGCGTTCCGAAGAAAATATGGCTGCTGTTGCCGGCAGTGTTGATGAAATTTCAAATTTATCAATTCGTCGCCATTCGTAGGTATCATTCTAAAATACCACGCATGAGACAAAATAAATATTTTACAGGGGAAAAGCAAAACGTATTTTTCATCTTTGTTAATTACATATTTTAATTTCTATTAATATTTTGAAGTATTTTCATTGAATAAAACGTCCAAAATATATTAATATACGAGAGTCGTTCAATAAGTCATTAGAAAATCCAAGAAATGGCGCTCGTAGCACCGGAAATGGTTTGTTTTTAGTAAGCATCATTATTCACCAGATAGCTGTCAACGTCTCTGTTATATTCATTACATAGTTTCAGTTTTATTGTCGATTGAAGCAAGAAACTTTTGTTTATTTAGAAAAATGGAAAAAAGTGTGTTTCGAGTGGTGATTAAACACATATTTAAAAGGCTTAACACCGAAAGAGACCAAAGCTGAGTTGGATAAAGTTGATGGCAAATCTGTAACTGAGGAGTTACAGGTTTGGTGTAGGACATCTTCACAGGTGATGAAACTTGTATATATGCATATGAGATCCAAACTAAACTAACAATCCACTGTTCAGGCGTTTCAAAGTGAGATAAAATTAATAAAAATTGTTCGTATCCGGAGTAATTTAAAAATCGATAGCATGTTTCTTTCGGTTATATAGTTTGATCATATCACTGTGTTTTTAAATAATTGAAGGATTCTCAATGCTGGTAAGTAATTTGTTTGGAGAAAATAATCAATAAGATGAATCAAAATGGTTTCACCATACTTGCTTATAAAGATACCAGTTCTCACACAGCCGTTCCAAGAATCGAATTAAACAAAAAAACATCGATTTGGTGTTTCCTTTGCCTTATACCAGCTGGGCCAAGTGTCATGCTACAATTGTTTTAGTATCATTTTTTCTTCTTGATATTCGTCACAGTTTGGGTTTATCTGTTGTGTAGTGCAGACGTGCAAGTTTTGCTGTGGGTAAATATATGCTCAAAGAATATAGTGAAATTGTTGTAATTTATATTTAAATAAATTCAATTATTGCAATTCAACGTGAACTTAGATGAAAATATCCTAATGGTACGGTGCTTCATAAAACGGCAGTTTATCGTTTATTCAAGTAATTTCATGAATTAGGAATAGTTGGGAGTAGGACCCACATCAGCGGTCCAAGATTCGAAGACATGGCGCACAATTAGGAAGTTCTACACGCAGTTGATGTCGAATTTTGAGAAGTGATTTGCAACATGTTTCCCTATAAGATTCAAATTGTTCAAGACTTCCATCCATGTCCATCAAATTGATACTTTTCATGCAAAATTGATTTGATGTTTCCTGGTTATTCTTTTAGGGGGGTTTTTGAAGGGAAAGGTTTACATAAATAAGCCTCAAACCGTTAAGCAACTGAAGGACAACATATGTACTGAAATCGCCGAATCGACACAAACTTGTATTGCTGTTAATGGCTTTCATTTTTTTGATCTGGTTGTTGAAAAGATGTTGAAAAAGAAATGTATAAATCATGGTGTTTGAATATCGTTAAAGCGATTTGTACCCATTATTTAGTGTCTTATTGTTTTACAAAATTTTTTGCAGTGACCTACGTAGTAAGTAGACCTTAAATAAACAGCTTACTAGACGCACAAATTTCCTATGGATTTCAAATAACACGTGTAATTATTCTACATTATATTCAATTCACATATTCAAATTCGATTGAACTTTTGCTCTTTTATTTAGTATTCATTAAATTTAACTAATTACTCTTATTGATCATTCCGAATTAAACTGTCCTTTTGGTGAAAAATTCCAACAAATAACTAGTTGTTATGGTTTATTTACAATGAAAATTTCTTGGGTTGTTATTGAAAACCATTTATAAATAAGTAAGATATTACGATGGCAAACCTAATTTATTTTCATATTTACGCAAATGTATGCTCCGACGTTCTAAAATTAGAATTTGAAACCCAACATATCGGTTTATATGGGAATATTCAAACGTATGTATATCATGTATGTTTGTAACACTCTTAAAGTATAACATGTTAAATTAAAATAAAAAAAGTGTCAGGACAATTAGGACATTGAAACTGATAATCGAGAAGATAAGCACAATATAAGTAATTTTTATGTTGAATATATATTCATTACATTCAAAATACGAGGTTTATATATATATATATATATATATATATATATATATATATATATATATATATATATATATATATATATATATATATATATATATATTACATTACGAATATATAGAATATTACGAAATTGTGAGAATTATAAGAATTGAATTAGATAAAATGTGATATAACCATTAAAAATTTACAGAGCCAAACGTACTAATGTCAGAGGGGATATTTTTTCCTTCATGATCTTGATCATGATCTGATTAGTCAACCGCAGATCTATCTGGTCTATTTTATTGCAATTGAACCATATGTTCTTTAAATCTTGTTTCTATTGCCCTTATTGTTTGACCAATATATTTGTTATTAGAACCACATTTTATACATACATTTTATTTCATACTTCGACTTTTCATTCTTTGGAATGAAATATATTAATGTCGTTAGGATTACCCAATAACTGCTGTAATTTATTGTCGGATTTATATACTAAGTTTTCATTAATTTTTCGAAATATTTTAACAAGGTTACGTTTAAATAAAATTAAAAGCATGATTATACAAAGTTAACAGAAAATACCCAAAATATTATTGATAGACAAAGAAACACAATCAGTTAAAAATTAAAAATATTTAGGAAGGATAATTGAAAGTAACGGCAAAATAGAAAAAGAAATTTTCAATATGATGAAGACCATATTTTTAAACAAGAAAGAAATATCAAAGAATATAAAAAGTAGTACAAAATTAGTAAGACCAAGGATATAGTAGTGAGACATTCACCGAAAAATGAAAATGCGATTCTTATAGAAGATCGAAAATAAGATTTTCGATTTCGATTTATCGAATTAAATAAGTAATAAAGTAAATAAATGAAAAATATTATGAAAATAACGGGCTAACGAAGACAGTGTACGAATCGAAAGGAACTTGGAAAAATTATAGAGAAAGGTCGAGAAAAAGGTGAATTCAAGGGATTAAAGAAGGAGCAAAAAGTAGAGGAATAGAGTGGAACAGTATTTCGCAAAGTATACAGGACAGGAGGGGATGGGGAAAGAAATATATGACAGGAATATCAGTTTAAATATACAGCCTTAGGCAAGAGAATAAATTTTAAAAAAATTGAAAATATAATTGTATGAATCATTAGAAATGTATCTATCAGTGTCCCTTTTCCGAAAACATCAAATTCGGACCTACTATCATAATTTTTCATAACTAAAACATTTCAGACTGGTTTGATAAGTTAAGGTTAGTCTTCAAGTTTGTATGGATATTTTATTAATGAACTCTTCTTCTTCGTATTCTTCTTTACAGAAGAGTCGTGATCTATGGAAACTCATTCCGTTCGCGTTTCCGGACTAGTTAGGTAGACTAATTCGGTTTTTAATTTGATCTGTGCATCTTTTTGGAGGCCTGCCGTGTAATCTTCCAGGTTATTGCCATTCGTGCCTTCAATGTGGCCAAAGAATCTTAATCTTCGTTCATAAATAATTTGAGATATCTTTATGGGTCCATTAATTTCTTGAATATCGGATGCGTTTGTTCGTTTGGCAGCCGACGGAACGCGGGCACTTCAAAAAAAAAGTTCAAAAGAATCAATGCGCTTGAGGTCTTGTTTTTTAATGGTACATATTTTAGCGGTATATAGTAATACTAGAAAAACTAAGGTTTTTACTATCTGCTTTTTTATGTTCTGTATTATGCCCCTACCTCTCCATATCTTCTGCCATTTCGCATCTTCTTCTGATCTCATGAATATGACTGCCTTCATTCGATATTAAGGCTTCAAGAGAGACGAATTGGCTCACTACCTTAAATTGCCCTATTTGACTGATGTTGGGCATATTATAGTTCTGGCGGTATATAATCATTATTTTCATTTTCTCCTCGTTTATTTCTAGTCCACAAAGATGCTTCCATCCTTTATTTTTTTAATAATTAAGGTCAGTTCTTCGACCGCCCTTGCAAGAAGTGTGTATCATCGGCATATCGCAAGATAGTTATTTTAGTGCCGCCAATACCTGACACCACTCGTCCAATTTTCGAAAGCTCTATGCATTCTCCATAAATGTTTAATGGAATCAGCGATAGGATACATCCCTGTCTAGTTCCTTTATTAACGTAAAACTCATCGGATGTTCGATCTTCCATTACTATTGTTCTGTTTTTCTCATATAGATGATAAATTAAGCCAATCAGGTGAACTAATATTCCCATTTCTTGCAGAACTTGCCATAATCTCTCCCATTTTATGATGTCAAAAAAAGCCTTCCGATAATCAAGCAAAGAGTTAAATGACCGATAGTTAATTTCTCTGGCTTTTTCGAATATTTGTCGATTGTTGAAATATGTTCCCGTGTACCCCTCCCTGGAACGAATCCAGTTCTGTGAGAATCTGCTATGATAAGTGGTATTTTAAACGTTCATAGCAAACGTTCTTGAAGGAGGATTTTACCAGGTAAAATTACCAGGGTTTTTAGGTAATTTCCACATTTTTCTCTAGACCCTTTTTATGCAGACGGATAAATGCTGAGATCGACCAATCTTCCGGTCACAATTCGGAGTCCCACACTTTCTAATAGAATGGATCTCTACTATTTAATTTTAAAAATAAATTTGCAATAAATTATTTGCTGGTATAAATAACAGCAGACAGGTCATCCACATATCTGAACCATATTCTAAGAAAATAATAACCTTACTGTCTTTATCAAACCTATTTATAAATAATTTGGCAATGAAAAGAGTCGCATAAAATTAGATGTCAGATAATATTAATATGAAGGAAACCAAACGAGAATAACCTAATATATGATTTCAAAGACATTAATTTGGAATTAATTGAAACAATCATTGTTTCTATCAGTACGTTATGTAAAGCAATCCTCTAAGCAAAATTATTAAATTAATAAAAATTTAATATGTCTTACCAAATCTATATCCACTATATTCAAAATACATGGTGTTAGAGCATTAAAAAATTGTGAGAGATAGTGTCAAGTTATAGGAATTAACTTAGATAAAATATTAGTTATTACAATTTACAAATAACTGAAAGGTGGCATCTCCTGTAAAGATGTGAAATGCAGTCTCACTGGTTGCCATTAGTACTTAGATGAGTAATCCTCCGAGGAATGAAAATCTGAGGAATGGAAATATCATAACATAAGATTGCAATACTAAAATAAGATTAAATAAAAGAAACAATAGATTATAATGAATATACGATAACTAACGATTGATTGATAGCAGGCGGTAATATGTTCGATTCATAAGAAAGTAGATAAATTGAAATGCGAGAACTATAGGGGCACATCATTGTTTGGCACAACTTATAAAGTTTTAACAGACATAGTATAAGTACATAGTTGTAAGACAGAGGATAGTATCATATCAGCCCCTATTGGAGTGCGCCAAGCCTAGAAAAGTAAAGTGCGAAAAGTAAAGTGTGAAGAACACAAGATCTGAAAATGTAGGTTAACATAATATCATTGTTATACAATCTTATAGTTTTTCCTAGTATTAAACATTAACCACAGACATTTTAAAGAAAATCATTATAGATTAAGAAAAAAATATTTGTTTTTCTTCGAAATGAAAATTTAGTTTGGACTTGACGTAATGGAAATAATAAATTAACAAAAAAATGTTCACTTCTTCCAAAAATTGTGGTCCATTTATATTATATTTAAAGTCCATTTATATTTTACAAAAAAAAAAAATATATTTCAAATAAATTCATGTAAATTTTATCTTGCTCTGGCAAATATATTAACATAGAAGCAATGTCCTTTTTTGCTCAGACCATGACAGATTTTCACAAAATAGGACTGAATTTTTTATCTAATACATCCTTCATAGTTTCGTTAGCTATATTTTTAGCTCTCAACTCCTGAAAGTGTACTGTTACTACTACTAGATAGATAAGATAGTGTACTAGATAGATAAGTATTGCATTGAAGTCGATTTTTTCCATTTGAATCAAAATCAGTTTATCCTTAATAGCCTTAAGAGATCTAATCAATGGTACATGGCTATAATTTTCGGAGTACCTAAGTTATCGTTCAATCAGACTATGGAAAGATCCACCTCTTGGACGTTTCCATGACCAGCTTCGGAACATCTTTTGTTCAATCAATGTTATTTGTGGCTTCATGAAATAAACCAAGGGAAATGACATAATGCTGTCCCGATTTTGCGGAATCACAGAACAAGATTTTTTATGTCCAGATTATCGTAGACCAAGTCGTCTAGAATTTTTATTAAGGTACAGGCAATATGTAAATTTTTCATTCACCATGCAATGCGCTGTTAAATGGAGTACATTTAATTTCCGCTTATAAAAAAAGTTGGACACATTTGCCTTATGGAGCGCAAAAACATTGTGCATATCGAATGAAATATTCGCAATAGCACCTTTTATAATGTTTTTGTCGTTATCTTTTTGGATTTTACGTTGCCCCTTCAGTTTTAAGTGGTTATTATTATTTTTTTTGAAGATCATTTGTTTGAATTAATTGACTGTAACTTTTTACACATTTCCAAAATTGCACCTGCCCTTTTTGGGCTTGAAAAAGGAAATATTGAAATCGTTGTTGAAAATTTGGCGATATATATTAATTTGTTGCCAGTAATAGACTTAGCGTAATGTACAGACTGTATTTTCACTATTTTATACCTTGTTCGGACTTGGTCTTAGTGGTATCTCGGTATTCCTATAGTGCACTTTATCAATTCATATTTTTTGAAGAAATAATAACAAGTGGACTTGATGCACTACAATTCTCAGGTGACGGTATATGGATGCGTGGCGAATATCCTGGGCGAATATCAGGCAGGGTTTAGAAAAGGACATTCGACATTAGAGCAATTGTTCATTGCCCACCAAATAATCGAGAAAACAATGGATGTTGATACTCTTTTATTTCAGATGTTCATAGATTTCAGACAAGCGTATGACCGCCAAAAAGGGCATTAATTTACGAGGCCATGGGAATACCAGCTAACCATATCATATTAACTCGGACGACGATACTTAATTCCAAGGCAGAAGTAAAAATCCAACAATACACCACGGAAAAATTTGAGACCGCAGGTCTGTGACAGGGGCATGGATTGGTACCAGTTATGTTTAACATAATATTGAACAAGGTCATCAGCAAAATAGACGCAAATGGAACAATAATAAATAGAGAAAAACAGATAGTCGGATATACAGATGACTTAAACGTAATAACACGATCGAAAAAATAATTAAGAAAGACATACAATGAAATAAATGTGAAAGCCAAAAGAGCGGGTCCAGAAACAAATATAGACAAAACAAAGGTGATGGAAAAAAGAACCATTTCAATAACAGAACATTATGACAATGTTGAAGTTGTGAAGGAATTTACGTATGTGGGGAGCAAACTTAACGTTAACAACAGCATCCCAGGAGATATCAGAAATCGTATTATGAAGGGTTATAAAGTTACTTATTCTCTGCATTTTGCAGAGAAGAAATACGAAAGTTAGGATCTAAAAAACACTCATTCAGTAGTTACTTATGGCTGCGAGATGTGGACCCTCACGAAGAATTTTCATGCTGTGAATGACAATGGAATTAGGAGAATAAAATTGGAACTCAAGCAATTATACAACAATCTAGATATTGTGGACTATGTTATGGTTCAGTAACTCGGGTGGGCGGGACACGTGGCGATAATGCCAGAAAATCGAATACCAAGGAATCAATGAGGGGCGAATAGGAGGTAACAGAAAAAGAGGTAGATAAAAGACATAATTGTAGGGCAATGTAAGAAGAGATGCTGAAGAACTACTTCACATCACAAACTGGCGAGGGGTTGCTGGAAATGAATTCGATTAGAGGCGAAGGTTGAAGAAGGTGAAGGTTCTGACGGGCTGTAGCACTAGTAAGTAGCTGATGCACTAGGAAGCAGAATAAAAATGATTAATTCCAATGTGTACTGCTGTAGGCTGTACCAGAACGTATATATTATTAACTTAATCTAACACAATTAGATAGTCGGTTCCTTCAGTTATTTAGTAGCTCAATTAAAACAAAAATGTTTACTGTAAATACTCAAATATTGAACATTATCAAACATTGAAATGGCACCTTGCATACATACGACGAATTACGAATTAAGAATTTACGAGCTTTAAAAATTAAATATAATCATACTAATATAAGGTGTCAAGTGTCAAATTATGGGAATAAACTGCGTCAATTTCTATCCGGGGACATTTATGCGAAATATCAAAGTTCAAATGTTGCGTAAATGATGATGCATAATTTGAATTTGTTTTTATTAAATTATAACATAGAAATTTTAGTAAATTAAATATTACTTTAATTTAAAATTATAAGTCTTACTTACTCGTAGGGAAAATATTTTTTGCGACTAAAACGATACATGGTGTATCTTACATAAATTTTGACCTAAAAACAGAAAATTATCTCAATTTATCACTCATATTTTTTTTGTTATAAAGTAAAAGTAAAAAGTAAAGGTCGACTTGATTTTTGTAATATTGATGAGAATGCTCTTTTTGCATTTCATTTAGGTAGTTAGTAAAATACTTTTTCGCAGAAATGGCCTAGCACATCCCATTTTCAAGTACCTGCATTTTCTTTATATCATGTGATCATTGATATTATTTGTACCTGATTTTGGAATGGACAATGTAGGAATTGCCATAAGACCGTAGATGCGGTATTTCTACAGTATTCTACGAATTTTTAAGGGCAGTTTTATTGTTTTTTATAGTTTAGTTTATTTATGTCTCATTTACAGTACAGTCAAGTGTTTAAGTCGATTTTATATTAAATGTTAAGCTCTAGTGGTCGATTTTGTAAAAATCCAGCGGATAAGTTTTGTTATATATACGGCGATTTATTTTAAAGTCACAGGCTAGATCTAGATGCGGGGAAGCCCAAAAAAGCCAAAACATATAAAAGATAGTTATATTTTAAATGCCAAATTGGAGAACGAGATAAAAGTTGGGCTCCTCATGTTTGCTGTATGCATTGTCACGTCAATTTAGTGCAGTGGATGCATCGCAAGAAACGTTCTATGCCATTTGCTGTTCCTTCGGCGTGGAGAGAACCTACTGACCATGTAAGTGATTGCTAGTTTCGTATCACTGAAACAGAAGGGATTTCAAAAAAGGGGATAACATTCAGTATCCAAATTTGCCTTCTGCACTTAGGCCAGTTTCTCATAGCCAGGAACTACCGGTGCCGATTGCGCCTTTCAACCTGGACAACATGTTTCCCGGTGATTCTAATTCTTCATCAGGATCTGATCCACAACTTCCTGAGAATACCTGTTGTGACAATTTTACCAACATTTTTAACAACTATCAGTGAATCTCACTTAATAACTCAGAATGAATTAACTAATTTGATACGTGACCTGGAATTGTCAAAACAAAAATCGGAACTTCTTGGTTCCAGACTTCAACAGTGGAATTTGTTAGATAAAAATGCAATGTTTCAGTTTACCGAAAACGGAATGTAACATTTTCAAGTTTTTATAAAATGGAAGGATTACCATGTGTCTGTCGTGATATTGATGGTTTAATGAATAAGTTTAATATGGAACATGTATCTTCCGAGTGGCGAATTTTCATAGATTCTTCGAAATACAGCCTAAAAGCAGTCTTACTTCATAATGAAAACAAAATCCCATCTATTCCTTTAGACAATTCAGTGACAATGAAAGAAACCTATGACTACTTACCAATCTTACTAAATCGCGTTAAATATGAACAGTGCTAGTGGGATATTTGTGGGGATTTAAAAGTTATAGGTATATGCTAGGACTTCAGGGGGGTTTTACAAAGTATTGCTGTTTTTTTGTGCCTATGGGATAGTATAGCAACAAAAGAACATTAGATTAAGGAAGATTGGCCTCCTAGAACTTTTTTTTGCCCCATTCAATTAATATGTTAACCCAAAGGTGTTTTTTCCACCTCTCCATATTAAGCTTGGACTAATAAAAAACTTTGTCAAAGCCATAGACAAAGAAGGTAATGGTTTCAAGTACCGAAAAGAAATATTTCCTCAATTAAGTGATGTAAAACTAAAAGAAGGCATATTAATTGTACCTCACATAACGAGCTTCTAGGTGATTTCAATTTTCAAGAAAATTAAATGAAAAGGAATTGGCAGCTTGGAAGTGTTTTGTAAGTGTAGTAATAGGATTTCTGGGCAACAAGAAAGATGAAAACTATAAAAACGTCATAGATGAACTGTTGAAAGCCTGTGAAATACTAGTTGTTACACATCCTTAAAAATGCATTTTTACACTCCCATTTGGATTTGTTTCCGGAAAATTGGGATGTAGTAAGCAACGAACAAAGAGACAGATTTCACCAGGATATCAGGATATCAGTATAATGGAACGCATCTATGTTGGGCGACGACTGCTGGTTTTTAAAAATAGATGATGTTACAGACAAAAGTGAAATTTTTTGTCGCTGTATGATATCTCATGTAATATATTTTTTATTCACATAATACTTAGTAATGTCTTCGCACAGATTTAACACGTTTTACATGTTTATGTTAAATAAATATTAGATTATAAAAATATGTCGTCTCCTTTTTTGCCCACCACCCACCCCATGTAACAAAAAAAATGTACGTGTTACAATAATTAGTATATCATTTTCGGATTTAGGACTACAAAATACTTTATATACATCTATTTTCATCAATGTTTCCTCAAAAAAGTTTAAATTTATTGACCAGTGTTATTAATGATATGACCTTAAAAGTTTGTTGTTGCTGTTTTTGGATAATATTTTGTTTTTGACGATTCCCTTATTAAAGTCCACCAATAATCAGGAAATAAACTGGGGCTCTATTCATCTTTATACCGCTTTTCCAATACGAAAATGTGTTTGTGGGAGTAATGTTTATATCACCTTGAAGGATATTTTTAATCCTTTTAATCTGGATGCTAAAAGTTCTTATTGTGATTACAATAGTTTTAAACTCGAACTAAATCATTATGCGACTCAATTGAACATTCTGGAACATGAAATAAAGACTCGTTTTCGATTTTCTGTAGAAATTCTGTATGATTACTTGAAAAATCAGCGAATTTAGGTTCTTCTTCAGTCATAGTCCAAGATTCTGATGGTTTTGGAACAGGAAGTTCATCACTATGTTCGACGGGTCGTAAAGCTGATGGTAATTTAAGATGCTGCAGAGTATGTTTAAACTTTGATTGTAAAATAGTAACCCATGACCTGATCTTTCGGTTCGCTTAAAATCATTGGCACTGCATTCTACGATTGGCACCCATCAACCAACCTATCAACAAAGTTAGACGACAATTTTTTAACACACCTGAGGCGCTCAGTTCTTGGTCTCCAACTTTAATTTCGAAAAAATAAAGTTCATAAAGCTTTCGCACAAGTACAGTGAAATTTCTTTTTTTGAGATTTAATGGTGGACTATCAGTATATTTAACAAAAATTGTAAGCGCTATTTGTTGCATAAAAAATCTGTGGGTACGAGAAAATATGTATTTGCACTTTTGTTTTTAGCGTATTTTGCACATTTGTTTTCGCCATAAATACCCAAAATATGTTACAAATGAGGTGTTTATCGGTGTAATTATTACCTAATTAATATCACAATTAATATTCGTAATGATTTATGTAACTGTAATTGCCTGTTAATTTAAAGTGATTTTGAATAAATTATGGAGCAATATAATCAGATTGTCAGGTTTTTTTATTATTGATTATTATCTTTTTCTCCTTTTTAAGAAATATTACATTATATTGGATTGGTATTCGGTTTATTTTTTGGTTTTCATGGATATATTGCGCAATTATATTGTACATATGAAAGACTAGGTTTCACGTAACCTTTCTGTGATAACCTGTCCTCGAAATAGTTCCTGCACTTGGGTCTAGCCACCTCAGCAAAATTGATTCAAGTGTTTTCAAGTATGTTGACGTAAAAATTAATCCCAATCAAAGTATTATATTGCAACAACACTTAATACGAGGGTTGCTATTTATTTTCCGGAATAATAAATAAAAACAAATATTTATCATTGAAAATAGTTTTATTGTTTTTCAAAATTTTGTCCGCGATGATCGACATACTTTTGCATATGTTTGAACCAATTTTCATACCACTTTTTCCATTCTGATTGAAGTATCTCCAAAACATGCATTTGGAACGCATCAACCGCTTCTTCTGGCGTCGAAAATCGTTGATCACGTACTTCATTCTTCACGGATGGGAACAAAAGGAAATTATTGGGTACCAAATCAGTACTGTACGGCTGATGACCCATCAATTCGATGTTAAGACCGGTCAAATATTGAGTTGTTCGGTACGAGGTGTATTGATGTTTCGAGTTGTCATGGTGAAGATTGATCCTGCGTCGCTGGTTGTTTTTTTTATTTCTTCAAAGACTTTTGGCAAACAAATGGTTATATAACATTTAGAGATGACCGTTCGTTGATTCTTTAGTGACACTGTAAACACGTGCCCATTTCTCCTAAAAAACAAGCGACCATTTGCTTCGAAGTGCTTCTTTCGCGAATAACTTTTGTTGGGTTTGGCTCATTTTGAAATATCCATACGGTCAACTTTCGGGCTCATATGCATAGATCCAAGATTCGGCGCTTGTGTAGATGTTATACACGGCTTTTGACGCACCACGATTGTATATTTTGAGCATTTCTTTGCACCACTCGACACGAGTCTTTTTTTGAGCGATTGCCTAATTATGCGGAATCCAACGCATACATATCTTTTTCACGGCTAAATGTTCATGTAAAATCTTGTACATGCTTGTCAGAGATGCTTCAAGCTCACCGTTTATTACACGACGATCTTGCTTTATCAGTTCGCACACAGTATTGATTTTTTCTGGCGGAACAACCGATTTTGGGCGACCTTCTTTAAATTCGTCCGTGAACGAACTACGGCCACGAATTAATTCACTAAACTAGTGATATACAGTGGTTTTAGATATTGCTTCATCGCCAAAAGTCGAAGTGAATTCCATTTTTAGCTGAGATGAACAAAACGTTCTGAGTACGTATACAGTCAACACTATCAAACTTTACGATATATATGTCAGATGGCGCTTAGCAACAACATTGTTGCCCATTCCGGATACATAAATAGCAACCATCGTATAAACGCATACAAGCGAGAAAAACAGTTTACAAATTTTTTCGATTCAAAGTTTGATTCTCCAATAAATTTGTTCGAAGCAAACCAACTTCGCCACTTTCTTTTTCAAATTCGGTTCATTTCGATTATGTCAAGAAAGTAGTCAATTTTTAAAGCAAATAGTTACGAGAGGTGAGAACTAAACTGTATACGATAACGTATACGTAAGTAGATTATTGGGAATATAGTAACGAAGCGCTACAACTCTGTATAGTGCGATTGTAATGGTTATTAATGATGATCGGTCCTATCGTTCTTGCAGCTAATGAAAGTCAAGCAATCGCACAAAACATCCAAAACTACCTAAATATTTTACCTTATCCTCAATATATATTCCCCAGATATGACATTCCATCGGGGGTCTTCCATTTTAAATTATTACAGTATTAGCTAATTCTCTAAATGAGGCAATCTTCACTGATAAGGTTAAAAGCTATCTGGATAGGTTTTTCATTGATTCACCATGGACGTTTTAAAGACGTTACGACATTACAAAGATAAGTAAAAAGTAAACGACCAAACGTTAGAGTAATAGTTTATGCATTATTAATTAATAATAGAACTATCTAAATATCATTTGTGTAATCAGTTACAGATGGTGCTGCTGGTTATGTATATATATATATATATATATATATATATATATATATATATATATATATATATATATATATATATATATATATATATATATATATATATATATATGTTTTTTACGCTGATGAAGTAACATTATTTTTAAATGTTTATGTTAATAGACAAATCTATAGATATGGGGCTGATACTGATCTAATCTCAGCTTACGAAGGAGAACTTATTTCTCAAGCTATATCAACTTGTCTCCTGCAAAGATTTCTTACAACTAATGAACAAAATGCTTAGCGACGAAGTTATCCAAGTACATCTAAATGGAGAGGCGAGCACTTTCTCCAGCCTAAAAAATGTCCTACGTCAAAGCTCTGTAGTAAGTGCTATTCACTCCTTGCTATTCAACATCTATGAGTCGGATATACCAACAACTGCAGCTGAAAAATCATGTACACGGATGCCATGGCGATCGCTACTCAAGGTCTCAATCTAGCCCAAACTGAGAGCACGCTGACACAAGATCTTCATACAATTAACACTTTAAAAAATGGGGTGTCCAGCCGAACCCGAATAAAACTGAAGTCGCAGCCTTTCACCTAAATAATCGTGATGCCCACCAACTTCACATGTTGTTCATGTCAGAAGGGATCATGCTGCAGCATAACCTCCACCCCAAGTATCTGGGTGTCATCTTGGGTCGGACTTACCTTTAAGAAACACTTGGAGAATCTATCTGCAAAGGTTAAAACTAGAACTAACCTAATCCTAAAGCTTGCTAACACGTCGTGGGGAGCTAGTGATGCGACCTTTAAAACTAGCATATTGGCTCTAGTACACTCAAGAACAGAATAATGTGCACCTGTCTGGGTTAATAGCTGCCACACCAGACTCATTGACCGGGACCGTTGACCGGGCCATACGAACTATATACGGAATCATACGAACCAGCCACTTTCAATTGCTGCCGGTTCTAAGCAACATTTCACCGCCTGAAACCAGACACCTAGCTGCCCTAAAGTCACAGTTTGATAAATGAAATACCAATCTCACTCTTCCTATCCAAACCTTTACTGCTTCTTTTAAACACCAACAACACAGATTGTCGAGTCACAAGTCGAGACACCCGCCCGCGACAACCGTCAACCAGCTGATAGAGTTCCACTGCAATGAACATTTGGTATCACAATGGAGAGAACGAGACAGCACAAACTCCCATCTGGTACAGGACCCAACAACCAAACCACCAGGTTCATACTCCCTAGAAGACTATGGTGCAACCTAAACTGGATCCGAACAGGTCAAGGAATCTGCAACCAGAACCTGGCCCAACGGGAGACCGCGGAGAGCCTGAGATGCGATAAATATGGCGCTTTAGAGCAAACGATAGCCCACCTTGCCTTGGAATGCCCTGACGTGTGCTACTGTACCCCCTGCAAAATATCTACGGTCTCAACGATAAAGCACTCACTGGAATGAGTGATGATAGAGATGGAATGATGGAGATGGAATGAGATGTCATCAATCCATCGTGCTTTCGGTCTTCTTCGCGGACGTTTGCGATCAAGCGGTATCCACTCCAGGATTGCTTTGGTCCATCTGTCGTCCCATCGCCTCGCTATATAGCCTGCCCATCTCCATTTCAATTGCTTTACTCTTCCAATGATGTCACAGACTTTTGTTTGTTCCCTGATCCATGCGCAGGACTTTCTGTCTCGTCTTGTAATGCCATGCATACATCTTTCACTTCCGTATGTCATAACGAGTAGAACGCACTGATCGAAGATTTTTCTTTTCAGGCAAAGGCAAATATATATATATATATATATATATATATATATATATATATATATATATATATATATATATATATATATATATACACAGTATCCTCAAAAGTTAAATGCTTGGATGGAATTCAGAGGCAAGAATACTATAGGACCTTTTTCTTTTATGACAATTTGACACCAGATAAGTATTTAGATATATTGAAAGAAAATATCATCCGCCAACTTTTGCGTCTGTTTTCAAATTTAATTAACCAAAACTAGGAAATATGGTCACTGCAAGATGGTGCACCACCACAGTATGGCATTAATGTTAGAAATGTTTTGAATACTACTTTTACAAACTGATGGATCGGTCGACAAGGATCTATCGAATAGCCGGCAATGTCACCAGAGTCGGCAACGTTTTTTTGCGTGGAAAATAATATTTGAAACAAAATATGGATTGGTTTTTATTTTTCCATTATAACTTCACAAAACTCAACTCTTCGATCAAAATCATCTTTACTTAATTCTTATAGTAACTGTATTTTGTGTGGATAAAAACCTTGTGTGGATAAAAGCGTCTACACGTGTTCTGATTTAATACTAATTGTTGCACGGAAACATTACCATTGTCTACTACATCAATTAAAAGTTTTTCAAATACAAAGTATTCTAAGGTAACAGTGCTAGCTAACAATGCTATGCTAACTAATATCTAAATTAACAATTTTTAGATATTAATCTTTGCTTATTTATTTAAAATAAATTTCCATCAAGTATCGGCTACCTTAGTTAAATTTAAATATTTTGAATTATATATACATATATATATATATATATATATATATATATATATATATATATATATATATATATATATATATATATATATATATATATTATCTATATAGATCATCTTGCTAAAACAAGTGGGCAGGGCGTGGTGTAACTATATAAAACTCGAATATTCGTGAATTTCAAGGCAATACCAGACACGGTAAATCGGATGAATTATACACTAAATAATACATCATGTAAATTATCAAGTCTGGTAAAAATTACATTACAAAAATTTACAAAATTCAGTAAGCAAAGTAAATAAGTACAAGGGAAAATCTAAATAATTTGAAGTCAGAAAAGGACTAAGGCAGTGGGGGAATGGTATTAGCTATAAGTCAAAATGAACTAAAAAGAATAACAAATCAAATGGTAGGTGTTAGATAAAATACGGGACTAGTAATTAATGAAAGAAAAGCAACTAAGTGGGTATCAAAAACACACTTTCAAAGTGCACTGTAGACTTGAAATTTTTTCCATGTATACATCCATTAATATGATTATTTTTATGAAAAGATTCTTTTAAGTACTTGGGATTTCACGACGTTTACACGAGATTGTACTCGTCATCTTTAAATGTTCAGCTCATATACAGGCTCGCCAAAGACTGGTATCAAGTAGGTCTGTGAGTTAGTTATATGTAATCAGAGATTGTAGATAGTTTTATTAATATTTTTTAAAAATAAATAATTTTTCTCTTTTCAGTTTATATGTACATATTTAATGATGATATATTGTGAATAATTTGGTCGTTGTTACTAGTCCTTTCACGTCGACTATGTATACTATATTGGATAGATTGTGTAGTGTATGAAGTGGTTAACTTGAGTAATTTTCTTTTACACTTACTTTATGTTGTGTGATCATCTCTGCCCATCCTGTGATGAACTGAGGTTTCCTGAAGAACCATAGGAGTACCGAAAGAACAAACAACACACCAACAGCCTTCTCGTGGAAAGACATGGGGCCCATTTCTTCTAGTTTTCTCGAAATAACTTTCCTGGCTACAGTTTCACCTTGCGCTCCAACCCTGTAAACACAAAAGAATATAATTTTTAAACATTTGATTTTATATACCAATTTCATACTTGATGTTTTTAGCGTCCTTGGAATGGGGACGGAATAAACCCATGTACCAAAATTGTAGCCAAGCGACGCTTAGATACATCATAATTAGCATAAGAGGAACATTTAGGAACAACCATTTAGCAAATTCAACTCCAGGACTTTCTTCAAATCGACTCTCGTAAATACCTGAACAAATAAAATAATTTGTTTGTTGCTGGCTTTTGAAGACTTTATTATTAATGTTAATAGGTTGATGCATAACTATCCGCGGTTTTTTTTTGCTTATGAAAATTGGCGTTTTGTTTAATTTTTATTAATAAAAATGTTTGTTGAAAATTCTCTCCATGTTCGTTAAATTATGTTTTACCCATTTGAGAAAGGAGAGAAAGAGCTACAGCCATTCCCCGATTTCAACGAACTTTTTGACAAGGGGCTAATCAGCGAAAGACAATATCAGGAATGGTTTTCCTGCTTCAACTCAGGTGATACCAGCTTGGAAGCAAATCAGGATTAGGTCGATCATCAGATTTCAACAATAAGGTCCTTTTGGCAGCCGTGGAAGAGGACAAAAGAAATTTCAGTGTCGACCAATCCATGATCTTCCCCTGTCTTAAGAAGTTCGGTAAGATATGGTAATTGGCTGGCCGGGTACCCTACGAATAAAAACAAAGCCATTCTTGAAAAGTCTCGCCAGTGTAGATGAATCTTGGTTACTCTTCAAAAACGGCAAAAAAAAGTTTACGTTTCTCTTGGTCAAACACTGAAAAACTTTTCAAATGACGTTCACTGTAAGAGGGTAATGTGGTGTGTTTGGTGGGACAGGAGCGGGTTCATCCACGACGAGATCCACTAGGAGATCGCCCTGTATCTAGGACGACATGTGCTATTGCTGGAATAACAATGATTTGTAGTTTTTTCTACATTTTTTCAAGATTTTTAATATCTTTTTTCCAGATGACGGCCAGAAGTGGCAAATTCTGGATAAAAATAACAAAAACAAAATCGACATCAACAGCGACGTCTAAAAAACGCGGTAATTATGCATCAACCTAACAATACACTAATTGGTTTATACATGTTTTATTAATCAAATATTAGAAAAAGATTCCTTGCTTGGATTAGATTCAACATCGTATTTTAAAAAAATTTCTAAGCGCTTGATTTTAGCAAGAAATTAATTGCTTATAGATACTTAGCTTAAATGCTGTTCATATTTACATTGGCCATAAAAATGTAGAAATTTTATTATTTGTCAATACTTACACAAGATTGTATTTGCATTGTTAATCTAATTTAGTAAGACTATTAGCTACCGTTCTAAGTTGCATTGTATTATGTTTTCTTTGTTCTTATAAATTGGCTAAAGTTAAAAAATAATACAGCGTGATGCTTACACTTATCTAAAATTGTATATTCATAAGGAATCTAATATTTTAAAAAATAATATCACACTATTTCCCTCACCAGTTTATTTAGCTTCGAGAAATAAAGGTTCGAAGGGGACACACCTGGTGAAAAGGGTGAATGTTCCAACAATTCAGATTTCAGTTCATTCAATTTGGCCGTGGCTAAATCATATTTGTGAGCAGGTGCATTGCCCTGATGAAAATTTTCCACTATTTTTTTTGTTCAGTTTGTTAAAAAGGCTTCCGTACTCCATTTATCGTTTTAGTTTTTCTTTAATTGCCTTAAACTTTTTAAAATTCTCCTTGCATTCCCAAGAAACTGATGTCATTTTTTCTTTTGAAGTCGATTTATCATCGAATCCACAATTATTTACCCTGCTCTTCTGTCAGTTAGTAGTGGATTCATTTATCCTCGGTAGTTACAAAACGATATGTACAATTTATTTCTACTAAAACTATCCAAATACTGCATTTGCATTGCATTGAGTAATTTGCACGCCTTTTAGTTCATATAAAAAGAAATACGCACCCATCTTGCAAACATTTTTTGATACATAATTCTTTAGTTAAAAATGTCAAAAGTCGAGTTATATTAAATATGCCAGATAAATTCAGCCATATCACGTACTTTCAATCATCAATTATCCAAAACCATAAACAATATTTAACGAGGTGTGGAAATAAAGTAATACGGTTGCGGGTGTAACGTTCGGTCTGGTAGCATTGTTGGATTCCCCTTTGAAGGTGAGGCAGACCAACATGTGATGCCCCTTCAGTACAAGTTTGAACTCCCTAGAGACATTGGTGGGCCGCAGCAAATATTTTCGTGAACTGGATTTTTCTAGTGCGTTCTGAAAATGTGTGACAATGTCAACAAATTCGAGTAACGGATACATTTTCCATCCGCCCCAAAAAGTCAAGACATGTTTCCCTCCTGTTGTACTCCTTGTAAGTTTTTCGGAACCATTTTTACGAGATTTTCTTTAACTCGAATTCATTGGTCAGAAACTGATGAACGGTTGTGTGAGTCAAATTCAACTCTTCTCCGTTCTCCTTCCTTCTCTCGTTCTGACCGTTAACCGATGATCAAAACATATACGATCCCGGACATGTTCATCGGTTCTTGCAGTTGAAGGCATTCAGCTCCGAAGTTCATCTCTAATCGAGGCTCGGTTTTCTGAGAATGCCTTAAACCACCTAAAAACCGGTACTCTTCACAAAACACTGTTTCCACAAACCCGTTGAAGTTTTAAAAACGTTTCCGTCGCACTTTGCACAAGCGTGAAAAAAATTGTTTCCACTATACTGCACTGAAGACGCATCAGATGATGGTATATCTTCTCTCAAAAGGGACAACTGAAACTGAAACTTGCCATGTGTTCATACGAAGAATATAATTGATAGAATCGTCAAGTTAGAAGCTTTTAATCATCCGGCGTATTAGAAATATAATGGAAGATGATGATAATTAATATTTAATAATTCAGTAAGAGATGCTATTAAGAACAAGAACAAGCAAAAATACAAGTGCATATGATTCTAATCCTTAATTTTATATTTTTTGATTTTAACAATAAGTCTATGATTTTTACGAAGACATTTGATATATTCAGAGTATGAATATTACCTTTAAAGGTTAAATTAGTACCGCTTCCAATAATGCAGCCGTTGCCGCCAATGCACGCTGCATAAGCTGTCGAAATAAAATAACACATCGTCTGTTTGGTGGGTTTTCTGTGCTGTTCGTCCACCGGTTCCGGCGGGTTCATCGGACTACAACAAGAAATAAAGCACATAAGACATATTTTTTTCGCTCACCGACCCACGAAAACGACTCAACCTTTTCTCCGGTTCCTCTGCGAACGGGTTTTCGTACATCTCCCCGATTCCCTGCTCCTCTAATTCGGTGAGTGTGGCTTGGACGATGGGTATCATCATAGCGGTGGCGGCTGTGTTGGATATCCACATGGATACAAACATTGTGACCGTTACTAAACCTAAATTGAGTTTTCTCGGACTGCAACCGACCTATAGAAAATAAGTTTATGGATGCTTTCATAAATTGTTTTGAAATCACATAAAAGTCGATTTTTTTTAAGTCTTGTGTTAGAATTGATGTAATTTTAAATTTCTGGTTTAAATCAATTTATTTATGAGTGTGAATAAATAAGAGTACTTTCTAATTTCTAATATTATTATTATTAAATAATAATTCAGAAAGTTGTTTATAAGAAACAATAACTAAAATCAGAATTATCCGTTTAATAGATAATATAGTGGATATCTAAGGGAAGGCTTTAATTGATTATAAATTTATAGAGCTCTATAAATTATGTTTTATAAGATCTATAAACAGATAGAAGTTAACTGTATCACTGAAACAACGATATAACAATTTAAGAGCATTTTTTGTACCTATCCAAAGATATAATTTGGAATAGAATTTGTTGCTCAACACAATATAATTAAAATCATTTTATAAACGTAATTAAGAAGAATGCCAGAGAATTAAATACATATGCTATTTAACTGAACTTAAAACTTTTATTACCTAGGTATATAGGGAGGGTATTTGTCAATACTTCGAACGTTAAAAAAGGTGTTACAATAAAAGCGCAAGATGTTAATTTTAAATAAACCATGGGTTTCTTTAGCAAAGTATTGAAACATTTATTGATTTATAATATAGACATTTGGAAAATATGTATGGAACAACACATCCAGTAACTGACTGCTACAGCTTTGGTGGCACACGCGTACTCTTCTGGCGAAATGTTTAATAACGGTTTTGCATAAATGTGGGGATATTTTATTGATACAGCGTTCAATTTCGGCCTCAATACTTGGGTGATCGTGGGCTTGTTGGGGTAAACCTTAGACTTCAGAAAGCCTCATAAAAAAGTCCATAAGTGTTAAATCGCAAGATCCTAGCGACCAATTGTGGTCACCAAAAGGGGAGATGATACGGCCAGTAAAAGACTCGTGTAAGAGTGTTAATGCTTCATGGGCAGTATGGTAAGTGACATCATCCTGCCGAAACCATATGCTTTTAAGAGCAATATCTTCCAAATGAAGGACAAAGAACTGACTTATCATGTCACGATAAATGCCGTTTTATTTACCGTTAATGCATTACCTGCCTCGTTTTCAAAGAAAAATGGTCCAATGGTTCTTCCATACCACAACGCACACCCAACAGTTACACGTTGGGGATGTATTTGTTTTTCATTAATCATTCTGGGTTTTCTGAGCGGCAATTAAGCCTATTAACGAAGCCATCGAGGTGAAAATGGGCCTTGTCGTTGAAGATGATTTTGTCCACAAAATCGGCATTCACTTCTTGTTACCCAATGATCCAACAATGGCGAACTCTCTTCGCTGGGCATGGTCTGTTGGCAGAAGTTGTTCAGTAAATTGGACCTTGTAAGCATAGAGATGCAAATCTTTAGTGAGAATACAATGAAGAGCAGCGATTTAAATGTTCAATTCTCGTGCACAATGACGATTCTCGGCCACACTCACATGTTTTATTCTTAACGACCACTACGTGCTCGTATCGTGTGTTTCACATCAATAACTGAACAAGTACTTTCGAATTTTTCGATTATTTTTTTCACAGTTGATAAATTTGGAATATCTACCGAAAGTCAGACGCACTTTACGAATCGTAGCAACCAAACTATCACCAATTTGATAGTAATGTTTAACAATTGTTGCTGTATCGTGTAGCGCTTAATGTTTATTAACTCCTATCTGTTTCTTATCGACCTATCGAATCATGATAGCCAAAATGATGCGCAATTAAAATCTTGCACTCTTATTGTAACACTCTTTATTATCAATTATTTATAATACCATTTGAATACCTATACAACGTTTTTATCTGACATATTGTAAACCTCGTCAAAAAAAGATACGTTATAAGATATCTTCGACTGGCACGTTTAAGTATATGGAAATGATGTTATCTCTTTTATACCCAAAATTTAATGATAATTTTATGATTAATATATTTAATTTTACGTTTATTATAAACTGACCACTGTATGTGTTTCTATACCTCCCTTATGCATGTTCTGCGACCCTTTTCCGTCTTTATTCTGTGGGGACGTTCATTATTTCTTACTTATGTCACTTGTGTCACCATTATCGTCACTTGAGTCTTCACCTTTAGCGGTCGCAAATATGGTCTGTTAAATTCTAATCCAGAATGCATAAAGTACTACTTAAAGGCGATGGTCTGACAGTACTGTGCTTAAGGCGACGGTGGGTTCGATTCCTACTCACATTGTAGATATTTTATAATTATTTCTAGGCAAGAGTATAAAGTTAGACAAGAAATCTCCATTCAGTTACACCAGTTTGAGGCTGGGTATGCCGGATGCCTTGTGGGAAGTCTTCTACATTGATTACTTGTTGTCGGTAGGCTTTCGACAAAACTAAAGTCTGTGCACAACACCAAGCGTTGACAGCATCCATGGGGGATACTGACCTGGGTTAATCGATAATTGATTTAGTTGCTAAATAGTAGCCTAGTCTGTTGACACGTGTTCACTCCTCATAGGTTTAATCCGGTTTCAAATATTTGCTTCGACAAATTCCTTCTTCGGTATTAAAGTGCGAAATGTACAGTTGACAATTTTTAATAAAACGTGTGAAATAAAATAAGTCGCGAAATTAGGGCAATATTAAGGCATTATTTAAAAAAAAACTTCAAAGTGACTGACGCCGCTAGTGAAATTTTGGAAGTAGGGGAGGAATGGGCCATATCGATCTGCATCTCTCAGCTCTGCACCGCTCAGCTCGGCTACAAAAAGTACTGAGATGGAGACGTGAGTTTTGAAGATAGGCAAAGATAAGGTCGTTCACTCTTGATGCTGACATTTTGAGTAGCTGTGGCTTCAAATCCTAGAGCAAGCACTAAGAAACTTTCAGGTGAATAAGGAGTATCCCTTACTACCGGCGTTTGCGAGACAGAAATAATACACGTTTTTTAAACAACGGAGAACTAAGTACCTTAAAAAAGCAAATTCTTTTGTTGCAACCTAGTATTCCATTTTTCTATATATTTTATCTGTTTTATTTATAATATTTATTTACATCTTTATCTACTTTGCCTCTCTCCTGCTTGTCTTCTTCTTCTATTGAGTCCTTAGGACATTCATTGTATTTGTTTTTTCTGATTTATTTCAGAAAGCAAAAATTGTTTCTATATTTAAAGTTTTCACTTCATTTTAATTCAACTAATGAATTATTAAAATTTTATTGCAATCAATTTATATCAAGATTTTCGGAATATGGTTCTCGAGGAAGCTAGATGCTCCTACATGATCAAATGCTGAATGTATCTTGTTCTAAAATACTGCTGTTCGTCAATACTTGACACAAAATGGATCCATAACATTCATCATTTTCGAAGGATATTGCTTACTGCGATTTTTGGTTTTCGAAAGTTAAGTTCCAATTAGACGAAATCGTTAGGACACTTTCAAGATTGATGTAACCCTGAATGTAATTTTGAACACGCCAAACAGGATATAATTAAAAAGTTTTACAATACCCAGTAGTTTATGTATAGATTAAAAACATAATTCCCATTTTCAAAATTTTTTGTATACGTTGGACATGAAATGTAATCGGAACTACATACAGTGCATAACGAATATAAGTTTCGACAATGCTAAAAACAGGACATATGAATTAACTAAGCTTATAATTTTAAACGCAGTTATAAAAAAGAATTACATTACCATTTTAATTACATGCAGCGCCACTCTTCTATGTAAATTACAATGTTGTACAGCTATGGCAATGATCAATCCTCCAACGAACATCATATTGGTTTCTTTAAGATAACATAGCGATACTTTATCAGAATCTAATACGCCCATTAATGGAAACAACACCATTGGAATTAACGATGTGACTGGTAGAGGCAAAGCTTCGAATACCCTATATTAAAGTATTAGTTTATTAAGTATGTCTCTACTAGTTGTATTTGATGAGGTTTAGAATTATTTTTAATGTTGTGGTACTTACCAGTATCCAGCCATTAGCAATACCACATAGAGACATCGAAGGGCTGCTACATTATCGAAAATAAATACAGGAATGAGTACTAAAGGCCATATTATAACAAACAAGGTTTTCCAGTAAATTTTGAGGGCGTTAATAAAAAGACTAGATCCTTTAGCCATGACGTCTGTGATGTCTGATAAGGATTTCACTGAAAAAAAAAAGAGAATCATTAGAAACGCATAGTACAAAATATCTGAACTATATAACTGATACATTTTGGTATGAAAACTGATGAAAACATCGCAACTTATATGATCTTTTGTTTTCTGTTATTATATGGACCGAATGTAAACACATTCGGTCCAGTATCAGTAAACACTGATAATGTAAATCCGTCTTGCTTCAGGCTTCTTTAAGTCCCTTCGAATTATAAATTATAATCGTACATATACTTCTATCAATTCTTTTATCGAAACCTTCGCTGTAAAATACTACACTTGAAGAGATTTACTACTAAACACTAAATCACTTCACGATGCGTATTTCGTTAATCATGTTAGCATCATTAGGAAATGATTTAATCTAAATTGTGCGCAAAAACGTGCGTGTAAACGCGCGTTGAGAAATTAAAAAAAGAACTTTGATATTTAGTGGTAAATCTCTTCTAGTTTAATATCTTCCTGTAATGATTTATGCGGTCATATAGCGTTTAATTTCCCTTCACCTTAATTTCCTTCACTTTAAGTTTTTGCATTATTTGAGAAGTAAAACATCGGTCAATAAGGCCCCGGTCTGACATATAGATGGCGTTACTTACAAAAAATTCTTACCAGTAATCGATTGTGCCAACCTTCAAACGTCACGTGTCAAAATTTGATGCCAATCTGTCTACTAGTTTCTGAGTTATTGGTGTTTCTGAATTTGGTGTTTTGATTAAGCATTGCTTTTTGATGAAGAAAAATACCGTCGAAGCAAAGGAGTGGCTTGATAAACATTACCCGGACTATGCATCCGGAAAATCAACCATAATTGATTGGTATGCTAAATTCAAACGTGGCCGCATAAATACTGATGATACTGAACACTCTCGACGTTCAAATGAGGTGGTTATACTAGATATCAGAAAAATTCACAACATTATTTTGCCGTAAAATAAAACTGCAGGAGAAATAGCTGATATTATGAAGATGTCGAAAGAAAGTGCTGACACCATTTTGCATAAATATTTGAGAATGCGTAAATTGCTATCGAAATGAGTACCGCGTTTGCTCACAGCAGACCAAAAACAACAACGTATTGATATTGATTTTGAGCAATGTTTGGAGTTGTTTAAGCAAAATAAAAAAGAATTTTTCATACAGTATGTAACCAGGGATGAAACATGGATCCATCACTACACTCTAGAGTCAAAGCGGCAGTCAGTAATGGACAGCAGCCAGTAAAAGCCCTCCAAAGCGACCAATAGCACAACCATCGGCAGGCACAAGGTTATGGCCTCTGTATTTTGGGATGCGCATTGGATATTGTTCATCGATTATCTCGAGAAAAGTAAAACCATCAATAGTAAATATTACATAGCATCATTGGTGCGTTGGAAAGACGAGATCGCAAAAAAGGCTCCAAATGAACAAAAAAGTGCTATTTCACGAAGACAATGCACCGTGTCACAAATCGTTGGCAACGATGGCTAAATTGCATACATTGCACTACGAATGTCTTCCTCATCGACCGTATTCTTCAGATCTGACCCCCAGCGACCATTTACTGTCTTCGGACATCAAAAAAGTGCTCTTTCGAAAGAAATTTCGCTCCAATGAAGAGGTAATTGTTGAAATTGAAGGATATTTTGAAGACAATGAGAAATCGTTCTAAATAAAAGATGTAGAAATGTTAGAAAAGCGCTGGAACGATAGTGTTGCTCTTCAAGTAGCATATATTGATGAATAAAGTTGAAATTTGCAAAAAAATTGTGTTTTATTTGTCAGACAGGGGACTTGTTGACCGATGTTATGGTATTATTGTTTCATTAACGAAAATTAAAACATCGCGAAATATATATTTTTATAACTTAAAATCCACTATTCAACATGGGGTATTTCTACAAAGAGTGTTTTAAATTTTATTAGTCAGCCCAAATAGATTTTCAATAAAACATCAAATCTACATGTTTAGGGTTACTTTCTTATCTACACATTGAGGCTTCTTTTTTTTTCTTCTAGTCATTCTACAGTCTTATTGGACCATGACCTCCCTCAATTTCCGCCTCCATCCCGAACAGTTTCTTGTTTCTGTTGGCCAGCCTCTCATCTTCAATAGTTCTCGTGTATCTTTCTGGACGTTATCCTACTAACTTGTTCTTGGCCTGTCTCTTACTCTGTTTCTGTCCAATTACTTGTCCTTTTAGGAGTCTTTTGAGGATTTGTCCGTCTTCCATCCTTTCCACGTGTCCGGTCTATCTCAGTCTCTATATTTTAAATAAGTCCACTATATTTCTTTTACCATACATCTGATAAAGTTCTTGGTTGCATCTGATGAGCCATTCCGCTTCCTCTTGCACTGGCCCATATACGTTTCTAAAACTTTCCTTTTAAACGTGCCAAATCTTTTTAGTTAGGATCTACGTTTCCCTTCCGTAAGTGACTAATGGTCTGATATCTGTGTCTGTTTTTACTTAATAGCTCAAGTTTAGACATGAGTGTTTTATGTAGGGCATATAGGGCTATATACCCTACATAACTTTATATGCCTGACATTATGTAGGGCATATCAGGCTCAATTCCCTTTAGTTATTATATACCTAATTTCCCGTTCAATATTGTTTGTATTATTTACTTTTGCGCCTAACTGGTGAATTCATTTTTAATTTCGATGTTGTCATCTCTCACCGTCTAGTTTTGCCCTAACTATTTCATTTTTGTAATTACCTTTTCGTTTCTGTGGTGTTAATTTCCAAGATAGTTTCGAGGGCTTTCTCTTTCATCGCTTCATAGCTATCCTTCACTACTCTCATGGATATTTTATATATAATATAATATAATATAATACATAATATATAATATATATAATATATATTATTATATAGAAATAAAATAAAATAATAATAAATAATAAATATAATAAAATAATAATATCTGATTTAAAAAAAATCGAAAAGATAACTGCCAAAAGCAAATGTATCAAAAATGGCACACTTCAAACCGGTCAGTTATTTATTTTGGTAAATTATTATTTTGGTAAAAATATGTGATTTTTATCACATTAAAAGCACTCACAAAGGAATAATTATTTTATTCTTATGAGACAACAATTTTTGGTAATTGATTCAATTTAAAAAATAGTATACGATAATAATTTTCATAATACCAATAATTAACTATCAATGTGATCTCTCTCAACTAGTCCTCTGTCTATTCGAATACATTTTTCGATTTTTTTACGATTCTGGTTAAATTCTCGCCTAAGTTTCAGGAAGCTGATTTCTTGACAGGCTTGGCTTATTCTGGCACAAAGTTCATCTCGACTTCTGGGCCTTGTTTTATAAACTTCATTTTTAAACATTCCCTAAAAATTAAAATCGAGGGGTGTAATATCGAGAGACCTCGGAGGCCAAAGTTCAAAAAAACTGTTTTTTCCTGCCCAGCACATAGGAAATTTTTGGTTCAACCCTTGACGAACAATCCTTCAATTGTGAGTGAATGCACCATCTAGCTGCAAATATATCCTGTCGCACATTAAGAGAAAGATTTTTAATTGCATCCCAAAATTCCCCATTGAAGAAGTGAACTAAACGACTAGCATTCAATGATTAAAGAAAAAAGATCATTATTCGGTTTCCTAAAATCCCACACCAGACATTGACTTTCTGAGAATATTGGTCTTTACAATTTATAACCAAGTGAGGGTTATATCTGGTCCCGTATCTGCAGTTTTGAGACGATACAATCCCATTTGTGGAGAATGTAGCTTCATCAGTAAATATAATCTTCTTTAGGAACTGTCTGTCATTTAAAAAATTACTCTGGGCCCAATAACAATAGTCTAATCTTTTATTATCACCATCTTCTTTCAATGTATGTAAGAACTTCGGTTTATAGGGCTTGATTTTGTGACGAATGAAACATTTTCTGATTTTATCCTTGCTAATATTCAGTTAAGACGATAAATCTCGAAGGCTCATGCATGGATTTGCTCGATTTGCCGCCAATATATCGTTATCCTCAGCATGCGGGTGTATTCGACGCGGTTGATCTTTTTGATGGATTTTAATAACACTGCCAGTTTCATTGAAAAGATCATTTAAAGCAGCTCCTTTTCCATGAGTTATGGAAGCACGTTGGGGATGTCTCATGTTAAACTTTGCAGCAACTTCTCTGCTACTACGAGTAAAATCACCAAACAACAGGATTATTTTGAAGTTTTCTCTTCAAGTCGAAGGCATTTTAATTGTGATCACTGACTAGAACTTTACGCAATAAACTCAAAGTTTAATCTTACTGGCATTTAATACTAGTGTTAAATTATTACTTTCCATAGCACACTAGTTATCGAATTAAATAATAAACTTGTAATAATTTTTGGTATAGACCAAAATAATGAAAAAAAATAAAATGCGAATTTTATCATGAAACTCGCTATGTGGGATTAAAATAATATTCTGAACAACTTTTTTCAATATCTCTAACGCGAAGCAAAATATCCAGGAGTGACCCTGTTTGTGAATTCAGCTTTAGATTTCAGTTGAGTGTCTTAAAAAATGTGACCCATCAATCTGTATGACTGTACAAAAATTCAAATCTGCATTCCTTCAACTAGCGGAAATATAGGGGTGTCTTCATCTTAAATGCGACACACTGTATATGCCAATTACGTTTCATGTTTAAGAAATGTTGATGATTTTACGTCAAACGATTATTGAAAAATTTATTGTATTACATAACATCGAAAACATTTTTTTATGCTACATTTGCTATGTTATGTATTCACAAAAAAATCTATAACTGTTCTGGTATAAAGTTCTTTGTTTGTCGGTAATTCATGTTTATCGTAACAGTTTTATATTTTTAATAATATTTATGGAATTATATACTATTGGAAAAAACGAATCGGTTATTAATATTATTTTAAAATGGAAGTATAATACATGTATTTATTTATTAAATATTATATCAAAGTAATGCTTATTATTATATACTCTTTCTACTTGAGATAGATAACTTCATAAATCTGAATTTTGGATCACTTAATAAATATTTGGAACTAATAAACCTTATTATGTAAAGCTTATTAGCGTAACAATGTCTTTTTAAATGAGGCATTGTTCTGTCATCGCAGTTTCGATAATATCTGAAAGAGTTTGGAGAAAATCAAACAGAATAATAATCACAATGTTAATACCCAGTAAACAGCTCTGCATTAGAGAAAAAATGAAGCCTGGGAAACAATTACCATCGTAATTATTCAATTTGGGGAGGAACAAGTTTCTTAGGTTTAAATTTATTATATTTATCTTTTCAATGTAATTGGCGTTATTTAGTGACTGGACCTAGACTAACTAGGCTTTGAACCACAGTCAAGAGGTATCAGCACTTCTACTATCTGCACGCGATCCGTAATATACGAATAGTTTACGAGCGATGTTCTTCGCGATAGTATTTTTTACAATATCGTCTAACAAAGTTCGTATTTTCAATTTTTTATTATTAAAAATGGCTCCTAGGTGAAGACCAATTAGTAAAATTGACAAAAAAGCAAAAATGTATTCGACGTCAAGAGTAAATAACAGATGGCCTTTGACACACTTTTTTCGGTTTCTAGATATTACAGGAATAAACTCCATGGTAATCTTAAAGGCAAATAAAGTGGTTATAGAAAAAAAGGCGAAAATATTTACGTAAATTTGGAATGTAGTTGATAAAAGAGTACGTAGAGAGAAGAGCTACGGTGGTCAACCTTCCGAGGAAACTTAAAAGAAAAATTAGTGACCACTTAAACATGAATGACGCAAACTCATGTAACGAACCAGGCACAAATGCCTTTCGGTTCATGCAGAGGAAGCTGCAAATTATGTCCCACTAAAAGGAGGAGACAATCCAATGCAAGACACAATGTGCAGCTTGTCTGAGAAATATTTATCGGGACAACACTACATGTCTTTCCAATGAATACCACCGTGATGAAGAGACTGAAGAAAACTAAACCTAAGATAACGAATTAAATGCAGGCATACTAAAATTTTTGTTATTATTTCATTGATATCATTATTAAACTTAATGTTAAATTTATAAATTTGATATTATTTTACGTTTATAAGAGTTATGTTGCTAAAATGTTTCCTAATCCAAAGAGAACGTGGATACGTATAACTAAACTTAAAGTTAAGATATAAATACAGGTAAATAATAAAAACTGCTGTGTTTTATATTCCTTGATGTCGCCAAAGTGTAATTTTATAAATTCAACTTTATTATATATTTAAACAATTTTTTTTATGGAATTGTTTCCTAATATAAATGTAATGTGTCTAAATAAATAAAGTGTGATGGACAAGCAAGTTTAGTTTTAATTTGTTCTATAAATCTTAAGCTGGGTCCACATCAATACAAATTTGCGTTGTGCGGGTTGTATGCGTTGTATGTGGTTTACTTACGAGCGAATGTAGAAGCTCTGACACTCAAAGTCGCACACAAATATTGTCGCCGCACAATACGCACACGAACTATCTGTTTTTCATCAGATTATTCAAACAAATTGTTCCAGAAAATTTAATAGACACCTAAATTTTATTGATGTGGACCCAACCTTATAGGTATACCTTTAGGTCTTCAAAGTTACGCGCGATCGCTACCGTAACAAATGACCGCGCGACCGCTACCGTAACAAATTATGTCGCGCCCACTTGAGTGTTAAGAAACATCTCAACTGTAGATTTGTGCTTAATCCCTAGTTTTGCCAAAGGCCTGCGGACAGCTGAGTAACCTACATAAAAAACGTTATCCAGAAGACATTGGGCCATGTCCAATCTCGAACTGGAGTAACAGGCATTTGAAAACATTAAAGTGGGTATACCAATATATTTATATTTTGCATATATTATACCATTGAAAATTAAATTCAACAAATTTGAAATGAAAATTCGAACTATTCATGAAAAAACAGTAATAGGCCTATAGTTCAGGTAAACTATCAGCGATTCTTGTAATTATGAGCATTATAACATAACATACATGAAAGTATATAAACAATAACGATATGATTTGAGATGACAACCATATATTTTATTATAAAATATTTAGTTATAAGCATTTATACATTCAATGCATAATTTTGAAGATTGCAATTAATATTCTCCAAATAGATTATGTTTCTCTATTGAGGATTATATGTTAAAATCAACACTAAAAATATATTTTACTTTTTTAATTTTGTAATTTTTTGTACAGCATGACGGAATTATTTATGCAAAGTAATCAAGAAATTCTGTATATAAAGGGTTGTCTAATAAGAGTCTCAGAATATTGAAATGAGGCACAATGTTAACTGCAAGTAACAATCAGGTGACTTGTAAGTCCGGTAACTATGTTTTCAAAATAATGTCGTTCAAATATTCCGGCTTCGTCTGGTAGAATGAATTCTGAAGACCCAATTTTCGACTACTCTTTCACACATGCCGTGTGGTGGTTTTTCAATAGTAGCCTGAATGTTTTGTTCCAGGTCAAGAATTGTTCCGGGCTTATTTATGTAAACTAGAGAGTCAACACAACGTCACAAAAATAATAGAAGTATGTGAGATCGCGAGTTGATTTTACTATTTCGCCAGTTGACGTTCGATAATGCGTCCAAGAAACTTTTCTTGCAAGCAATCGATTGTCTAGCGAGATGCGTGACAACTCGCGCCATCTTTATATTCATATTTATCAGTTCAGACCAAAGATATTCTGTTAACATGTTCCTAAAACGTTCACCATTAACGTAATACGATTCCATCCATCATCGCCTTCAAAAAAAGAGGTCCTATCACTCTTTTAGCCCAACAATCGCACCAAACAGTGACTTTCTGAGGATGATGAGGTACTCCTGAATCACTTGAGGATTTTAATTGGGCCAAATCATGTAGTTATGTTTGTTCACAAACACATTAAGTCAGAAATGCGCTTCGTCAGAAAAGATTATTTTCCCTTAAGTGGGGGTTCCCTTCCAACTTCCAATTTCAATGCGCTGTTGAATTGTGTATCTTTGCCACTCGTATTGAAAAACATCTTATTTGATGAAAGTAATTAATAATGGTCAGGACCAGCACTGTAATTATAACATTGTAGAACTTTGCGAGTCATATGCTGAATATTTGATCTATAACTTATTGTGGTAACTTATTCCAGAGGCAGTGTACACATGCTTCAAGTTCAAGTCGGTAGCGACCAAAGCAATCGCTCAAGAGTTCCAGTACTATCTCATACTAGATATCAACACTATCCGTGTTCTATGGACGGTAAATCTGGGGATTTCGCCAGTCAGTCGAGTGTAAAGCAAACTCTGGTAAAAATGTATTATTTATCCAGCTGTATGTACAGTTTGAGGATCAGATTTATGTACGATTACGAGATTTTAGTCGTCCTAGAAGTATCTAAGGGCCGAGTGGCTTAGACTTTATGCTATACGTGTATGCTATAAATGAGTGATACTTTTGTTATAGGCTATAGGTTGGATTATTTCCAAAATTACTGTTGAGCGACATTTAATTGCGATGAAGATGTGTGTTTATCGTCCTTATTGGATGCTTGTTCTTACAACGCACCACAGTCTTGTGGTGGCACCGCTTAAAATGGTGCCGAGCTAGAATTGAATGAAAACTAGAATGGAACTCTTTTCGCTTTATTTATGAATCTTACTTTAGCTAGTCATAGACATAGAAAGGTCACACGTTTTCAGTGTAAAAAACAACATTTATTATTTTCTTTACGAAACAGCATAGATCTATAGTTCCAGGAATTTGCTAAGGAGGCTGTATGCTTGTAAATCAAGTCACCACTTACAACTATCAGAGGAAGTTTAAATGCGGCCCGTTATGTAACCGAAATAATGCAACTCGTGAATAATTAATTTTTAGGAAGAAAATGCCAGACCATATACAGCTCTTTAAATTCTACAATTTGTAGCAGAGTTTGTTATATCAACACTCGACTGGTTGGTAAGATATCCAGATTTATCGCCGATAAAACACGTACGGAATAGTATTGGTCAAACTCTTGAGCGATTACCCTAACGTTTAGCACATTTTAAATTAACTTGAACCATGTGTACAATGCGTCTGGAATACTTTGCTACAAGAAAACATACATCATCTAAGTCGGCCAATGTCTAGCATTCAATATGAGACTACGCAAAGTGGTTAAAAATTGATCATAAATCGAATTATGTTTAAAAAAGTTTCAGTTATTAAAGTTTATATAATCACGATTTAAAATCTAAACAAAATGGTTTAATAATTTAAAATAATTCTATTTATAGACCAGTTATTTGATAAAATTTATGGTTACGAAATTGACGTCAAAATTTATTGCTATTAGTGCCCTATAACGAAAACAAAATATTGGTTTAATTAATATTATGGATCATCCAATATGTACAATAAATATGTTTGTACAGAAAATAAAATTATCCAAAATTAGCTTACTTTTAACAATTATGAAATATTTCAAAAACTATTAATTCACTTTAACTTCTTGTAAGAATAGATTAGGCATTTTCACAAATACTAAATCAGTTTTTCCATTCATTTAGATTTTATAGTTCAGTTCCTTTTGTGATAATACATAATTGTTCATTGTTCATTTGTCGTAATAGTCGATGATTGCGTTTGAATAAGCGATTAACTGAATTTCTTGAATAGTACTATACAAAACAAAACTGGTAAAAAAATTGATTTATTAAATAATCATTAGTCTAATAAATCATTAGAAATAATAGGCGTATTAATTAATTCACAGCCATTGTTTTGCAAAATGTACAAATTATTGCCAAAATATAAAATTAATATTCAAAATGATCTCCATTATTTGCAGTTACTGTTCTCTCTTGCGAATATATGACGAATGTTCTCGTAAGGAAATCTATGAAGGTTAGACAAGAAATACGGATCGATGTTTTTTCGGAGTATGTACAAATCAACGGAGTACGTATAAGTGTTGTACAGGTAGGTGCAGAAAATCGTATGGTTTTTGTGTAAATGTAACGCTGTTCAATTACAATTCTACAATGGATATTATTTTTATAAACAGTACAAATTTATATTTAAAGACATACAAGCTATATCTTGTTGAATAATTAATTTTTTATATTTTTTTACATAAAATATGACATTTTTTATTTAATTTTGGGCTGACATATTTTTTATTTTGATACATTTTATAAATTTGTTACCTTTAGATTTTTTGTTTTTTTTGCATTTTACAAGATTTGCAAATTTTTTGTAGAAAGCCGATGATCGACATCTTATTGATTTGTCCTCCAAGCTAGTACTACCTGATTTAAATAACGCAAATATTTTCTTTCGCTGATTGTCCCCTTAATAAAAAATTCTTTGAGATAGCTAAATGACTGAGACTCTTTCCGTCCTTTCTCGAAGTGGTAGCGCATAATAGAGCGAACTTGAATATAATTTTCGACAAGCATTTTTATCAACAAAATATAGAACAATTTTTTATGAAAAAAAAAGGAAAATGCCAATTTACGTAAGCAAAAAATGCCCAAAAATAAAACGCGGTTGCATGCATCAACCCAATATCTATTCTCAAACATTTTTGCGTCACCATGTATAACCCCTTATCTACCAGATTATATCGAAAGAGCAGGGATGGTAATTATATAACATGAGTTCTAGATAACAAACCACCGTAGGAAGAATTAGTTAATACAACCCACATATGATTTTCTCAGTTCCTTTTGCGACATGCGGTTTAGCGTTGCCATGCTGCAAAACTAATTGTTTGTGGACTAGTCTACACCGACACTGAAAAGTCTGAAGCTATGATCGACGCGCTTGAAAGAGAGTGCGTCATCAACACTCATGATGACGATGATAAAACCTCGAGAGGTTAGTCAAAAGGACGGTCAGGAATTTCCGACAGAGGATAGGGCCCAGGCCGCCTACGGAGTTTGTAATTCCGAAGGAGGTAAAGGGTATTATCCAGAAGATACGGCTCACGAAAGCTCCAGGGTGCGAAGGTGTTACCAATCGCATGCTGAAAAAGCTTCCGAGAAAAGGAACCGCCGTAATGGCCATCACCGCCATTGCAAACGCAGTCATTAGACTGTGGTATTTCCCGGATAGATGGAAATATGCAATGATGAGAATGATATCGAAGCCAGGGAAAGATAAAAAGTTTCCCCAAAATTACAGACTGATCAGCTTATTGCTATCAATAAGCAAGATCGTAGAGAGAGTGGTTTTGAAGAGATTAGAGAAGGCGCTCGAAGATAATAGCATCCTTTCACCCGAACAATTGGAGTTTAGAAAAAACCACTCGGCCGAAGACCAACTGTTATGTGTCACTGAATACATAACAGAGACATTGGACAGGAGACACGGAACGGCTGTCGTCCTACTCGATGTCGAAAGGGCTTTCGACAGGGTATGGCATGACGGGCTGATCCACGAGAGACGGGCTGATCCACAAGATGATCGAGATGGGATTCCCTGAGTGGATGATCGAGCTGATTGACTCATACCTGGGAGAACAAAGTTTCTCTGTGAAAATGGGTGAAGTCAAATCAGCCAGAAGATGGATGGAGGCTGGAGAACCGCAAGGAGTGGTGCTAGCGCCCCATCTCTACAACATATACACTAGTGATATTCCGAAGAGGAATAACACTAGGATAGGCCTGTATGCCGATGATACAGCCATAATGGCTAGACATAAAAGACCGGACCAGGCCGTCAGATACGTCTAGGAACACCTGGATGATCTGATGGAATAGTTGATAGCCTGGAAGAAAGGTAAATCAAGGTAAATATTACCAAGACCAGGCTATTTATGTCTCGCAGAGAATGAGCAGACCCGGTCACCAGCTAGAACTCGAGGACGAAAAAATGGCGTGGAAGGATACTGTAAAGTATCTAGGTGTCACTTTCGACAAGAAGATGTCATGGAGACAACATGCGAAGAACGCACGGTTTAAAGTCGTGTCCGTTGCGAAGATGGCTTACCCGCTAATTTGCAGAACCAGCAAATTAAACGTGACGCTGAAGATCCTAATGATTAGATCATTAGTAAGAAGGGTCATGATGTAGGGATCGATCGCGTGGGGCTACGCGGCAAAATCCTACATCCAGCAATTAGAAAGTTACGAGAACAAGCTAGTATGACTAGCTCTCGATGCCTCTTGGTACATCTCTAATGCACAGATACATAGAGAGATGATGTGGACTCCCTTAAATCAATTAGCAATCAGAACTTTGCAGTAATAGTTTACCCAAAATTCTGCATCTCGTACCACACCTCTCATATACTTCCAAATATTCCTTTACATTTTTTTGTATTTGATTAAGAAATTCAATGATTCAATTAATGTTCATAGTTAGCCAGGATTTACTTAGGATTCTCTGTATTTCTGTTTATCACATAATACTCATTTTACAGCACTTGTCATTATTTTTATATAATAACCCTTTTCATTTAGTGAGGTCAGCAAAACCATTTTGAATTTTTCCACCTTATATTTCGGACGCAGATCATACGAAACACATCAGTTTCCCATGTCAAGTTAATTATATAATATAATATATAATATATATACATATATATATATATATATATATATATATATATATATATATATATATATATATATATATATATATATATATATATATATGTATGTATGTATGTATTGTTGAATTATTCCGATTTGTAATACCAAATCCAAGTCAGAAAGAAAATCTGCTCGAATATTCCGATCATTCTTCGAATAACCGATTCAGTCAGTCGAGTTTTTCGTCTTTGAGACGTTCCTAACATCTGATATCCTCGCTGCTCGTGTGAATATGATCTTCAAGTTCATCTCTAATTTCGAATCTCTCACAATATACATTTTCTTTCAAATTATCCCATATATAGAAAACTTAGTCCTACCTCGCAATTCAGCGTTGCTACAAAAAGTAATTTATCTACTTGATCACTTGGTCTTGATCCATTGTGAACAGAACATCCGTCCATTTGGAACTATATGGTTTTTGCTGGTGTCCTAGAATTCATTATCCAAAAAGCACTTTATTGTTTAACTTTCGATACAAACTACGTATATTTGTTGTTTTATGATATAGATACGTTTTTAATTTGTTATTAATTGAAAAATTGTAATCTTATTTTATCCTTGTAATGATTTATTTGATATTTTATTGATATTTTATCCTTGAAAACTTAGAGCCCATTTGAACAGGATAATCAAATGACTGTTTAACCAACAATCTCAATGGAGAACATGAAAACATTTTGGAGATTAGTGTTTCGCTAAAAAGTATACAACTTCCAAAGAATTTTTCTCTGTATAGAAAGTGTTTGTTTTTGAAAAAAATACAACGCTTTTTTCAATGGTATAATTAAATCCCTTGAAGGATCAATAATTTAAAATTATTAATTAGATTAATAATGTCGAAATCTGAAAAAAAAGTTGCAATACACTAAAGTGAAACTATTTTTGTTGGAGTTGAAGTTTTCTATTGATCAAGTTTGTACATTCTTTGGATATATCCGTTGATGAGTTTCTTTATATGAAAAGTTTCTGAAACAGTACTGAAATCCACTTGGGCTTTGACGACGTTTCGATGAGATTGTACTCGTCATTTTCAACTGTTCAATTTGCAAGCTCGAGAGAGTTTCTCAAGAAAATTCTTCTTTTTATTAAGTAAATTGAGACAGTAATTCAGGCTCAAACTTATTATATAGAATGAATTTATCCCAGAAGGTAAACTTTTTTGAAAAAAAAAATTATATATATATATATATATATATATATATATATATATATATATATATATATATATATATATATATATATATATATATTTATAAATATGTATCAATTAGTTCCAGTAGACTTTAAGAAAATAATAAAACTACTCACAATTTCTCGAAATTAAAATGTCACTTTAAAATCTTACTCACTATTAAATAATAAATAAATAAATAAATATATCAAAAACTAAATTGCACTTTCAAAAGCTACATCCGATGTTTTTGGGATCCGAACTACCACCAATTAAATATTTGCGAAATCGAACATCACGAATACTAAATCAGTTTCAGCGTTATTGCGGTTTATATGTCGACTTGTTTGGAGATAGCAATTAATTGGTCATTGTATATTAGTTGTGGTATTACTAAAACGCACTTGTCTGGCCAAATTTATTTTTTCGTAAACTTTCAGGCATGGTCGTGGTTTATATACTACTGGATAATTATTTAGACTAATTGAAATGTATGTTTTATTGTTAATATTTTTTAGAAATCGTTAAGAAATTTGTAATTTCTTATTATTTAGAATCTTTATATCCATCTATATTTAATATTTATTATTAACAACGAAAAGAAAATATATAACAGTGCGATCAAAGGTGATTGCAAAAGTCATTTCTGAAAAGTAGCTTCCTTTCTAGTAATTTTATTAAAATTACTAGAAAGTCGATAATACAGGGTGGCACAGAGGAAACGCATGTTTTTCACCAAAGCATAACACTCTTTATTTTCAAAATTATTTCTTTGTAATTACAGCTAAATGAAGTAATAATAGTGTGCTTTTAAATTAATGGTGGAAAATAATATCAGTTAAGTATCGTTCTTCTTTGTGGTCACACTTCTGCAATCTTTCTTGAAAGTTGTGCATCACTCTCATTGTAGAGATCACTCTTATTACTCATTTTGTAGGGATGAAATTTCAAGTTTGGCATCTAGGTCGAACGTTGAGGGCTAGTAGGAACTGCCCTTCTCACTCTTTCAACATTGTCTGGTGTCCGAACAACACGGGGAAGGCTAGGTGGTTTTCTCTTCATGGCAGATCCGATAGTTCAAAATGTTTCAACCTATCGGAATATCGTGTTTCGATCTGGAATTGACCCTCGGCGTTTAACGTGAAACTGTCAACAGAAATGACGTGGAACGGTAACTGCAAAATCACTGTTTCTAAAAAAGTGCTAGACGACAAACACACAATGCTTCGAGGTCCACGATACTATGCTTAAAACCTGCCTGCATTACCTGAGCTGTCCGCTGGCGGCGTGGTAAGGTCGTCGCCCCTGTATTTACAAAATACTAGCCGTTCCAAAAACATATGTTTCCTCTGCGCCACCCTGTACATTTAATTTTATTTTGCCAATGTACTAAAGCAGATAAGTTCGATATTTTGGCTACAATGGCAAAGAGCGAATACTATTTTCCGTAGAAAAACCTTCGCATAGACCGATGAAAAGTAGAAAAAGCTTTATGGGAACTCTGCTCTTTCACATGTAATCGATTCTCATGTTTCAATGTAGTCGATTTTGTTGGTCGATCCCAGAATGAAGGTTTGAGATATTGTTGAGAAGATAAACATCTCGAACAAACCTTACATCATAACAATAATCAATGTAATCCAGAGGAGTTTCTGCGGCAATTCGTGCCGCAGAAACTTCTCTGGGAGGATTCGAACCAGCTTCTAAGCCAATTGCCGGTACCATCGGTACCATAGCCTGGGGCACCGGCTGACAACCATGGAAAAATGGCTGGCTGGAAAGAAATTCACATCAGATGAAGAGATTATCGACGAAACACAGAACTATATTGCAAAGTTTGACGTATCGTATGTTTTATAAGGCACAAAATCTAGCTAAAAAGAAACTGTGTTGAAAAATCAATCGATTTCCAATAAAAAAATCTGGGAATCTGGAAAAAACTCTACCCTAGTATATTTTGGAAACGAAAAAAAAATTGAGCCCATGGGTGATGGTTGTGTCCCCATTAGATGAATGGTGAATTGAAATATAATTTTTAAGCGGGTTTTAACAAATTATGTCTAATTATATACATGTAAAAGTCCACTAGATGAGTGTGATACACATGTATATACAGTGTTGGCCAATAAAATAAGAATGGTAGACACAAAAATTAAAAAACCAAGTTTTCTTTTCTAATTTATTTACCATAATAAATAATATAACATGCTAATATTAACTGAACTGAAGTATTTTGTTTGCAATATAACCAAAGCATTTTATTGCTGCTTATCTTTTTAACGAACTTATTTCCTCCTAATGGTTCGTTCTTCGGTAGTAAAAAAAAAGTATACTAATTTTAAACATGCTATCATGTACCAATTTTGATTATTCTGATAAAATCTGTATTTATTTTGTTGATGCAGCATAAGTTAGTCCGTTTCACACTATATTAAAATAACCATGGGTCACGCTAGATACTGTAATTATGAAGAAAGGTGATTAATTTTGCAATTGAGAGGCCAAAACAAATATTATGTATTTATTACGAATATACTCAAACGGTCACCATATTTAGTTAGTTCACAAAAAATGAGTACAAACATTGATAGTAGTTGTAAATGAGGTTTGGAAGGATTCTGCCTGAATTAGCGGAAGGAAACAGCATATAAAGCAACAATTAAATTTTACAAAAAGAAAGTGTAGTAAAGATTTCTTACGTAACTGAAAAAAAAAACATTATTTTTAGCGACGAAACTAAAATTAATTGGTTTTCATGGCAAATTGTATGTGAGAAGACGTATTGATGAAGAATTCAATATAGTAACACTTTGGCTAGAGTAAAGCAAGGTGTTGGAAACATCAAAGTATGGGGCTGATTTTCAAATAACGGAGTAGGTCCAATATTTTGGGAGAGGGTGTACCAACAAGACAATGATACCAAACATACGGCTCAAGTGGTAAAGCAGTGCTTCAAGAGGAAACATATTAAAGAGTCAGAGTGACCTTCATAGTCTCCTTGCCAAGTGACCTTTGCTCCATGCCAAGAAGATGTCAATCAGTAATTAAGAATAAGGGCCATGCTCCAAAGTACTAAGCTTCGATAATTATTAAGACTAATTACAGACTTACCTTTTTCAAAAATATCTCAACAAATCTCTCAACAAAAATATCTCATAATTATGAATAAAGTAATTGTTTATATTTAGACTAATATCAATTATGTCTTTTAAATACTCGGTAAATTCTTAAATGCTCGGTAATGTATATATTTAAAAATATATTTTTTTTAATTTACAATTTTTCCAATTTTGACGTATATCAAAAATCGTTAACAAACATTTATTTTCTTACTATTTATTTTGAATTGTAAAAATAAACTATTATACATTATCAATATCGCCAAATGTAGAAATAAGAAAGAAATAAAAATTCAAGTTATCTACATACATATATATTTATTATTTACTATTCATGACGAAAAAACCTTGCTGATAAGGAGCAGAATATTTTGGAAAATGTTGGTTTTGGCCAATAGAAAAGAGGTCAGGCCATTTCAACTACTCTTGATGATAACACATCAAAAAAAAATGGAACCACTTTAATTTGTCATAGAAGTAAAAGAGTCTGAATTTATTATATTGGGTTAATGCAAAAGTTCGTTCCATTTTTTGATAAAAATTGAAGAAAATATGTATTTCCCAAAAATTATATTTAATCACTATAGTGTATGCCGTTCTGTTCGATGATCTTTCTCCATCTCTGCGGTAGTGACCCTTCCAAGAAAGTTTTTGACAGTTTTTGACAAATGGCAGTTTGAGCCGGGTGACCAAATACATTTGTATTCTAACACTATCTCGATGGAACGCAATGCCCTTTATGTTGGCTAATTCAGGCAGCTTCTGGTGGATTGTTTGGTTTAGTTCACTTAGTTGTTGACTAATATTTTTCCGAATTAATGGAACTAATGCAATTTTTGATGCATAGGAAAACTTAAAAAACACATAACACAATTTTTACAAGTTCTGGCTGAAGTTCCTTCTGTCAAACAACATTAAAACCTTACACGTGCAGATAACAGTTTAGTTTCGTGAAGTAATGCCATTTAGCGCCAAAAATAGGACAAACTTTTCTACCAATCTAATAATATTGGTTTTATAATTTCTTTCATTGGTGGTTTCAGTTATTTGTTTTTTAGACAAAAAGTAAAAAATGATGGAATATTTTCTACATTAACAAATAATGGAGACGTAATAGAATGTAATGATTTTTAAAGAATAATAATATAAATTGATTATCTAGATGAGTTTTCGAAAATATTTGGTCCAACTCGATTTATTTCAACTTAACGAACTCCGTTGGCCTTCGCAAGCTCACTTATAATACTGATAACGATCACTGGTCAATTTAAATTCAAACAAATATTTATGTTCTGAACAGGAATCGAATTTATTTATTTATATATATATATATATATATATATATATATATATATATATATATATATATATATATATATATATATATATATATATATATATTGTGTACATTTGTTTAACTTGCAAAGAGTGGCTAGTAAATATATAAAGGGATATTAAACAAAAAATGTTCAACAACATTGAACTCGCACTAAAGTTTTTATTTCAAATACTCAGGAAAAAAGCATGCATTTTGTAAACCAAGTAATATTCATATTCTAGGTTTAGATGAAAATCTATGAAAAGGTTTATATAGTCCTATACTATACTATATGATAGTAGTAGTAGTAGTAGTAGATAGATAGATAGACATATTATAGTAGATTGGTTGAAGGATTTAGTTTATTAGGATTGAATTGTAAAGAACATGACAAGAAATCTTTATCAAAGTTAACTTGCAAATAAATATATATATTGATCAATCTCAAACACAAATTCACGATATTAGTGTCTCCAAAAACAGTTACTATACATTTATATAAAAAATTATTCAGTGGTAAGACTATATGGATACTTTTCTCAATTCAAATCAGAGTAATAATTAAACAATACTGGATATATTTTAGCAGGGCGAAGATCATATTCTTTTGAAAAGATGAGATAATATTTTATATTGCCTTTACTAAATCTAAAATATAAACTACTTCGTGCAAAGAAAGTGGTTCAACATTTGCTCTCCTTTAGGGCTGTCAAATCCTTGTTTAAAATTGTTCTGTTAAAACATATTTTTTCGCAAAATCCTTTTCTTAAAGCAGTTTGTAACTGAAACTACTTGATGTCATATTCATCTACTAATGCGATTTACCAAAAAAAAAATGTACAATTTGTAGTGTTTTACATTATAAAAATTCAGAACTCTCCGGGTAACAAACATTATCTTAACCTAAGTGAAATAGTGATGATTATGAAATAAAAGATATATCACTATTTAAACATTTTTAGTTCACATGAAAATAGCGGATCATTGCCTTATCAAAATGGTGATAAATTTGGAAATGCAGTTTTTTGCTTTGAAATTAAATATCTGTATCAAAACGGGTCACAGGCCATTTATTAATCGAGGTGGACATAAATGTAAAAAAGAACATTAATTTTAAATATTATTTATAAAAGATAATGTATGGGAATGTCCTTGAATAAAACTTCTACACCAAGAAGAAAAAAATGTCCATTATTTATATTATTATACTTTTTGTAATTTCAATGCACTGTTTAAATTATAAATTTCTCAAAAGGTCATTTAGAGGCAATAGCTCCTTAGAAAAAATAATGTGTGTAGCTAGTAAATAATTTATTGTGAGAAATTAAAGTGACATTGAAAAACAAAAGAAAATATTTAAATAATTAAACGTCATGTTTGTGGGTGGTAAACTAAATTATTAAAATCGCTATATCTTTAAGAAAATAATATCACATGACTATAAAATTTATAAAATCATTCCAACATATATTTTTTTTAATTATTAACATCAATTGCCAATATTTCCTTTTAGAATGCATTCAGTTTAATTATATTTTAAAGTTAATTGTCATCAATTAATAGTCAATATATAGTATCAATAGTGAGTTAGGCATCTGCTCACTATTGATCAAACCTGACAGCAGGCGGTAAAATGCCCGATTCATAAGAATAATAGAAAACTATCGTGATGTATACGTGATGTACTTTTAAAGTTCTGACAAACATTGAGAACATTGACACAGATAATTGTATATCGAAGAAGGAATGAAGAAATATCAGGCAAGGTTTAGAAAGAGGTGCTCAACTATCGATGAGTTCATAGTCCATGAAATCATCGAAAAGACAAATAATTTAATGCTCCTTTATTCCTGATGTTCGTAGGCTACAGACAGGCATACGATCACGTATAAAGAACAATAGTATGAGAGGCTACGGAGAATATGGGAATACTAACTAAGCTTATAACTCAGTCCTGTTTAATGAATAAAGCCATCAGCAAACGTAGACGTAAATGAGTCAGTTAGGATATACAGATGAGCCAAACATATTAACACGATCGAAAATATCATTAAGAGTGTCAAAGGTAAAAGTCAAAAGAGTTGGTCTAAAAATAAATAAATAAATATAGGTAATACAAAAATGATGAAAATAAAAACTAATCGAAGAAGAGAACAGAACTAGATAAATGAATGTACTTATCTGCAAAACAAACTAGACGAAAATAACATCACAGGAGATATCAGAAATATTATTATGAAAGGTTGCAAAACTACTTATTCCCGAAGTCTATCCTAGGATCTATACTTATGCAAAGGAACATGATAGTAAGATCTATGAAACATCTATTCGGCCAATAGTCACTTAAGGCTGCGAGATGTAGAAAGAACTTACCAAGAAAACAGAAGAAATGCTTGCAGTAGTATTTGAAAGAGGAGTATTCAGAAGAATTTTTGGTGCTCTAATTGATAATGGAAATTGAAGGATCAGGTATAACGATCTGGATATTGTAGATTATGTGAGGGTTCAGCGACTTAGTTTGGAGGCACACATGGCGAGATAGCTAGAAAGCTGAATAATAGGAGAAATATGGAGGAATGAATAATGAGTAATACAAAGAGAGGTAAATCAAAGACAAGGTGATAAGATCAAAATATGCTAAAGATTGCACATCAAAAACTGGCAAAATTAATTCGTTGGCTTTGCCAATACGATGCTATTTTGAGAATATAGAGATTTAAAAGCACAAAATAATGAGCAACTATTTATATGTGAAATTAAGTTAAACTAAGAACTAAACAAGGTATAGAAAATGGCAAAATAGCATGGGAATTAAACTAAAAAACACGGATGTGTAGTAGTCTCTAAAGAATGAAATTGTTACAGCCGTGGTTAAAAAGGACATCATTTACAAGATAATAAACATATGGATTGAACAGCAATTTGGAAAAGCACAGTCACGATGAAAATTTTTGATGAAAATAAAATATACTGAAAAAAAAGTTTTATAGAGAGAAGAAATATTTCGTCCCCACCGGGAGTTTCATTCCTCTCCAAAAATTTTCTAAATTAGCAAAAAAATTTGCTAATCTGTTTTTTAAGCTTTCAGTAATTGTTTTTGCATCCTAAATGTTAATTGATATCACCAAATTGTTGAAAAATACTACTTCCATTATAATGTCGGTTTTTTTGTAAGAATTTTCCATTTAAGCTTTTTACCTGCTTGTAATGTTTTGAAGTTTTACTCGGTTTTTATTAGAAATTGAATTAAAGCTTTTTCTAACCTACTGAAATTTATCAAAAGTATCAATATAAATGTTTACTTTTGTTGTTATATATGATGTATTCACTGCTTAAAAAATGGAGTGAAATTTTAATATGTTCGTTTGATTTAATTTGTTTAAGATCGTGTCAAACATTGCAGAAGTAATAGATAACATGGAAAAAAGTGATCTATAATAATAAACTATGCTGAAATAAAACATCTTCTGTTAAAGATAAGTACGATGATCTGCCACGTCCAGGAAATCATCCAAAGCGTTACGAAATCTCGTAGACAAAAAAAGCAAAATATTAGAAACTTTTCAAAGTACTCAAAGAGAGCGATAAGATTTCAATTTAAAAATAATCACATTAACTATTTATTTAAGGTAAAACTCTACAATTGGCAAGAAAAGTGCGCAAAAAATTCAAATTATCAACTAACAAACATGAAAATGTTATTCGGGACTTTGCCGACAAAGAACAAAATTATGTAAAAAAAGTTGTTTTGACCAAGAGTTTGATGATAATGATCAAAATAGAATATGTTATTTCAATATAAATCGCAATTATAAAATGATTAAACGCAAATAGTTTGGTCAATCGTTAAATATCCAAAGCATTGAACTTATTTATATACATGTAGGTATATAGTGAAATAAATTATTCTGATATGCTTACAGCTATTCTTTATTCAATTTGTGAAATACTGCATAAAATACACTCTAATTGATGCGAAACAAAATACAATACGTTATTTATTTTATTAAGAAGTTATTATTTATTAAGGGCGTTCCTTTCATCCTCAATGTTAGTTTTGGGAACAGTCTCACGGACCCAACTCAAACGAATATGAGGGAGGGTTGGTCACCACGACACATTTTAGCCAAGGAATCCGATATAATTTTGTTTATTGCATATAATCTTGAATTGCAATGGATTTGAAAATGCCAGTAAACTGCTTGTTAGAGAACGATCATCAAGCCTGGCTTTGAATCATTAGCAGACATCAAGTTCTTAAGGCTTTACTATCATAAAAACTTTCAGGCATTTGAAAAAATCTCTGTGGTACTTTTGTCTAACCTAAAACAAAACTTAATATCATGGTTTGTTGTTTTTTCGGCCGTTCCCTAAGAGGCCGTGTTATATTTTATGATCATGAACCGGAGATGTTAGCTTGTTGAAATTTCGGTTACTAAAAGTATATGTTTAAGCGTCAGCATTACATAATTCGTGTATTCATTTAAAGATGACGCTGAGAAATTCGGCGTTTTACAACGCAACGCTTCATGTGTGTGAAACAGATTTATGATTAGAAAAAAAATCACTAATCAAAAACTCCATTACTAAATATATAGTAAACCGGGGAAAATAATTGTGAAACACCAGACTGTGCACACACTACATTATGTTGATGATTAAGTCATCATATCTCAAGAACACGAAAACAGAATATATGTCCAGAATTCCTGAAGTCCAGAATAGTATTGAAGAATATTCTGTGTGGGACCTAAAAAATAATTGAAAGAAATAGAATACCTATGTATAGAGGGGTCAAAGAAAATATTGAATACAAAATTATCAAAAAAAAAAAGAAAAATACAAGAAAAGTTCGGCCACAAATGGATGTAAAGTATAGCAAATGAACTTTCTTCGAAGACCTGCAAGGGAATTCAGAGTACATAGAATGAGAAATGAAGAAATACTCTGTTTCGACAGATCGATAGAATGGACCATGAATAAATCACTATTGCAATAACGAAATGGACCCCAATAGCAAAAAAAGGAAGACCCAAGCGAATTTGAAAGGAAGGCGCAATGTTGTCACAAAGCATTCAAAACTTTCAACCTAATTGGGTAATGTATTGATAAAAATTATAAATACAAATGAAGCTGGTTGTTTCGATGTGGTAGATTAGAAGTTGTACTAGTTTTTTCTCCAATTGGAAACCAATTGGAAACCTTCGATTTCAGGAAGGTAACCCTCAAATAATTATAAAGATTTACTTGATAATTGTTCATGAGTTAATATAGTCATAGAAAATTTCCTCATGCTTTGCTTTGCAAAATAAATAAACCTTTTTTGCACTTCAAAGAGAGAATTGACATGAGATTAAAGTTTAACTAAAATTCGAGTTTATACATCTAAATTAAAAAGGTTCTCATAGATATTTCAACTTTCAGAATTTTAAAATGTTGCATTTAATTGAAATGTTGCAAAATGCTCATTTCGAAATCTTACATAGTAAGTTGAAGAAATTGTACATAATGTTCATTTTGTGCACCATTTTTTTTTAAATAGGTGACCATTCAAAATCTTAAAAGTATCAAACATGCGTGTGTGTTAAATTTACTGGAGCAATTTGTTTGAATTATCTGGTGAACAACAGATAGTTCGGGTGTGTGCTGTGCGGCGACAATATTTGTGTATGACTTTGTGTGTCAGAGCGTCTACATTGCCGCCCAGGCACACCACATACAACACATACAGCCCACATAACACAAATTCGTATTGATGTGGACCCAGCTTTACTGAAAAATTTTATTGGATGTCCATTATAATTTTTCACTATCAATTGAAAGTTTGAAGTACAATAAAAACCACTGAAAATTAAAAATTAATACGAAATGACAATAGAGATCTTTGTGCCACCGTATATAACTTAAATTTTATATCAAAAGAAAATAACCTTGATTTTTTTGGCAATATTTTTTGGATCCTTGACATAGGATGATTAAACAACACATCAAAATATAAGATACGTAATTTAGAACAAGCACAAAGTTTAGACAATATTTATTAATTGGTGTGTAAATCGAACATTCACTATATGCATGAAATGTATTAGGTATATATATATATATATATATATATATATATATATATATATATATATATATATATATATATATATAGGGTATAAGGAAAAGTACTTTCGTAAATTGAACCAAAGATTCTTCACATTATTTTAAAAAAGAAAGTCCCATCATTTAAAAGAAAAAAAGACAAAAGGTCTATAATCTAAGAATAGGGTTCTAGCGAAAAAAATTGCAAAGTTACTAAATCAGGAGTCAAAAAGCTATGAAAAAATTAGCATTTTAAGCAAATATATATATAAACCCATTTGTCAAATATTAATTTGTTATTATTTAACGAATTAACTACAAATAAACTAATGAATTATTAAAACTATTCATAATTATATAAACTAATGAATTGTTATTGAATTGTTAAAACATTTTTTTAATTAAAAATCATACCCTACATTAGACCTGAAGGATGTAGCAACGTCGCAATATTGACACGACAAAGATAGGTATTTCAAAATGGCGACAAAAATTATTTTAGTGTAAAGCTGGGCCAACACTAATAAAATTTTGCGTGTGTATTAAATTTACTGGAACAATTTCTTTGAATTATCTGGTGGACAACAGATGGTTCGTGTGCGTGCTGTGCAGCGACAATATTTGTGTGTGACTTTGTGTGTCAGAGCGTCTACATTAATGTTTGAATGATTGTGGCATGTTCATATATTTTTTCTCTTTTATTTGGGGTTTTCGCCATTGTCTAAAACTCAAAAAATATCAAAAATACCTGTTCTTATTTAAAGAAAGAATCACTGGGTAAAAACAAAAAACCAAATGGAGACAAATTTCTCAGCCTAACGAACAAAATTTTAAATATATAAAAATGTTATAAAAAAAAAATTACAAAGTTTTAACGTTAACGTTTCGGAGGGTGATCTCCCCTCGTTTTCAAAACTAAACTAAAAAATAAATTATATTAATTTATAATATATAAAATAACGAGTGAAAGTAAATATATTTTTTTGTATATGTCAACGATACTTACATTGACATCAATAGATTTTCATGACAGTGACATACTACCAAAAAAAATATATATATAGGTAATGTTTACTGTGTGATTGTTTATTGTACTGATTGTGTATTCAAATACTTAAATGTTTTTAATTGTATTCTTTAGAATCGGGAACCATATTGAATTTAAATCTACCGAAGGCATAGCAATACAGTTATTTTTATTTAAATTAATTATAACGGTTTCTTTTAATCTTCTGTATTTTGTTACCGATTCTTTTAATACCGTTTTGGAATTATTCCAATTGATTTTATGACCCGATTTCCATGCGTGTTGACAAATTCTAGATTTATTAAAATCGCCCTTTCTAAGAAGGTTTTTATGCTCTTTTACTCTAACATCTAACGGTCTAGATGTCTCACCTATATAGAATTTGCCACATTCGCAGGGAATTTTATAAATCGCATTTTTGGTATTTTGTTGTATATTGTTTGGTTTAGTCTTTGTTAATAGAGATCTAAGAGTATTTTTTGTTTTAAATGTCGTTCTTATGTTGTATTTATTTCCTACTCTTTTAATTGTGTCAGAAATACCGCGGATATAAGGGATTGTGAGGTTGATTGTTTGAGAGTTATTATTATTGTTATTAATAACTTGTCTGTTTTGTCTAATATCAAAATTTTTAAGCGATTTATCTATAAAATTTTTTGGGTAATTGTTTTTTATTAAAATGTCTTTTATGTGATTTGTTTCTTTTTGTAGTGTATCACTGTCGGTACAAACAAGTTTTGCTCTGTCATATAAACTTTTAATTACTCCTATTTTGACGGATTTTGAGTGATTTGAAAAGAAATTGAGATACCTATCTGTGTTTGTCGGTTTTCTGCAAACTGTAGTTTTTAATTAGTTGTTTTGTTTTATTATTAAAGTATCGAGGAATGGCAATTTATTCTCCCTCTCCATATCTAAAGTAAACTTAATTGTAGGCCCTCGAGAATTTATATCTTGTAAAAACATATTTAGATCGTCATTAGAAACCGCTATAATTAATTTAAATAAAAATAACTGTATTGCTATGCCTTCGGTAGATTTAAATTCAATATGGTTCCCGATTCTAAAGAATACAATTAAAAACATTTAAATATTTGAATACACAATCAGTACAATAATCACACAGTAAACATAACCTATATATATATATATATATATATATATATATATATATATATATATATATATATATATATATATATATATATATATATATATATATATTTGGTAGTATGTCACTGTCATGAAAATCTATTGTTGTCAATGTAAGTATAGTTGACATATACAAAAAAATATATTTACTTTCACTCGTTACTTTATATATTACAAATTAATATAATTTATTTTTTAGTTTAGTTTTGAAAACGGGGGGAGATTACCCTCCGAAACGTTAACGTTAAAAGTTTGTAATTTTTTTTTATAACATTTTTATATCTTTAAAATTTTGTTTGTTAGGCAAATTTATTACAAAAAAGAATCACTGAGAAATTTGTCTCCGTTTGGTTTTTTGTTTTTACCCAGTGATTCTTTCTTTAAATAAGAACAGGTATTTTTGATATTTTTTGAGTTTTAGACCGTGGCGAAAAACCCAAATAAAGGAGAAAAAATATAGCGTCTACATTGCCGCGTAGGCACACCACATAGTACAATACTTACAGTCCGCGCAACGCAAATTTGTATTGATGTGAACCCAGCTTTATAATGCGTGTATCTAAGTTCGACTTATAATAAAAAATACACTCAGTACGCGAAAAATACAGTATGTTTCTGATTTACAGGTAACCTCTCCAACATTCCAAAGCAGTTAGAAGTATTTATGAGCAACGATATACCGAAAGGCCGCTTCCAGCTTCATAAACATTTGTCCAAATTTTTCTTTGGCCAAACTTCCAACTACAAAAAAACTATTAAGACTTTTATATATCAAAATTTCAAGAATGCAATCGGCAGCGAAAAATTGGTCCTGAAGTCGAAAAACAAATTTTACATCTTGTTGAAGGGGCTTCTACCAGAAGTACTCGAAGTATTTCCCGATAAGTTGGAGTTTCGCATTGGATTGTAGACAGAACACTAAAAAAGCAATTACTCTACCCTTATCATGTACAAAGGGTACAAGCACTCTTGCCCACTGATTTTTTTCATACAGGATAAATTATTGTTATTGATTTATTGGCCAGAACCAAAGGAATCGAATTTTGATCAATATTTTAACAACCGACCAAGCTTCTTTCACGAGGAATGTGATGGTGAACATTTTGAACTAATGAATTAATTTTATAAAACAATTAATCATGTGTTTCTCAGTGTGACGTAAAACATTTAAAAAGTAATATATGTCAAGGATCCAAAAAAATATTGCCAAAAAAACATCAATGTTATTTTTTTTTATATAAAATTTAAATAATATACGGTGGCACAAAGATCTCTATTGTCATTTCGTATTAATTTTTAATTTTCAGTGGTTTTATTGTACTTCAAACTTTCAATTGATAGTGAAAAATTATAATGTATATCCAATAAAATTTTTCAGTAAAGCTGGGTCCACATCAATAGGAATTTGTGTTATGTGGACTGTATGTGTTCGAAGGAAGTCGATTTACTATACTTTACATCCATTTGTGGCCATATATATATATATATATATATATATATATATATATATATATATATATATATATATATATATATATATATATATATATATATATATATATATCCAATTAAAATTACAATTGTAGATTGTTTCCTTTAAAGCAGTTGCCCTGGGAAGCCACAAAGCACTGGAGGTGGTTTGTTCACTCACAGCCGTACTGAAAGTCAGACTATCGTGATGCAGCACAGTGTCCTTTTTCGAAGTGTTTCAAGAACTTCTCAGTAAAAATAATGGTTTACAGTTTGGACTTGAGTCACAAAATTCTTTATTGACGATCCTATGACTACCAAATCAACATGCTTTTGATTTTAGATTTGCTCATTCTGGCTTTTATTACCGTGTTGGAGTGTGCCATTCATCACCAGTAATGACACGTTTATCTTGCTGTTCTTTTGATACTGCGAAATGTTTTTCGGAACCATTTTCGCGTAGATTTTCTTCATCCCCAATTCGTTAGTCAAAATCTGATGAACGATTGTGTAAGTCAAATTCAACTTTTTCCTGATCATTCTGATCATCAACCGATGATCGGAATGCAAGTGTTCCGCACAAATGTTAGGAATCCGGGATTCCAAATATTTTGCATTTTTGCATCACTTCTTGCAGTTGAAGTCTTTCCGCTGCGAGGTTCATCTTTAATCGAGTGTCGGCTTTCTGAGAATTATTAAATGATCTTAAAACCTGGTCTAAAACTGAATAAGAAAGATAATAATAACAATATAGATAACAATAAACAATAAGACTTGGACACAGTGCAAGGAAAATGTCCGCAAAACTTCTACAGGCCTATGGAATAGTACTCGTATCAGATGATGGTCTGTCTCCTCTCCAAATGAGAAATCAACAATGTCACCCGTTCGAATGCTACGCCACTAGTTTTATTACTGTATTTACACATGTACTTATAAAAGCAGATTTTAATAAACTAAAATATCGAAAAAAAATTAGAAATTTTGAAACGAATGAAATATATAAAATGTGATTTTGATAACTTCGGAGAATGAACTTAATTTCGGAGGAATACGAGGGTTGCTATTTATGTATCCGGAATTAACAACAATGATGTTGCTAGGCTCCATCTGACATATACATTGTAATGTTTGACGTAGTTAACTGTACAGAACGTACTCAGAACGTTTTGTCATACGGATGTTATTTGTGTTGTTTAGTGAATTGAAAATTTCATCTCAGTCAAAAAATTGAATAACTCGTGAGAATTTTCGTGCGATGATTTGCTACGACTTTCGACGTGGATTATCTCAATAACAGTGCATTGATCAACTCACTTCGACTTTTAGAGATGAAGCACTATCTAAGACCACTTTATATCACTGGTTCAATCATAGACCATCGTTCGCTCACGAACGAATTTAAAGAAGGTAGTCCAAAATCGGTTGTTGTACCAGAAATCATGGATACTGTGCGCGAACTGATAAAGCAAGATCGTCATGTGATGTTAAGGCATCCCTGGGCATTAGTATGACAAGCAAATATAAGATTTTACATGAACATTTAGCCGCGAAAAAGATTTGTGCGCGTTGTATTCCTCATAATTTAATAATAGCTCAAAAAAGGCTCGTGTCAACTGGTGCAAAAACATGCTAAAAAAATATAATCGTGATGCATGAAAATCCGTGTATAACATCTACATAGATGACGAATCTTATATCTATGCGTATCAGCCTGAAAGTAAACAGCAGTCGACTGTATGGGTCTTTCAAAATGAGCCAAACCCGGCAAAAGTTGTTCGCGGAAGAAGCACTTCGAAGCAAATGGTCGCCTGTTTTTTTGGAATAAATGGGCATGTGATTACAGGGTCACTAAATAATGGTAGAATGGTCAATTCTGAATGGTACACAACTATTTGATTGCCAGAAATCTTTGAAAAAATTAAAAAAACAACCCGCGATTCACGATCATTCTTCATCATGACAACGCGAGTTCTCATACATCAGACCGAAGAATTCAAGTTTTAACCGGTCAAAACATCGAATTAATGGTTCATCCGTCGTACCGTCCTAATTTGGCACCCTATGATTTCTTTTTGTTCCCACCCGTGAAGAATAAACTATATGTCAACGATTTTCGACGACAGAAATAGCCGTTTAATAGGTCCAAAATGTATGTATTGGAGATAAATCAATCTCCATAAAGCCACTTGGTGGTTTATAGCCAGTTTTTTTATGAACCGAATTTTAATAGTGCCTTCTGAAAATAATTGACAACGATTTCGAGCAACGGTGTGCCATAAAATTTTATTTCAAACTTGGACATAGTGTGACGAAAACATTTGTAAAACTTTTAAAGGCCTACGGAACAGTCGCAACTGTTCCATAGATGTAGAAGTTTTGCAGACATTTTGTTGCATTGTGTCCACGTATTATTGTTTATATTAATTATAAACTTACTTATTCGCTTTAGACCAGGTTTTAAGGCGGTTTAATACATTTTCAAGTCGACACTCGATCAAAGATAAACCTCGCAACGGAAGAACTTCAACTGCAAGAAGTGATGAAAAATATCCGGAATCCGAGATCTTGTGCGTTCTGGTCATCGGTTGATGGTCAGAAAGATCAAGGAAAAGTTGAATTTGATTTATATAATCGTTCATCAGATTTTGACTAATAAATTGGAGATAAAGAAAATCTGCGCGGAAATGGTTCCGAAAAATATTTTGCAGCATCAAAAGAACAACAAGAACGTGTCATTACTAGTGACGAGTCTTCGATTTTTGAATACTCTCCGGAAACGCAGCGCCAGAGCCAGATGGCACACTTCAATCTCAAAAAGGTTCAAAAATCCAGAATGAGCAATTCTACAATCAACCATTCTAAAGTGAACCATTCAAGTTCAGCTGGTCATTTAGAAAAATACCCAAATTCTTCCTTCCTTTTATTAATTTCTAGACTCTCTAAAAGATTTATTTTTTTAGGTTTACTGTTATTATGTCATATTTTAAAATTATGATTATAAAGTATGATTTTAAGTGGTTAGCATTAGAATTATTTTGTTGTTTAGTGTAAGTTCTTTTATCTTCATTGAACCTAGTAGAAAAAGACCTTCTTATTTGTTTGTTGTTTTTGTTCCAATTACTTTTTTAATGTTAGTTACAACATGTGTTACTGTTTAGTACACCATAGTTTACATTTGAAAAAGGCACTGCGTGGCGAAACAATTGTTATACATACAATTTTAAATATAATGGAAATTTTAGTTATCATATTCATTTCAGTTAAATTTAATTATAGTTATAACATATAATTAAATTATAGTTGTAATTTCAGTTAAATTTACATTCAAAGGTACTTCCTTTCGTGAAATTGGTTTATTTTTAACTATAGATGGACACATCTCGATTTGATACAAATTATTTTGCAAAAGTTCTAACGCTGTACTACATATACGCTCATACACTACATATGTGCCATTATCCTCATACATTATCTTCATGTATGATACTCAAATATTAATTTTATCATTTTAAAGGTTTCCGTTGCAGTTTTATGAAGCCCCAATTACTAGGATGTAAAAAATTTGCGAAACTTACAATAACACTAGCCCTCTTCCGTACCACGATGAGTCTTTGGAGACGAAAAACTCGGTGCGACCAATTATTACCGGTTCTTCTCTATTACTGAATGTTTTTTATCGCAAAAATTGCACCATGGAATGCAACAAGTAGTAAGCCGGCGGAGCAAGATCGGTGCGATATATTGGGTAAGGGAGAGGAAAGTTTAGTTCATTCATTTTTGGGGTAGTTAGATGTGAAGTGTATAATCCTGAGTTGTTTTGCTGTAGGAGTACAGTTAAATAAAGCTGAATATTTTTCGGTCAGAACAGCATGTAGTTGTTCAAGTTGAGCTGAGTAGAGTTCTGAATTTATCGCCCTACAATTAAAACCCAACATAAAAACAACAAAATTATTCTTTCAAAATTTCAACAGAACAGGCAGAATGATCTTTTTGACAAATCTTTCACCCCTTGATACCAGAAAAGATGGTTGCCTGGGTATTGCTTTAAGTCACTGCGCACTACTTTACGTCATTAGTATTGATAAAATAAATCCATTTTTCAGCGCAGGTAACAATCCGTTTGCTGAATCGAGAATCTGTAGGGTTTTTCAGAAGAGCTTTAAATACTGGCTTGCTGCGGCGACAATTCATGAGGGATCCTATGCATCGCAAATGCCGGTTAACGCTAGTGTGAGATACTCCTAATACGTATGAAAGTTTCCTAGTGCTTGTTTTCAGCTATGAGCTGCTCTTAAAACATCAGCATTGAGAGACCGTGGACGATTTGATCTTTCCCTGTCTTCTAGTCTTACATATAGCATCCTCGCAGAACTTCATAAACCGAAGCTGAACGGTGTCGATTGATTCTACTTCGCAAATTTCTCAAGCGACGTCACTTATTAAAAAAAATGTCTTAAAATTGGCCTATTTTCGCGACTTTTTCCACTCATTTTAACGTTTTAATAGTTAAAACAGTCATAAAGGTATTATAATTCTGATATTGTAGTCGCCAGTTAGGGTTATCTAAAAGTGTGATAACTTCTGTATTGTAGACCAAACGTCCTTCATTAAGTTTACGTCCCGAATTTATTAAAAACCAGATTTTTTAATATCTATTACTGAGTCAATCTTGAAGGTTAAAGAAATAATTTTATCATTTAATGTTAAATATTTTGATTCTGATTATTACTTTACCATGCCATATATAATGTTATATAACAATTAAATATTTATTTTGGTTAAATCAAACTGATGAACATGGCGTGGATTGATTATACCATAAAAACGACAAAAAGCTGTGTTTAGCAATATATACTAGATCATAATATAAATAATTTCTATATTACGTAATTTAAACAAAAGAATAAAGAAATAAGAGACGAAACATGTGCCCTCCAATGGAAGGGATGGGTGAGGCCCGTCCCCAGTCAAGTAATCAACCAAATGTTCATTTAGGTGGAGACGCAGGTTGTTGCGTGTTCCACATGAGATTGTGGAACCCAGCAGTTGGGTGTCTGATGATACTCAGCACTGTTGTCTCATTGGACGCAGTCCAAAGAATTCTAACACTGCATATATACGCCATCCGACGGGAAGTCGGCGAAAAGTATGGGTTGTTGACTGTGGATGGGATCTTCCTATTCTTTACGAAAGAGCACATGTCGTTGCCCTGAACAGTCTAAACATCAAGTGACGAAACATGTGCCCTCCAATGGAAGGGATGGGTGGGGACCGTCCCCAGTCAAGTAACAACAAAATGTTTATTTAGGTGGAGACGCAGGTTGTTGCGTGTTCCACATGAGATTGTGGAACCCAGCAGTTGGGTGTCTGATGATACTCAGCTCTGTTGTCTCATTGGACGCAGTTCCAAAAAATTCTAGCACTGCATATATATATATATATATATATATATATATATATATATATATATATATATATATATATATATATATATATATATATGCGCCCGTGCGTGTGTGTGTTTGTGGTGTGTGTGAGGGTGCGTGCGTTCATGTGTGCGTCTGTGTGTGTGTGTGTGTGCGTGTTTGTTTGTTTGTTTGTGTTTGTGTTTGTGTTTGTGTTTGTGTTTGTGTTTGTGTTTGTGTTTGTGTTTGTGTTTGCGTTTGTGTTTGTGTTTGTGTTTGTGTTTGTGTTTGTGTTTGTGTTTGTGTTTGTGTTTGTGTTTGTGTTTGTGTTTGTGAGGTGAACATTTGATAGAAAGGGTTTGGGATAGGCAATTTGGAAATAAGCGGTTTCTAAGTATTTGGAACTCTAAGACCGTCGTCCCTCTTGTTTAGGGAGTCTGGACGTTTTTCGATCTTAATTGCTTCCCGAATTAAGCGGGGTTGGTGAGAATATATAGGTGTAAATAACTTTGGCCTTGTCGAAATATATTTTGTGACCCGTTTCGATATGATATTTTGCTAGAGTTGAGGAGAGATCCGATTTTCGGGCGGCGATAGGATACGTCTGTTGATTTGGCCGATATATAATTGGGAACATCCAGAACAAGGAATCTCATAGACATCATGTGACTTTTGTGGAATATTATCTTTCACTAGTCTAAGGAAACTGAATATATTTCTTTCTGTTGTAAATATCGTTTCGATATTACGGGATTTAAATATGTGGCAAATTTTATCGATAACTCCCTTGAGGTATGGCTGAAGAACTTTGGGATTTTGGGACAATTCTCTATTGGGTTGGTGGATATGACCTATTGCCTGAACTTTATCAATATGCCTTTTTATTTGACGCATATCCTAGCCATTTTGAAGTAGTGCCGTTTCTAGGGAATTACGTTCTGTTTGCTTATGTTCCTTGTCCGACATTTTTAGAGATCTAGTAACTAATGTTTTGATCACCGAATTTAATTGGGATGGATGATGATGTGAATTCGCGTTTATATGTCGGTTTGTGAGGGTCGGTTTGCGATAGACTGAAGAGGAGAAGCTTTGGTTTGGCCTTTTTGATATTAGAATGTCAAGAAAAAAGAGGGCAGAATTGTTTTCAGTCTCCATTGTAAATTGGACCTGGGGATGTATACTGTTCAAATGCGAAAGGAACATCTGTTCCTTTATCTTTATCTATAAGGATAGTATTCCGTGTGGCCAAATGATGAAGGTGTCATCTATATATCTGAACCAGCAAGTAGGTTTCAATGGACTGTGGGTTAATGGCTTGAGTTTCAAGATGTTCCATAAAAATATTGGTTATGACTGGAGAAAGAGGGGAGCCCATAGGAGCTTCACGAATCTGTTTAAAGAATTTATTTTTGAAGATGAAATCTGTATTCAACATGCAATCAGACATGCTGAATGAGACTAAAAATATCCGTTGATATGTGATGTTTGTTTTTTAGAATGTCTAGGGTTTCTGGAGGGGTTATGTTTGTAAATAAAAAGACAATATCAAAACAACAATGTCACTTTCAGATATACTGAGTCTTTGAAGAAGCTCAATGAAATGAAAGAAATTTTTCATATCGGACGATAATTTTTCCACGACCCCCTGTAGAGTTTTGTTAATATCTTGCTGATTAGTGCATTGGTGAACGATATGCGCTGACAATTGGACGAAGAGGAATGTCAGTTTTATGGATTTTTGGGAGACCGTACATTTTTTGGATACGAGAAGATTTTTCGCGAGGTAAAGTATGTCAGTCTTCGAAAGCAGATTAGTTCGAAAATTTTTTTATCATGGAAATAAGTATATTTCGAGTGTTCATTAAACAATAATTTTTGCGTGGAAAAACCATCTCACAAACTGAGGAAAAGTTGAAAAATCTTATGGGTATTTGGCTTCTTCACATTTTATGTTTCATGAGTGGTGTACAGAGTTTCGATGTGGTCGAACCAGCATGAGTGACACACTCAGGACGCCAGATTGAGGTTACTACTAAGGAAATTCCCAAAAAAGCAATGATATCGTGTTGGCGGATCGCAGAATGAAAGTTAGAGAGTTAGTTGAGATGATAAACATCTCGTATACATAGGACGAAAAACGAAATCGAGTAACCACTTCACCGTGGTGTTTAAACATGTATGAGTGCAATCCGAAGGAGTTTCAATAGAAATTCGTGACTGTTGTAACTCGACAAATAGTAATCCGGCGACGCAATTTATTAGGTAGTTAGCTGTGAAATGTATGTGTAAGTGATATGTAAGCGTTGACTTGCTGTAGGAGGACGGTTGAATAAAGCTGGATATTTCCAGTTCCGTCAGAACGGCATGTACTCCTTCAAGTTGAGGTGAGTAGAGTTCTGAATTTACCGCCCTATAATTAGAACTGCATTGGTTGATGAAACTTGGATTCATGACCACACAACAGAAATAGTGGATATTACCTTGCGCATGTGCACCAAAGAAGGCAAATACGCTTTCTTCATCAACTATTTCGAAAAAAGGAAAGACGATCACAGGAGAGTATTATGCTGCATTATTGGTTCAATTTTACAAATAATTAATAAAAGAAAGATGTCATATTAGCGAAGAAAAAATGCTAATTCACTACGACAATGCGCCATTCATCCGCCATTACAATAGCGAAATTGATCAATTTGCCCTATGAATTTTACTACCTACTATCTTATTTCTCTTTTCAAACATGAATAAATGGCTGGTTGGAAGGAAATTTAAGGAAAGTTTTGTCGCCAAAACAGATGACTATCTTGCAGAGTTCGTGCTTTTTGGAAGGTAAAAAAGTTGGCCAAGTGTAAAAAGTGTATCCAGCTAAAAAGAAACTACGTTGAAAAATAAATCGATTTTCGATATATAACAATAAATAGTATTTCTATAAAAACTACGTGTGTTTTCTCTCTACATTCGTATATTTATTATAAATATATTATAAAACCATAAACAACATTTAACGCAAACCATCATTATTCTTTACATATCTTTCATTGTGTAATATAAATCACACAATGCACTTTCAACTTTTATAATAGAAATTAAGCTATTATTTTTTAATAAAAGCGCAGCAGTTCATTACTAATCGAAACTAAAGAAATATATCTTGTCTGACAAGTTTGGTAAACAGTTGCTGATACAGTGCTAAAAATGGACTAATTAAAAACAGATCAGTTATATATTGAACTTCTGTCTGGACCATCTATACCATATTTTATTTGTTTATTTTGAACCATGATGATAGTTACTATCGTTAGTGAAATCCGACAAAGAATACTGCTCAAATACTTCGCTAACCAGGCCGAATAAAACCGAATATAACCAAGGCCTTTAAGATGGACTTTTCCACTGATTGAACAAATACTAACAATAAACTGTAAATTTTACCTTCGACTACCTGACAATAGTTGATAATAGACACAAAAGAGAGGTCAGCTAGAAATAGATTACTGACACAACTAAAATGAGCTGAAATAGGTACTTTATGAAAAAAAGTAAATTGCGCCAAATCTTGTAGTCATTCAAACTACTCAAATAATTTATGCATCCTGGCATATTTCCAATCAAATTCTCCACGATTATTTTATTATACCATTTGTCAAAAATGTAATATATGAACAAAGTAATATGTATATATCACATCGAACTTGAAGTAAAGAGTTTTCCAGTAAGAATGCCAGAACTTTGAAACGTAATAGCGGCAACACTGTTGGAAATGTAAATGTCATTCATAGATTGCTGTATTCAGTACATTATATCAATTCACCATGAAGAGATATACGAACAGTGCGTAAAAATTGAAAATTGCAAGGCTACCCCACTTGAGGAAAAAAATAATCTTTTCAGGCGAAGCGCACTTCTAGTTTATTGGGTTTGGGAACAAATATAACTCCAGGATTTGAGCCGATAAAATCCTCGAGTGATTCACGAGTTACCTGTCATCCTCAGAAAGTCACTATTTTGCGAGATTTTATGACTGAAGAAGTGAGAGGACCTTTTTTTTTTAAGGCGATGATTAAAATCGTGTTACTCTTAATAGTGAACTCTATAGGAATATGGTAACAAAATATGTTTGACTTGAACTGATAAGTGTGGATATAAACAACGTTTTGTTTCAACAAGACTTCTCGTTACACATCTCGCCAAACAATCGTTTATTGCAAAAAAAAAAATCCTGGACACGCTATTTCGCGAAATGACAATGTCAACTGTCCACCAACATCATACGATATTAGGCCCTAGGATTATTTTTTGTGGGGTTATGTTAATTCCGTTTACAAAAATAAACAGGGCAACTATTGTATATTGATTAAGCTGTATTTGACAATGAAATAAACCGTTTGGCATCAGTTGAAAACATTCCACGGTCAACGATGTGCACTCTCAATACTATTCCAATCAGCGACATAAAATGACATCGAATGCGTTTGAAGAGTTTCATGAACGTGTAAATCATTTCTAACTTCTTTAACTATTGTTTTTTTTTTGACGTTATACCGGTTATTTTAGGAACAAAAGGTGTATTAATAGAGAAGGTCAAAACACGAAAAATATACATATGTATATGATTGAATCAAGAAGTTAATTTGTTTTTTACAAATACCGTATATTTACGTAGAACAAAATTACACTTTACTGCGAATTCACAATATATTTACTAAATAACTGAAATAATTCCTGGTACTAATCATTTACTTATGAGAAACAAAGTTACATACACCAGTAGTTCATGAATTAAATAATGTTGCCAAATTTCGGGTTGTGGATTGTGTTTATATAATACACATAGCATCCTCTAGACTTGACTTCGTGAAACCATTTGGTGTATAGACAATAAATGTGATTTTTTTTATGTTGAACCGTATACATCGAAGTGGATGGGAAAAAATGCGTAACAGGTCGACATACTGCTCTGGCGTCAACGGTTAGTGTAGACCTTTCTCCTGCAGAAAAATATCCAAATCCAAAATTCACTGTTGAAAGAAATCTGTAACTTTAGCATTCTGAAGAGGTCTCTATTATAATTCTGATGGGTACTTTAATATCCAAAATCCACATATTTGTTTTTTTGGTAACCATTCAAATTTGCTTCATCACTCATCAAAAGCAATTATTTCAAATATTCCTTCGTAAAATTGTTTTTGATGGAGAAAATCACTTTGAAACAATTTTTGAACAATCGTGGTTTTGTATGGATGGACTTTCAAGTCGGCGTGTGGAATGCACTCTAGAGAGTGATTAGATTTGCCCATAACTAATAAATGATACCTAGTAAAGCATCGAGGACTCTGAACAACTACCCTTCTCACACTCTCCATTTTTAAGCCCGAGCCGTATGGGGATGGACAACGGATCATGACTGATCCAGTTTTGAAACACGATTGAACGAATGATCCTACCCATGCAACCTTGATTTGAAAACCATTGCAAAAAATATGAATGAAAAATATTACAACGAAACATTTCGTTGGAAATCCTCCTACAGCAGGCGACCTAAAAGTTGCCATTAACGACCTAAACGTTGCATTTACTACAATAGATTTTGGTATAAATAAAAATGATACATTGAAAATCAACGAATTTACACTAAACAAGCTTATTTTCAGCTCAAGACTTGGCTGAGCAAAGTTCAGTGAATTACCATAGAGTGAAAATTCAAATACGCTTCCGATAGATCGCGGTGTGATAGCGCGCGGACTATCGCTCCGCACCGATTTGTTTCGAACTATAATTTGCATTGCACTCCAGTCCAAGTGTTGCACTTCTCAATATCTTCCGGGAAGAGCGTGTATTAGTAGGCGGTTGAGTAAGTCAAGGAGTAGTTTCGAGCCTTGATGAATAATTCGAGATTGCGTACTGAGAATCCGCAGCGACCACTAAACAAAACAAAACATATGAATTTATTTTTCTGTGTTCTTTTGATAATGTATGTTCTTTTCGCTATGTTTGTTGTCGCTGTTACGCATATACGTTTTTAGAATGGCCTCCTATGAAAAAGAACAAGCGCGGCTTCATAAATTAATTGAACAATGTCTCCAATCCTCTAATGAAGAGAAATTACCCGTTGATGAATGTGATTGAACTGGATATACATGAAACAGATAGTGAGCAGACAATGTAGAGGTCACACAATGAATCGGATGTTTTGAAAAAAAGTTGTTGGTCCATTTTTCATAGGCAAAAATCAAACTATAAAATGGAGGAAAAACCTGTCCTCAATAAAAATGAGAGAACTCAATCAGAAAATTTAGTTACCCATATATCCGGTCGAAAAGGAATTGTTAAATCACCAAAAACTCCGGTATTTCTTTCCAGAAAATATACTACAAATTATTATTATTAATAATATATTAAGTCAATAAACCTGTTAAATCGGTACCAAAGTGTGGAATTTAAAGAATTCCGAAAAAAAAATTAGCTGTTTATTTGAGTGCGGCCGCTGCCCTGCATTGTAGGAGGTTGTACGCGGACTAATCTTGCAGATAATTTACTCAGTATATACAAGGATTGTTCAACAGCATTCCAAAATGTCACAAACTTGTAATTCGTGTAGAGGCCCTATAGCAAAGAAGTCATATGCAATTCTATGTTTCACCTGTGATACTTGGCACCACATTAAATGCGCAGACTTGAGCATAAGGCAGCTCAAGGCTTACAGTCGTGAGCTGAAGAAAGATAATGGTGACCGCTGGAACTGTCCTACTTGTATAAAGCAATCCGTAATGAAATCTCACAACGCGCGAAAATCGATGTTTTCGCTCTCTCCACCCGATGGCACAGCACATAGTCCAGTGACCTTGGAGGACATCATGTCAAAACTGGAAACTATGGACCTCCAATATAGAGAAATCCTTCAAAGGCTTAAAGATCAGACTGAAATCAATCAATCACTGCAAGCTGATATTTCTAATATTTGTTCACGCCTAAATCATCGAAGATAAATTGCAACATGGCGTAAATGCTCATGATGGCCCTTCCCCGCAGCCCGAGGCCCCTGCTGACCTTGGCAATGACCTTTTTCAGGGATATTAGGACAGGGAGCAGCGAAAGAAGAATGTTATGATATTTGGCCAACCATAGGATGTCTCACCGGATAGCGGTCAGAAGGATAGGGATGCCATTCTCGGTGTTCTTGGATCACTGTATCCTGAAATCGCTGTGAGTGGAGTGGTGAAGGTCATCCGTCTTGGTCGTTTTGGTGCTGCGAAGCCTCGGCCGATTAAGGTTATCTTTGGGGACTCCATCACGGTCTCGGAGATTATAAAAAAAACATATCGAATTAAGGCAGACCAAAATCTCGATCATCTATCTATTACCACCGACAAGACCCCAAGGCAGGTTCAGGAGTACCGAGCAGTTAGATCTAGGTTGATGGAACGTCTTAACGCCGGCGAGAAGGATTTGAGGATTAAGTATATTAGGGGTGTTCCTAAGATTGTTTCGTTTGGTGCGCGGCCTTTAAACTAATGAGTCTGTCTGGTGGGATCTGCGCTGATGTCTGCATGGCTTACCAGAATGTTAGAGGTCTCAATACGAAGACTTGCGAATTTAGCAAATCAATTAGCGTGGCGGAACATCACATTGTGGGGCTCTCTGAGATGTGGTCGCAGCCGGACGTACACAGTGCTGAGTTGTTTAGTGATAACTATGTAGTGTACCGAGCGGATAGACAGTTGGAACTGATGGATGTTTCGAGGGGAGGCGGAGTTCTTCTAGCTATAAGGTCTGACATAAAATCAGAACAAATTAATTTGACTTGGCTGAATTGGTGCCTTCAGTTGATATTGTTGGTTGTAAGTTATCTCTCAATAATATTATCACCTACATTTTTTGCATCTACATTCAGCCGGGTGCCAGTGCAGATCTGTATCTGGCATTATTTGATTGTTTTGAAGGGTTGACTGGGTTGTATGGTGCCAGGTTGGTGATTGTTGGCGATTTCAACTTACACTTTGAGACTGGATCATTTGTCCGATGTTCTCGATTGTCTCTACTTTTTGACTTTATGGCGTTGTTCGATCTCAGTCAGCATAACCTGGTTCTCAACACCCGAAAATGTATCTTGGATTTGGTACTGTCGAATATTGGTTGTGAGGTGTTACCGAACTGCTCGCTTATGGTGCGCGAAGATGGTTACCATCCTACTCTTTCCATCCATTTTCAGTATAACGCTGCACCATGCAGAAGTAATTTCCCAATTAATGCCCTTACCCCCTACAATTTTCGTAGAGCCAACTTTCCTATGATGTATGAACAGATTCTGCTGCAGGATTGGGCATTCCTTGCCCAAATTATGAATATTAACGAAGCCGTGTCACAATTTTATAACAGACTGACAGCTATATTTGATATGTGTGTTCCTGTCATTTCCGTGAAGCGTCGAAAATTTTCATACCCAGAATGGTTTACCCAAGATATCATTGCTGATATTAAGATGAAGGAGCACTGTTTCCGTAGATGGAAGTCATTTAAACTACCCGATGATTATGGTCACTTTTCTAACCTCAGAAGAATAATTAAAATAAAAGTTGAGTTTGCTTACCGTAACTATATTGAGCAGGTTCAGAATAATGTTGAATCTGATCCTAAGGAATTATGGAGGTTTATTCATAAAAAAACCGTACGTCTCGAATACCAGGCACCATGAAAGCTAATGGTAGCGAACTGAATGAGCCTCAGAACATAGTGAATGCCTTTGCTTCCTTTTTTGGTAGTGTATTTATACCTTCCGGGGATATGAATTATGTCAGGACCTTTGGTTCGGTTGACCCTATATCAGTTGGTAGTTTGAAGGAGAAAGATGTCCTCAGAGCTTTAAAGAACGTTAAGTCAAAAATTACATCTGGCTTTGATCGCGTTCCTGCATTCTTATTGAGAGACTGTGCATATGCACTGGCAGGGCTTTTAGCAATACTTTTTAATACATCCGTATCTAAGTGTACGTTTCCTGACATTTGGAAGATCGCTCGAATATGTCCCCTCTTCAAGTCTGGGGATGCCTCTGATGTGTCCAACTATCGACCTATATCCATACTCTCAAATTTTTCGAAGGTGTTCGAGTCCGTATTACACGAAAAAATATTCAGCCAAGTTAAAAATAGGATAGTGTCTAGTCAGTATGGACTTTTCCATAAGAGATCCACAGTTACCAACTTGTCTTGTTTCTTTCAGACTAGTTTTAGAGCTCTTGTGTCAAAAGCGCAGGTTGATACTGTGTATACCGATTTCTCCAAGGCTTTTGATAGGCTTGATCACTCCATTTTGGCAAGTAAGATGGATAGTGTGGGCTTCCATGATGAGTTGATAAAGTTCTTCATCTCCTATCTTGCTCAACGCAGGCAGTTTGTTGAGAATAATGGCTTCAAATCTGATGAGTTTGTCGCAACCAGTGGTGCGCCCCAGGGTAGCAACCTGGCTCCACTTATCTTCGCGATTTACATTAATGACATCACTCAGAATATAACAAGTCAAACTTTACTCTTTGCTGACGATCTGATGATCTTCAGACCTATTAATTCTCAGCAAGATTGTGTTGAACTTCAACATGACCTGCACTTGCTGAGCACCTGGTGTGACCAAAATGGACTCCCACTAAATACTCGGAAGTGTAAGCGCTTAACATTCTGCAGAAGCCGCAACCCGATTCAATTTGACTATATTATTGATGGTGTAGTGTTGGAAAACTGTGACTTGGTGAATGATCTTGGGGTAATGGTGGATGCAGAGTTGAGTTTTAATCAGCATGTACAGATGGTGACACGGACAGCATTACGAACCTTGGGATTTATAATCCGATCTACAGGTGATTTTAGAAGTGTCTCATGTTTAACTGCACTTTTCAATTCATTGGTTCGCCCAAGATTGGAGTATGCTTCGTTGATATGGTCGCCAATTTACCGGATTCATGTCAATAAACTAGAGAGTGTGCAGCGTAGATTCCTCAAATACCTAGCATATAGGGTTGATGGTCACTATCCGGCTAGATGAATTGACCAGCGGGTGCTCCTTGACAGATTTCGGATGCAATCCCTCTCACATCGGAGGATTTGTATGTCTCAAATATTCCTCTACAAATTGATCAACGGGCTTATCGATTCCCCTGAACTATTGGAGCAATTGCCATTTCTTGTACCCCAATTCTTTGCTAGGAGGTCTAACACCTTTAGAGTGCCCCGTGCCCTGACTAATTTTGAGAGCAGGGCGCCACTATTTCGGGCTTGCAGATATTGCAATCTTTTGAGTGTTCATTCTGATGTGGATCTGTACTCAGTTTCCCCTTGTTCACTAGTGCGGGCCCTGCAGGACGCTATACATTTGATAAATGAATGATATTTGTTGTTTTTTAATATTGATGTACTATCTTTTCGACTTCTAATCTTATACTTATACTTATGTTATGTACTTGTTACCTTGTCAAATAATATATATTATCTTGTTCTAGCAATAGTGGTTTACATAGATATAGTTATGATTATATATAGACATCAGTTTAATGTATTAGTATAATTTAATGCTTAATTTGTAATCAATTCTCAATTTAATTTTTTCCTTTTTTTTTAGTTTTGTAAAACAATCATTTATTTAATTTGTCTTGTTATTGGAACATGTTCCTGTTAGACAATAAACATTATTATTATTATTTATTATTATTATTATTATTATTATAGAGAATACGAATAAACATATCCAGGCTGCTCAAGTTCGATGTTCTCGAGAATACGATGCCAAAACAACTGACACCGTTGAAATTCAAGCATTGTTTGGGCTCTTGTATTTGGCTGGGGTAATGAAAAGCAGTCACTTAAACACTGAAAATATTTTGGGTGTAGATGGCACTGATATCGAGATATTTCGGTTTACTATGTCTCTACAAAGATTTCGATTCTTACTGCGACATTGACGGTCTTAAAAGTCGCGTAGCTAGAAAATCTTTTGATAAAGCGATTCCAGATATTTTTGAAATCTTTGTAGAAAAATGTAAAGCTGCATTTACACCCTCTCATTACGTAACAGTTGACAAAAAAATAGAATCATTTAGGAGTAGATGTATTTTCCGTCAATATATACCCAATAAACCGAATAAATACGGAATAAAATGTATGCTCTTTGTAACACCAAAGTGTTTTATACTTATAACTTGGAAGTATATATTCGCAAACAGCCTGCGGGTTCTTGGGAGGTAAATAATTCTCCAGATGCTGTTGTGGAAAGGATGTCTGAACCTATAAGTGCAAGGAACGTAACTACTGATAATTGGTGTACCAGTTTTAAGTTGATAGAAAACCTAAAGAAGAATTTCAGAATGACTCCCGTAGGAATGGTTAGGAAAAATAAAACAGAGCTCCCTGTTGAATTTACCTACCCAGTAAATTGGCCTGAAAATTCGTCAATGTTTGCCTTTCACGAGAATTGCACACTTTTATCTTATGTTCCAAAAAAACGTAAAGATATTTTGCTTATGTCAAGTTTACACCATGATGACAGTACTGATAGTGAAACAAATAAGCCAGTACTTACATTCAAATTAAGGAGGGGTAGATACGGTGGACAAACTTTGCACTGCTTATAATAGTGCACGTGCCACTCAAATAGTAATATTTTATTCAATGTTAAACTTTGCAGGTATAAATTATCTAGTAATTTACAACGCGAATGATGTAGATAAAAAAATTCCCGAGAGAATTTTTGCGGAAACTATCTTTTGAATTAGTACGTGATTACATAGGAATTCGCTCTATTCTATAGAATATACAAGATCGATAAAACTAAGAATTAGGAGGAATCTTGAAGTAGAAGTTACAGAGCAGTCTCGGAAATCTCCAGCAAATCAAAGAGGTCGATATGCTATGTGTGACAGGAAAAAAAATCGACCAACCCGATATTTCTGCAAAAAATGTCACACATATTTATGTTTGGAACATGCTCTAATAATTTGTCCAAAGTGTTTTGAAATAGAGCATGGTGAAACTTACTTTTACAATGATAATTTTACCCTACATTCAAGTTATTTTTATGTTCTTTTTTTACTGTAGTTCTTAAATGTATGTATTAGAAATTTTACATGCTATTTTAAAAAATATTGTATTGAATATACATTTTTATGTTCATAAATAAGTACGTAATACAATAATTTAAGTTTAATAGATGTATTTTTATTATATGATTGCCTATCTTAATCACTATATAGCAAAAAATACGACGTTCTCTAATTGTGGATCACTGATGTTATAATACTTAGCGGGACTACTGGAAGGTTATGCGCAATATAAAGAAGGTTCTGTGGAATTTCGTCACTGCTGATAAAATTTGGATTCATCGCTGTGTAGTGATGTACCAGATGTACTGGTATGTACAAGAAACGAAAGAACAGTGAACACGATGGGTTTCACCTTTTTCCGCCGAAAGTATCCCGAAAAAATTGAATACGCTTCCATTGGCTGAAAATGACATGGACACTGCTTTCTGGAATTTACATGGCATTATCTTCATCGATTATTTTGAAAAGAGAAAGACGATTATATTTTGTATTATTCTAGTCAAATTCTATTCGATTATTGGTCGAAAAGTTGAAATATTTTTGCTATCATTTGACGAAGAAAAAAGTGCTATTTTGACACGACAAGGCAACGACTCAATCATACGCCATTGCAACAGCGAAAGTGATGCTACAACCACCTTATTCTCCAGATTTTTTGGACCTTCGACTTATTTTTCCTTCCAAATATTAAGAAATAACTGGTTGAAAATAAGTTTACATCATATGAAGAGATCATCGTCAAAACAGAAGATTATAGTTCGACAAGCTGTAGTTTTTGTAATGCTTAAAAAGTTAGAAAATTAGTGTGCAAAGTGTATCTATCTAATAAAAGGGTAAGTTGGAAAATAAATCGATTTTGTCTGTAATATCTGTCTGTAATATCTGTCTGTTCACTATTTTCATATAATAGCCCCACAAACCAAATATTATGGCCAAATAATTTTAATGGTAGTGGATGATAACACTAGTTTGCTAGAAAAAACACCTTTATATTTTGGTTTTTTGTAGACTTCACATCCCCGTCGTACAGCTGATTTTATAATTTCAAGTAGCACTTCCTCAAGAGCACCTCGATTCAACTTTTTACTATGAATTTAAACTCAAGTTTTTTAAATAAAATTTTCCAAAGAACTAAATATATAATACATGCATAATTTTTAATTTACCTTATACCTAGATAATATTGCAAATGCAATACTAAGATAATTAATTTTTCAATGTTTATTTAAATTTATTAAAATTATTTTCTCGTAATTATTTATTGTTCTTTCACATACCTTAAAATATTTCTCTTGAATAATAATTCTCCGTATTAAGCTTCCATTTTTCAATCACAAAACACAAATCACAAAATATTTATTTGGAAACTGTTCCACACAGGAAAATCTTTTAAATGGTCTATATTTGCATCTTCATTTTTCTTGTTATCTGCGACTGCGGTGGTAGAATAATGGTAAAAACTGAAAATAAAATGGAAAACATTGTTAATGACAAAGCACCTACGCTACAAAGGTTAAAAATTTAAATATTTGTAACGCTAGATCCTTTTAGAAACTACACAATATAGTTACTATTACAGAGTGTCCAATTTTTATTTTATTGCTGTTGTAGTTGCTGTGTTTGTTTAAATTTAAAATATAAAATTTGAGACAATTATTTGTAATAAGAAATAGATAGCATTATTAACAGTAGTATGTGACAAGTAGTGATTAAAAATATGATTAATGTGATAATGGCAAAATTTTGAACATTAAATTATTATATTTAATTATCGGACAAAATTATTTCGGCTCTCAATAATAATTTTAATAGATGCAAGATTCAAATATCCTTAAAATAATTGTTTTTAACAATTATTTTAATTTAAATTAATTTAAATAGACTGATAATAATTAAAATATTATGTTCTTCCATTGCTAGATGATTAGGAGCTTAAATGCAGAAAAATTGTTATAGTTTCCTATTATTGCATTAACAAAATTGTTAAAAATAAAACCAGTATTCTAAATAGAAAAATGGTTACAAATGGAACAAAAAATCTTAGGTTGAGTATATTTAAAATAAGTAAGTATGGTAGTGTGAACATTACATTAAAAAGTGTAAATGTGTTTAAAAGTGGAAATGAGTACAATATAGGATAATAATCAATAAAATTTCGAAACTCAATTAGAAAATATTAATAATTTATTTTTCCCGCGTTGTTTCCAAATATCTGAATACTATTTTACAACAATTATTGTTTTTAGCCTATTGTTATATATATATATATATATATATATATATATATATATATATATATATATATATATATATATATATATATATATATATATATATATATATATAGCTTTTCTTCTATTGTTATAATACTTGAAAATACTAATTGTCCATGACATGTTAAATCTTGTTAATTTTAAACAATTTCAAGTATAAGGTACTTTTCTTGAATAGCCTTATATTAGAATCTAATTACATTGATCAAACATATGCCATAGTTCACTACGCATGTTTAATAACTATCTTAATTGTTCACAATACCCCGATTTGCTTTCTTTGGTCAGCATATAAATATTGATAAAAAATTTAGTTTCATTCATTGTATTCTAAATTGTGAATTAATGATTTTCATGACGCATATTTTTTCAGTTATTTATGTTAGGTAATAATAATAAGCAGTAAAATAAGATATACAATCTAGAAATGAGTTGCTTCTTTCATTGTATTTAATATCAAATCCGTTAACGTTTTAACATCAAACATGCTTCTCCGATATAAAGAACCCTGATTATATTCAAACTGAAAAAAAGAAATTGTTAAATACATTATCAGTAATTTTGGTGTTAAACTCCAAGATTTATAACTAAATACCAAATTACATATTTTAATTTGTCAACGCTTATTTCGCTTAACATGTTAGCACCATCAAGAGATGATTTGATCTAATTCTAAAACAAAACTATTTTCTCTTTATATGCACAAATCATTTCTTATTTCTATAAATATCAAATATATGTTATATTATTTGCGAAAGTTTTATTGGGTCGAGAGTACAAAATGATAAAATTTTTATCCATATTAGGCCGACATTTTTGGATTATGCCCAGAGTAAAAGGAATTAGAAATTTTAGTCAACTTAGTGAGTTTAAGAGAGGACGAATATCGTCATTCGGAAACCAGGATTGTCATTCCGTAAATTTGTCATTAGATTCAATAGAATCCTACGTACAATATTAACGTGTTGTCCGGAATAGTTTTAAGAATGCCGAGAAAGAGGTAATATAGATACAAAAGGTTGAATAAGTAAAGGGTTTCCCAATAAGAGCGATAGGATTTGAATTTGAAATAAAACACAGAAAATTCGGCCGAAAATGGTGCCCATTGTTTTTATAAGATGGTATATTTTATGCCGTTTATGATTTAAACAAAATATCGTTCAAGTGACCACCTTGACTCTTCTTGCACTGGTTGATCCGATTGGCCCAATTTTCGATGACTCGGGGGAACATATCGGGTGGTATGGCGACTATAGTTGCTCAAATGTTGGCTTCAAGTTCACTAAGAGTCTTGAGTTTGTTGTGTAAACCTGTGATTTAACCTAGCCCTAAAGAAAATAGTCTAAATGTGCTAAATCAATATCTTGGTGACTTGATTCTCCGAATTGATTGCTCAATAAGTTCGTAATGCGTGCTGCGTGGTAAGTTCTTATTGAAAATATAGTTTGTCCGCATCAATTTTCGGAAAGACAAAATCGAATAACATGCCACCAGAGCGTTTGCCATTCACAGTGACGGTCCGTCCTTCGACGTTCTTGAAAAAATACGGCCCCATAATGCCATCGTACCATAATCCACAACAAACAGTGATTCTGTTAAGGTGTAATGGGATCTGATGAATCACTGGTTGGTTTGACTGATACCAATAATGACAATTTTGCTTATTGGCGTAGCCGTTTAACCAAAAATGAGCCTCATCGGAGAATATGATTTTGCGATTAAAATCCGGATTGTTTTCCATTGCTTTCAACGCCCAATCTGCGAACTCCCGACGCAATCGATGGTCAGTTGGCTTAAGTTCTTGTGGCAATACAATCTTGTATGAGTATAAACAAAGATCCAAAGGCAAAATACGCCAGGTGATCATCCTGGATAAGCCCAACACTTGAGAACGGCGTGGAATAGATACATTATCGTTCTCGGTAACATTTTCACGAACAGCCGCGATATTTTCTTCACGAGTACGAGTCATGACGATGGCTTTTGGTCATGAAGACTAAATTCACATTCAAACTTATCAATTATACAGCAGATGGCTTGATAAGGAGCAGAATGCCAAGAAGGAGCAGAATGACGACCGTCTTTTGAACGAAATGCTCTTTGAGTAGCAACAAAACTCGAATTTTGATAAAATGTTTGGACAATTTCCAAATGTTTTGGCAACGAAAACTTATTCATGGTGAAATGGCAAACCTTACCGAAAACAATTGACAACAAATATAAAGAATTGGATATCAAAATCCTATCGTTCCTATTGGGAAGCATTTTACTACATTATCATACCATGAGATTTTTTGAGACATTGGGAAACGATTTTACTACCGTAAGAGCACTGGTAATGTAATAGGTAACAGCATAGGTTCCGAACGAGGGCGGTACCGAAGCTATACTTACTTACTGCCAACACTTAGATGTCCTTCTTGTTGATTTTACGAGGCGATTTCAGGATATTTTAAACATGAATGTATCGAATTTTATCGGGTTTTAGATCCTTTCGCAAATGCAGATACAGCAGAATCATCAAACTTAGAAGAAGAACTCGTAGAACAGACAATTAACGAAGAACTAAAAGCAAAATCCAGAAATGGATACCAAGAGTTAATTATTTATATGTTAAAAAGTAGCCTTCTTTCTAGTAACGTTCCATGAATTTCAAGCCGATATAATATTTAGTTTTGTTTTGAAAGTTTTCGAAAGTAGACAAGTTAGATATTTTTCTATCATGGAAAAGAACGAATTTCATGTACATATTAATATAAACACTACTTTTTGGATGAAAAAAGCGTCGTTCAAACTGAAAAAAAATGCAAATTGGTTAATTTGTGTTAAGAATTGATGTCATCCATCCTATCCTCCGAACTTCGCCCCCTTTGACTTTTTTCTCTTTTCAAACATGAAAACATGGCTATCTGGAAGGAAACTAACATCAAATAATGAAATCATCTCTGAAACAGGGCTATTTTGCAGAGTTCGACAAGTCTTTCTTTTGGAAAGCATAAAAAAGTTGGAAAACCGTTGGGAGAAGTGTACCGAGCTAAAAGGAGACTACATTGATAAATAAATCGATTTTCGATCAAAAAATAATATTTCATTTAAAAAAAATCTTACTTTTCACTCCAGCCTTGTTAGCGAATTCTGGAACGTTATTTACTGTAATACATTAAAACTCTCCAGTACTCCAATTTGTTGGCATGACAACTATTTGCTTCATATAGCAAGCGTAACGTTAGATTTATTTGTGGTTTTTGAAGCCTACATTCAATTTTGGTTGGCATAAACCAAAAATCTTAGGTTCTGAGTAACTTTAATCATCCTGAGATTTATTCAATTAGCACTGAATCATTGAGTGTTTAACAAATCGATGTGTAACAATCCGTGGCGATTCGTGAGTTTGAAATATGGAGGTTCTACATAGTAGCAGACGATTTAGTAAGCAAGTTAGTACCAGATTTAGTAAGCAAGTAAAAAATCCCTACAATTAAATGTCACGAAATATATGTAATTTTATATATAATTTTTTTGGGAGGTGTGCAGGTGTCTGCAGCTGTGCAGCCAATCGCCATTGGTAACAATATACTATCATTTGTTGAACAAATAAAATATAGTGGCTAATTCATTAATTCATTTATTCTATGTCAACAAAGCATATTTATGGTAAAAATATAAAAGGGAAAAGGCTAATGAAAGATCGGAATCAACAAAAAAAGATCAATTTTCCTATTGGACCTTTTGGTGTGAAACAGTAAACGCAAAGAGATTTACCATTAAAGCCATTTGGTGCTTAGTGGTAATCTCTTTGAATTTAAGAAAAATTGTGTTAAGTCTAAGAAAAATATTTTGTTGGTTGAGTTTTAAGTTTAATGTAGCTAATATGTAAATGAAATTCATTTTTTTGAAGATTTCATTATATTATATCCATCATATTTCAATGATTTACGTGAATTAGTGGGAAAAGTATATTCGTGGCTACACTTTATAGAAAAGACCAAATTGAATCATTGATAATATTGACTAGAAATATATTTCGAAATAATAAAGGTAAAGTGTTAGGGTTAGAGGCGCATCAGCAGCTAGGCTATTTAGCGACTGGACCTATAGGTTAACGTGGGTTCCGAACCACGGTCATCAGCTTTCGACAAACCCTGGCCAGCACCCCCCTCGGGCCTTAAACCCTTGGTTATGTGCCTACCCATAAGTCTATCAGGAAACCTACCGACTGGCGAGTGACCAACGTAGAACACTTCTCAGAAGGCATCCGGCTTTACCCAGCCTTTAACTGGCGTGACTGAGGGGTAATTCGTAGTCGGATTTTACATTCTTGCCTTAGAAACAAGCACAAACATTTAGGAAGTAAACACACAGAAGAAACAAAGAAAAACAACCATCCGAGCGCTGAAATTGAATCAACTACCGCTCCAGTGCGGTTTCGGCACAGCAGCGGCAGACCGCTACTCTTACCAAGGCGACCGGCCTCGAAATAATAAATTATATATATATATATATATATATATATATATATATATATATATATATATATATATATATATATATATATATATATATATATATATATATATATTATTGTAAAAATCTACAAAAATATGATTTGGTTTATAAATAAAGCTATAGTGATTTAATTATAAGTTTTGTATTTTAGCCAGATTCTAAGGATAACAAACCTGATTTGATATGCATTTTACTAATAGAATATAAGAAACTATGTGCATGGTTTAAATATTAGGCATCAAATATAGATCATTAGAACTTTTCTTCTATGTTTTGTTATATACCAGGTTAATTGAAAATTTCATGGAGCGGAAATAATAAAACAAGTATAAAACAAGTATAAATGACGTTATTCTTCCGTATATTCTCCCTTAAGTGTAATATATATTTTTCAGCGGTTCTCCAATTCATTTGTTCCATCTCTGAAGTGATTTTCTGGAAATCCTTCAAAATACTCATCTATGGCTGCTATAACTTTTTCATTTGATGAAAAAAGCTTGTCACGTAGGAATTTTTTGAGGTTTGGGAACAGATGAAAGTCAGAGGGGGCCAGATCTGGTGAATGTGGCGGAAACACCAACAATTCGTAGTGTAACTACTTCAATTTGGCCATTGCAAGAACATCTCTGTGAGCCAATGCATTGTCTTGATAAAAAATGTTTTTTTTCTTCTCTAAATTTTATCTTTTCTCACCAATTTTTGCACCCAATTGATACAAAAGGTTTGAGTATTAGTGTTCTGTTATTGTTTTGCCGGTATGAAGGTAATCAATTAACAAAATGCCTTGTGCATTCCAAAAAATTGGTGCCATAAACTTTTTGGTCGATTTTGACCACTTTGGCTGTTTTGGAGCTGAACAACTGGATTCAGTCGAATCTACGGTTTATTATCACAGTTCCGGATCATAGTAGTAAACCCATGTCTCAGCCATAGTTACAAAACGATGTAAAATCTATTTTATTCTTCTGAAACAGATCGAAATGTTGGTTAGAAAGTGTTACTCGAAGTCGTTTTTGATCAGAATTGCGCACCCATCTTGCACATAACTTTCTCAACCTCAATTCATTTTTAAATATGAAACACCCACTCAATTGGGATGTTTATAATCTCAGAAATTTCTTAATTCATAATCTCAGAAATTCTTATATGACAAACTTGAAACTCACCTGCCCACTTACAAATCTTGGTTTTTGAAGGAGCAGACTCCCCTAATTGATTTACCATTTCACTACGAATTTCCATTGCCTTTAAACCTTTTTTTACAAAGAATTTAATCACTGCACGATTTTCAATATTTTTCATTTTAGAAAAATACACTGACACGTTTACTTTAAGCTGTTGTTTTTGTACGAATGAATTGACAAATAGACTTGAAACTTTACATATGTTCATTTGAAGGATGAAACTTCAAAATGTAGTAGATTATACAGTTCTTACTGCTCTATAGGTGTCTCTAGTATGCTAAATCATTTAGAAATAATTGACCTTGATCGTGCTTCATACCCAAATATGGATTTCCAATATTTCATACCTTATAAGATTGTATAAAGATTGGGGCAAGTATCACACTACCATTTTGTTGTGTAGCGAAGACATGAAAGTTTTATTATGAATAAATACAGGCCAAAAGACTGCAGTGAAATTGTTTAATAATATAATTTAATTAATTAATAATTTAATTATAAGTATATAGTTATATATACTTATAGTTATATATTATATAATTTAGTTATAGTATTTTTCATTAAAAAATAAACTAATTCAGTTAGTTCAACGCAATGTTAATTTAGGCAAAAATGTACTAATCACCCGGCGCCTCATAAAACAATTTATCGTTTATTCACGCAATTTCAAGAATTTTAAACAGTTGGAGATAGAGCCTGAATCAGAGATCCAAGAACAGTGTAAAGCGCTGAAAATATTTCACGTGTGAAGAAGTCTCCAGAAACGTCGTCGACGTGGTACTGGGAATTTCTCCACGTTGTTGACGTCGAATTATGAGTGACTTGCACATCTTTCTCTATAAGATTGAAGTTATTCAAAACATGCTGTCTAGAGACAATTATAACCGTTTAGAAGACTGCAATGCCATCCATTATAAACTACTTCCATCAAATTGACAATTTTTATGCAAAATTTATTTATTTTTATACCGATTTTAGGAGGAAAAGGTTTACATAAACAAGCTTCAAGCCATACAGCAATTTAAAGACAACATTTGTAATGAAAGTGCTGCATCAACACTAGGTATGTTGATAAAAGTTATAGAAAATGTATTAAAAATAATACAAAGTGGCATTGCTGCCAACTCACATTTGTTTGACATAATTTTCAAAAATTAATTATTACAAAATTGAAAAACAAAATAAACATATAAAAAAATGTCTTTCTTTTAAAAATTATAAATAATTAGTAACGTGATACCCCAACCGTTATTTAAGAATAGCTAATTAAAGGTTTAACCATTCAATAGGAAGGACAATTAAAAAAATACATAAATGAAAAATTTCATCAAAAAACCTTTTTTATTTCAGATTTAAGGTACATAATTAAGCGTTAAAATTGTTAATATATTAAGCAATTAATTGGAAAAACAATCTATCTATTATTGTTTTAACCTTTAAATGCATCTATCTTGAACTAAAATTACAGTACTTTATTGAAGGACGTATTATTATTCTTAAAGTAGTTCATTTTTGTTATAAATGTATTTATTTTCCGTTTATAACATACATTCATCTTACTTGAAAGGAATGATTTAATATATTAAATGGCATAGAAATTACAGAAGAAAAATAAACAGAAGATATTCGATTTTAATAATGTTTCAGTGAAAGTTTTTAATACGTGGTGTTTAAATAAAATAATGAGACGGGTTGCGTAGTGTTCGATCTGACACCACTGTTGGCTTCTTCTTTGGAGGGAGGCAGGCCAACATCTGAAGCGGCTCCTGTACGAGTTTGAACTTCTTAGAATTATTTTCGTGAACCGGATTTTTCTAGTGTGTTCTGAAAACGAATTCAACAATTCCAGGCAACGGTGCGCTATTAGTTTCCTTTCTTGGGCACAATACTACTTAACAGGCCTACGTGTCAAGAGTACAGGTATTCAGGGCGAATTAAGGTATTCTCAAAAGATAAAGGTTTGATTGAAGATGAACCTCACAATGGGAGGAACTGCAAAAAGTGACGAAAAATGTCAACCGAATCCGGGATCTTGTGGGTTCTGATCGTCGACTGACACTCGAAATGATTGGGAAAGAGTTTATCATTCATTCACATACTTATCATTCATTCACACTATTCATTACGTTTTGACCAATGAATTGGGAATGAAGCAAATTTGCTCGAAAATAGTTCCAAAAAATTGAATTCGGCATTGAAGTATATAATGGTTGTCGACTGAAGGAACCTGTTTCAGGTGATTTAAAAAATAAAATATGTTTTAAATTATTTACCATTTGCGTTTACTAATTGAGTGAATTTGAGAGCATATTATTAGTCTACCAGCGGGTTAGTTTTATTTCGAGAAATCGCCAACCGCATTAACATAAATCATACGACTTCGTTGAGATATTCTAAGCTTGATAATACCTAAAACTGAAATAACGTTCAAGATCCATGTGCGAGACATGGCTACTAGAATCCGATTTTCGTCAACTCGATTTGTGGCTAATGATTAGGGGAGCAAGGTTAAGTGACCAAATGGTTTACTGAAGCATAAGGTTATTTGGATTGCATTATAATCGGCCATACGTGATGTAAACTCTGCCCAATGATTACACAGGTCAACAAATTTAAATTTTTTGAGGTAACATTGATGAAAATAGGTGAATATGAAGTATGTTGTACTTCTAAATTCAAAAGGGATTACTCCTAATTACTGGAACACGTAGAGTTTTTTATTACAGAGGGTGGTAAAAAAAAGGAGACGATATATATTTTACAATCTAATATTTATTAAATATAAACATATAAAACGTGTTAAACCTATGCAAAGACATTACGGACGATTATGTGAATAAAAAATATGTAACATGAAATGTCATTCAGCGATAAACACTTTCAGTTTTTCCTCTTGTGTTCTGTAGCATCATCTCTTTTTTAAAAACAACAGTCGCTCAACATGGGTTCCAGCGTCCCTAGTATCTTGCTTCCATCATCTTGATGTCCTGGTGAAACCCCTCTCCTTGTTCGTCGCTTACTGCACTCAACTTTTTTGGAAAAAATCCCAATGGGAGTGCAAAAATGTATTTTTAAAGACATGCAACACCATAGTATTTCATAGGTTTTTAAGAGTTCATCTATAAGGTTTTTAAAATTTTCTTTATCTTGTTGTCCAGAAATCCTTTCACTATACCTACAAAACACTTCCAAGCTGCCAATTGCTTTTCATGAATTTTTTCTTGAAAACGGAAATTACCTAGAAGCTCCCTTAATTAAGATCCAATAAATATGCTTTCTTTTAGTTTTATCATTTAATTGGGAAACAATTTGTTTTTGGTACTTAAAACTATTACCTTCTTTGTCCATGGCTTTGAAAAAGTTTTTCATTAGTCCAAGCTTAATACGAAGATTGCAGAAGAAGCACATTTTTTGGGTTAACATTGGGTTGGGCATATTTTATGTTTGAAGTACCAGGTTCAAAAGAAGTTTTATGGGGTCAATATTTCCTTAATGTCATGTTCTTTTATTGCCTTACTGTCCCATAGACACAACAAAATACCAATACTTTGTTCTAAAGTACTCCTTACCTTTGTACTCCAAAATCGAGCATCAATAATTTCAATGAGCCCATGATATAAAGCAGAAATAGGACCTTGAAAATGGGACGTGCTAGGCCATTTCTGTGAAAAGGTGTTTTAATAATTACCTAAATAAAACGCAAAAAGAGCATTCTCATCAATGTTACAAAAATTATGTCGACCTGCGGTATTGACGATAGCAAATACAGTGATGTAGAGAACTACATTAGAATATAATGTAAAATTTATCATCAGTGATGTATCCCGTTTCCGTTTAGTTTAGGCAAATATGAGGGCCGAAGAAAAGTTAGACAGCTTCGTGGTCAAAGACAAAACCTCAGATGTTAAATGCTATGCGCACTAAGAAATAGGCGTTATCGAATGACATGCCTCTGCTTATGGAAATAGGCCACATCTAGTTTTCATTAGAAACAACATGATAGCGCAACGTTATCTTTAAATTCTAAAGTAAATAACCTGGGTGACAAACCCGTTATTAACAAAATTAATGATAAATTTGGATAATCCTTGGTATTTTTTCCCAAATTTCAATTGTTTACTCCTTGCTATGATCTTACGAAAATAATATTAAATTCGAATAAACCATTCTCCTGCAATTTTTTCAGTTAATATCACACTGAGGTAAGATAAAAAAGCAATATATTTATTTATTGTATTGATTACTTTGCACAATAATTATGATGTATTTTATGAAAATTTCCTGTTATAGAACGACAATCAATTGAAGTATTTTTACATTAAACTGTTTGAAAAAATATGATAACAGACACGTGTTTAAATATTATCAATGTATTGTACTGCGACATACAAATAAAATTCGTTAACGCATATTAAACATTTTTCTGCGTTTCTACCTTTACCTTACGTTTCTTTATCAAAAAACTAATATATTTCATTAAACCATTTATTGTTATTATTTACGATCCTCTATTTTGGTCAAAAGTTGCCGGTACTCCCAAATGTTTTGGAAATTATTGGTAAAAATTATAGAAAACCATTATTGAAGCAAATAATTAGTTAAAGCAAACTACATGTGTTATTGTTGGCCTAGAATAAATGTTTGTGACTGCTTTAGTTCATTTAAAGCTTCTCGTATGTAAATTACAAACGATGATTATATGATAAAGGTTGTTGTAGAAGACGGCGACTTACTGTGAGATTAAGATCAATAGTATCTGTCAACCAACCTTTAATTTATCTTATTAAGCCAATTTGGCTCCATGTCACATTATTGAGGGGGCTTTAGCCACAATGCTACAAAATGTACACATAATATTGAAGCTAAAACACTCCTTTGAAATACTCTTTTATATTTTTTAAATGTTCTATTTCTGAAAAGAAGGTCATTTCGAATGAATTGATAATAGTATCTATGCAATTTTTTTTTCTGGAGTTCTGAAAGCTCAATATCCTTTTGGAGAATTAGTGTCTGGGGCGAATATAGAAATAAGTAATATACATGTTCGTTTTTTTGGTAAAATATTACTAATAAGAACTATAGTGTAAATGAAAGCATTATCTTGCATTAAAATACATGCTTTTTCTTCTGTATATTCTTTCAAAATTAATTGAATAAATCAAATATTATTGCAACATGTTCAGATCTATTTATGAATCACCCAGTCCAAAATTGTTTTCTTGATTGTCTTATATATTAACTTAGAAGATATCTCTAAACAATCCTGGTTTATTGAACATTTGTACCTAAGCTAATTACAAATGAAGGGCGTGTTTTTCACGTAATAACAGTAACAAAGAGGGTTTCCAAACAGGATTCAGCAACATAATTATTTTTGGTAGCAAAAAGCTTTTCAGGTCGGATTCAATAAGGATCTTTTCATGAATAAAAGTTTGGTTTGCAGCAAATTTTATAAAGTAAGATAAGGTAAGAGTTAAATTCATTTAAAAGTTTCGCATATCTATTCGAAGAGATCGTACCGAAAACCTTACATTGCAATCTTATAAAAATATACTATACTAGGGAAGGAATTAGTGTAATTAACGTAACAATTTTAATGTGCACGTTTTGATGTAACAATTATTTCTTTTCCGAGATACTTATAGGATATATTATGATTCCTTCTAATGCCCTTTGCATTTAACCCACACAGGATAACAAATATAATAAATATAAGTATAATAAAAATAAATCATTAATGGTAATGGTGTTGCATTCAATGACAATGATTATAAAGCTTTCCAATACTGGAACTTCTACATATCAAACACTATTTAAAATGTAAATGTTACTCATGTACTCCTGTATTCAGTACATTGTGTCAATTCACGCTGAAAAGATATACGATTCAACAGTCCGTAGAAATGGAAAATTATAAGACAACCCAACTTTAGCTAAGCGCCAAAGAAGCGATTCTTAATGAATTTCGCAAAACAAACACTACTGCAGGATTTGGAGAGATGAAAATCCTCAGGTGATTCAGGAAGTTCCTTTCACCTTCAGATTTTTAAGAGTATATTGGAAATCGTGTTACTGTTAATACTAAACGCTGTAGGAATATGCTAACAGACTATCTTTGACTTGAACTGATAAATGTGGATATAAACAATGTTTTCTTTCAACAAGAAGGTGTAAGTTAACACACATCTCGCCAAACAATAGATTTATTGAAGGAAAAGTTTTTCGCGAAATGCTAATGTTAACTGGCCTCCAAGATCATGCGATATCACGCCTTTAGATTGTTTTTGTGAGGTTATGTTAAATTCCTGGTTTACAGAAATAAACTCCGAAGCATTCCTAACCTTAAAGGAAATATTTGGGCCACCATTGAAAATATATCACCCGATACGATATATCACCCGTATGTGACGCAAATTGAGTCTCCAGAATGCCTTCAACCAGGCGACGCCGAGGGGGATATTTGAACGACATTATCTTCAAGACACCGACATTCTTCAAGATAAAATTAAAATTATCGGATTATCACTTGTATTTATTATTGTGCCTTAAGTTCTGACACTCTTATTGGAGAACCCTTTATAATGGAGACAAAAGAAAATACAAAAAATATAATCACTGTAAAACATATTTTTTGACACAAAACTTTTTTCATTCACTTTTTGCTTTTTTAATTTAACAACAAAAATCTCAAAGTAAATGGTTTGAAAATTTTTGTTTTTACTTTGTATGGTATTTTTCATACGCTGCTATACATCTATAGTTCGGTTAAGAGTGTTAAAATTACACCAGTTCATACAATTGTTTCAATCAATTATCCCAATTTGAAAAGGGGCTGGCTATATAGGTTTAAAAGCAGCAGGTTAAAGTTTCCATGACATAGCAAAGCGATACGACTTTACTTCAACTCTTATCAGGACAGAGATAAGATGGTTTGAGGATTATGCACAACAATGGAGTTCTGATCATCCTAGAAATATTGAGGTGTACAAAATCAACATGAAAATATCAGATAATGACGGGGTGATTTTGATGTAGTTATAGGTAGAATATTTTGGAGTACAGCTATTATCTCACATTTGCTTGCTAGCAGTGTCGAACCAAAATGGACTGGAAATGGTCTAATAGATCAGCCCAACTAACCAAAAGAGGGAGTTTAAAATGCAACTCCTTATATAATCGAAATATTATAATCCGTTCAAAGGGCATATCTTGCCTACATTCCATCTCTTAGTAAGATAAAGCCAGATCGTATACAGTTCGTAAAGTTCAAATGTTTGGAAATTGGGTCTCAGAATCAATCTAGGGTGGCGACTCCTAGAATGTAATACATGGCTGAGGAAAATGCAGAGTCCAATAAAGGTGCACCAACAAATCTTACCGCCACGTCCTCTTCGTGTGCCTTGGACTCTGCAGAACGTACATTAAGATGTGCGGGATGCAGCTAACACAGAAGGTAAGGACAAATCCTTAAAATATCATTATAGATAGCAGATCATACTCAAGCGTGCTTGACATGAAAAGTTATAGAAGAGCACCAGAGTTAGACCACTATTTGGTAGTAACAAAAGTACAAGGATCTGTGTCACCAATAAAGAAGACTCAAATGCAATATGCTTGTAACTTGTGCTGTTCGATGATTCTGATTATATATACATAGATATAAATCTATATGCAGGTCTTTCTGTCCCGCTTTGCAATGCCAAGTATACTCCTTTCAATACCCCTCTGTGCTAACCGAAGCTTTTGAAATTATTGTGATATGAGCGTCCATGTTTCACTTCCGTATGTCAAAATAGGCAGCACACACTGATCAAAAAGCTTTCTCTTCAGACAAAGTGGGAGTTTATTCTTAAAAACTATATTTAGCCTGCCAAATGCCGACCAGCCACACACACACACATATATATATATATATATATATATATATATATATATATATATATATATATATATATATATATATATATATATATATATATATATATATATATGTTACATCTAATATTTTCACGGATGGTAGATAATGTTTCTAAATCATTCAGGGTGTCGATCCATTGATTCTGTGAAGAGTCACGACGTTTTATTTGAATGAATTAGAGAAGCTAGATATTTACGATCAGTCGCAGAGTCGATAGACGGTGAATGGATAATAATAAAATTTGTAATCGAAAAAGATAAGGAAGATAACATTTGAGCTCGAAATGAAAGGAAAAACAAAAGAAGGGAATGTTACGACGATGAATACAGAAATGCTGTAGAGAATAGAATCTCTATTTGACCGAATTGCATAAAAAAACAGCACAAAAAGAAACAATTGACAGTCTGAGAATGGCGGCCAAACGTGTATGTAAGAGAAAAAAAAGGAGTTTCTAAAAACGCAAATTCAAGAGATTCCAAAAGCAAACGACGAACAAGAGACAAGAATGGTGGGCTACAATTTATTAATACAGCCCACCATGTATAGTACCATGGTTGCTGGAAGTGAAGGAAAGTTTAATGAAACTTAAAACTAATATATCTCCCGGGATCGATAATATAGCTTTAGAATTACTGAAGATTGAATGCAAATAATTATCTCAGGTCGTTCATCAATTAGTAGTTAACATTAATGAGCAGATGCCTGCAGAGTGACAGCAGGCGGTAATAGGCCCGATTCATAAGAAATGAAATAAACTAAAATATGAGAACTATCATGGCATATAATTGCTTTGTACAACTTATAAAGTTCTAACAAATATAGTAAGGCAAAAGATAGTACCATATATAGAAGAAATAATGGGCACATATCACACAGGATTTAGAAGGGGATACTCAACAATAGATCAATGTTTATGATTCGTTAAATAATGAATAATTTTTTTTTTATTTCACCACCCCTTTATTTCAGATGTTCATAGATTTCAGACAGGTCTACGTCCGTGTATAAAGAGCAGTATTATACAAGGCCATGGCGGCTATGGAAGAAATGGGAATACTAGCTAAGTTATTAGATTAATCCCGATGACGATGCTTAATTCTAAGGCAATAGTAAAAATCCAATAACACACTACAGTAAAATCTGAGATCCAAGAGTATTTTTGACACGGAGATGGATTGGTACCAGTTTTGTTTAACATACTATTGAACAAAGTCATCAGCGAAATAAGCATAGATGTCTGGAACAATGATAAATAAAGACAAACAGATCGTGGGATACGGGATGACTTAAATGTATTAAAAGGTTTGAAAAAATATTAAAAGAGGCATATGATGAAATAAAGTTGAGAGCAAAAGAGAAGGTCTAGAAATAAATATAGACAAAACCAATTCACGAACAAAATAGAAGAGGAGAACAGAATCGGATATCGATATGGATATCGGATGGATAATCGCCGATGACAATATTGAAGTCGTGAAGCAAAATTGACGAAAACATCACAGTAGATATCAGAAATCGTATTGTGAATGGTAATAAAGTTACTTATTTTCTGCATTATGTCCTATCTACGCGTACAGTATTCGAAAGAAGATTACTCAGAAGAATTTTTGGTGCTGTAAATGATAATGGAATTTCGAAGATCAGATATAACTTCGAACTCAAGCAATTGTACAAAGGTTTGGATAATGCAGACTGTGTATGCGACTCAGTTTGGCACTATATGTGGCGAGAATATTAAAAAACCGCCAAGAAAATACCAAAAAAATATCAGCTGCCAATTCAAAGGAAAATCATGGAGGGGCGAAGAGGAGGAAACAGAAAAAGTGGTAGGCCAAAGATCCTATGACAGGATAATGTAAGAAGAGATGCTGAAGAACCACTACACATCAAAAATTGACAAGAGACTGTTGGAGATCGGAAGGAGAAATAAATAGCTCATCTGTAGTGCAGTGTTAAAAAGGGTCTACGACAGCAACACCCGATTGTCCGCCAATATCCCCAGCTTTATAAACAGCGGGACATGAATAGCATAGTTTGAACATTTCAATTATCATTCTTATAAAACGATTAATCGATCGGAAGCCGCTTAAATTAACCAACAGAAACAACAATGCATTTATTGAACTAGACCACACGTGTCCTTGGTCATGCGACTTAAACTGATACAACCTGACTGGAATGTTTTGGTCCATCTAGCGTACTCTACCAATCTAACCCCCTAAAGGTACAGCCTTGTTCAAATTTTGGTCGTCAAGACGTGTGCATCTGTTGAAAGGTTAAACACATGCAGTGTTGAATCAGAGACATGCAAGGATGCAAGGTAAAATCATGACGCACAAAGAAACGCAGAGGTTACGCATCGACTCCCACCGATGCGCTTTCACTTTCGACTTCTTGATATAATCTGCAAGTTTTTGTAATAGTTTACAAATTTAATTTAAAGTAAAGTAGTTTAATTTTGGCAAATAAATAAATATAAAAAATAATAAATATATCAAATTATATATTTAAGAAAAAAATAATATAATTTTGAAGGAATCTTTTTTTTTGCAAACTCCAGGGCAAGACGAAACGATACCATAAAATTACTACTAAACGATATCATAATAGAAAAGAATGTATCAACAGATTAAAATATGGGTATAATATTGCCTTTGTTTAAAAAACGAGATATCAAAGAATGTAAAAACTATAGAGGGATCACATTAAGTTTACCTGGAAAATATTTAAGAGAATAACAGAACATAGGCTGAGAGGAAAATTAAAAGCAATATTAGTGGACACAATATCTGATATTTATAGGCGAAACTACTATACTAGGCGAAACTATTTATACTAGGCGAAAAATTATTAAGAAAATATACCGAAATCCATATTTGTTTGATTAACCTGAAAATGCATTTCATAGAGTAAAAAGAAGGGATGTCTGGAAAAGTCTAAAGAGAAGAAGAGTAGAAGAGGGAGTAAAACAAAATATCAAGACCTTATACATTAACAAGAATAAAGTAAAAACGCATAACGATGAATCCACAAAATTTGAGACAGGAATAGGCTTAAGACATGGCTACGTACTGAGTTCACTATTATTTTCAGTAATTATTGACGATGTTGTAAAAAATAGCAAAGCAAATTGCAAGAATACAAAAATAGGTTTTAGAAAAATAAAAACAGTGACAACACAAAAATTACTGTTACACATAACTTATATATATATATATATATATATATATATATATATATATATATATATATATATATATATATATATACATATATAACTTATATATATATATATATATATATATATATATATATATATATATATATATATATATATATATATATAACGAAGAGCTAAGAAGAATAAACATGGAAATAAATATCGACGAAAGCAAAACAATGGTAATATAACAATGGTATATATATATATATATATATATATATATATATATATATATATATATATATATATATATATATATATATATATAACTTATATATATATATATATATATATATATATATATATATATATATATATATATATATATATATATATATATAACGAAGAGCTAAGAAGAATAAACATGGAAATAAATATCGACGAAAGCAAAACAATGGTAATTGCAGGCACAAAAATAAATCTAAAAATTTTCCTCGATGGGAAGGTAATGGAGGAAGTCAAAAACGATATGTATTTAGGAACACATAATAGAAGATAATGCAGAAGAAAAGCAGGCAAACTATGTAACAACCTGAAAACAACCTTCCTAGGAAAAAAAGATATACCGCAAGGTAAAAGCACTGGTGTATCAGAAAGTAATGAGACCATCAATGATATATGGCAGCGAATCTTGGACATTAACAAAGAGGAACAAAGGTAGAATTAGATCTGCAGAAATGAGATTCCTATGCAAAATAGAGGGAATTAAATTCTGAAAACGTGAAACAAATTATACATTAAAGACTAAGAAAATACATTATAAAGAATCTTACAAACAATTGCAACAAAACAGTCACACATACAGGGCAACGAAATTCTTCATATTTTAAACACATTTTTTTTCACAACACTACATTGTAAATACCAAAGGAAGTAATAATATGTAAATAAACATTACTAATCCGACATAAATTTTTGTTTATAAATGATAAAAAAGCGACTGATGGAAAATCCCTACGAACTATCAAGACAACACAATATCTTGTAATGTATCATCCTCAAAGTAATGTTGATTTTATAAAATCAAAATAATCCTTTTCCCAAATATAATTCTAGTTTCCCGAAAAATGAAGCAAATATACAGGAAGCTATGGATATTACTTCAAAAATTACATAACTATTAGTTTTCCTATAAATTAATATTAACTAGAGTGTTAGCACCATAAGGTATAACAGGATAGCTCCGAGTCTGACAAACTCAACATATATAAACAAATAGTTCAGTAACTATAGGCGATTTGGTCTTGATTATGAAAGTTTCTATCGCGTATTTATCTTTTCTACATATTTGTATGATTGTTGAAGCTTTCAAATTATTTTAAGATCTAAAATACGCGAAATGAAAAATATATTGCAAACTACAAGAAATAATACAGACATAAATTTAAATAAAAAATGTATTGTCATTGAATTCTAAAAACGTGAAACAAAATATTCATTAAAGATTAAAAAGATACATTATAAAGAATATTACAAACAATTTTCTGGCAAAGTGACACGTACAGGGCAACGAAATTCTGCATATTTTAAAAACATTTTTTTAAACAACAATAACGTGTGGTAATTATTGTTTTTGCATAAATGACACCTTTTTCCGAATGGTGCCTCTTGTTGAATTATGGGAACTTCAGTTGAAGTTCCACCACTTCTTGACGCCTTCATCGAATTGATGGTGCAATGTTTTCCGTAAAAGAACATACATATTATACATATTAAGTATGTCTGAATGAAACCTCACCTATATATTTTTTTGGTAGTATGTCACTCATTAAAAACTATTATTGTCAATGTAAGTTTCATTGACATACACAAAAAAATATATTTACTTCCTATTTTTGCATTATATATAGAAATTAATATAGTTTATTTTTTAGATTCGTATTGAAAAGGGGGGGAGACAACCTCCCGAAACATTAACGTTCAAAAGTTGATTCTTTAGGTAGGTAGGACGCTTCGTAGGTAGTAGGTATATAAACAGAACATAGTTTAGTTTTAAAATGAGATTAAATCATCTCCTCAAACGTGATTCGGTGTTTAGTGGTAAATCTCTTTGAGTTTAGTGTTTCACACCAAAGGTTCCAATAGAATAATTGATTTAAATATTTTTGAGTTTAGTGTTTCACATCGAAGGTTCCAACAGAAAAATTGATCTATTTTGCTTAAGTTTTAGTCTCGCGAGAAGCCTACCAACTAACTAGTAATCAACGTAGACCTCTCAGAAAGCATCTGACCATATTCAGCCTGGATGTTAATGTGTGAAGGGGTGAATTCTTGTTCGATTTAACACTCCCGCTTAGAAATATTAACAAAGATTTTACTAGAGTACAAACATACTCTCTGAGAGCGGAAATCAAGCCCCCACTGTCTTTGTCGTGCTACCATTGGAGCAATGCCTTCGGCACTGCACCAATGCGGCAAAGGATCTAAATATTTTTTTGTCTATAAACATATTTTTCGTTTCATTTTAATGAATTTAATCTTACAATGGTGGCGATGTGTCTATCAGACTTAAGCGTCGGAAATTCGTCTGGAAAAAGACTGTGTGTGGAGATATGTGGTACCTGCCTTCAGTACCTTCTTAGCATTAAATGCGTTACTTAATATAGTAGTGGGATGGGATTAATGCTAGGTATTTTTAATAAAAAACTGTCCAGTGTTCCATGTCTGTCAGACAAGACGCCACTACTTACGAAACATTGATTTAAAATTTCCATTAGATTTTCTCGTTTTTGTTTAGTAGTACACTGTTATTTTCACCGAATTGAAGAAAAATAACAATTACGTTTAGAAAAATGAGTTACGAGAATGAATAAGAGCGATTATTGAGGCTGAGAGATTGATTATTGAGAACACTGTGGAAATTTTTGATGATGAAGAATCCAACGATGAAGATGATAATATTTAAATACATTTATCTGATTCGAAAACAGAGCAAGGAGAGAGTGATTCCGAGAAATTACAACCACTAGCAAAAAATCCACGACTTCGCAGTTTTTTGGAAAAGATGGCATAGTTTGAAAAAAGTATTGCTTTCCTCAAAGCATAAGAACTCGTAAGTCGCAAAAATACGAAGGCAATACATGAATGTTACAATTTATTTTTGTCGCAAACTGTTTGAACACAATTATTCAAATGATAATGAACAACTATAATACTGATACTAACAAAGAGAAATACTAACAAAGAGAATACTTACAAAGAAATTAAATAAGTTAAAGGAAATTTTACAAGAGAACGTTCAGCGAAAAACACGGATTTGTGATAGGTTACTAAAATGTATAAAAATGTTATCCTGGCATTATAAATGCATGATAATGATAAATATATCAGTTAGGAACAGGAAATAAATATAAGTCCTAAATAATGACATTTATGAAGGCGTCGATGAACTATTATATTAAACTTTGTGCGACCTACAATGCCATTTTTTGTACTAATGCACTAATCTAAAAACCTTAATATTAATATATAAGCTTATTTCAATAAAATGTAGGAAACCTGTTAATACCGCGTTGTTTAATTTTAAAGTCACTAAATTATATAATCTAATTTAAAATTTAAATTTCTTCGTATAAATTGACATATTACATCAATAATGATTTTGCCAGAATATAAAATTCTTTTTCTTACTATTTATTGAATAATATACAATTGGACAGAGGATATATATCAAAAAAATTATCTTTAATACAAAATGCATTAGTAGAAAAAAAACAAAAATTTTGACAATTAGGGTTAACAACTCAGAACAAAACAAACAATGTATTATTTGAAATATTGCTTAAGTAGGAAGGAAGTATTTACAGCATTATGCTATTAAAGAGTTGTCAGTCACAATACTTTTATTATGTTTTAATTATCGTAAGAAAACATTTACCGAGTCGTTGTTTAACCTATTCCATACACGAAGTAGCCTTGAAGTAAAACAAAACTGTTGTTTTTTTATTAAATAATTGTGAATGTCTCAATACGTTAACTAATTGCTACTATACTCGTGCGCGTTTAAATTGTAGATATAGTTTTAAATATACGCTAAATTAAATGTCTTTTTCAATTCAAATTAATAAAAAAGAAGCATTAATCGGGTTTACTGCCTTAAACAACCCACTTAAAATTTTTATTGTTATTGTTGGTAAAGGAACGCTTTGACATATTTCTTTCGAATATAAAGATATAAGTATTATTCTACAAGAAAAAGCTACAAAACAAAAATGAAAGTGGTAAAATTGATATTTAACACGTTCTGCATCAAAGAAAAATTCAGGACGATGAACTTTTTTTATTATTTAATAAACCTTCGATGCTATTATGCTGGGTTGAAAAAAGTTCAATTTTTTAAAAAAGTTTTCAAGTTTTCCAAGAAAGTAACGTTTTTACCATCTAAGCTGTCTTGGAGAAATCTATCTGTTCAATTTTTCCGTTCAACATGCGTTTGATGTTGCACGCATGTTTCAAAACGTGCCTTTCAACTTGTGTTAGCGCATGTATCCTAGCGCAGCGTCAGATTCCTGTCCGCATGTTTGCGTCAGTTTCATTCAACAAATCCGACGAGTTCAGTAAAGACGGTTTTTTAGGAACCTTAAAACCCACTGTTAACTATGAAATTTCAGTTTTATGAATACATCTGACATTGTCATGATAATAAGAGTACGGGAAATAAGGAAAAATACAGAAAATCTGTATGGACATATATATATATATATATATATATATATATATATATATATATATATATATATATATATATATATTTATATATATATATATATATATATATATATATATATATATATATATATATATATATATATATATATATATATATATATATAAAATTATAATTTTCTGATCCTCCACACTTTACTCATCCTTTCTCCGTAGATACTCTTTCTCTCCTCCGTCCACTTTGTCCCCTCGAAACTTGCTCTTTGAAACAACGTTCCACATATGTATATTGTTTCTGTACGTTCTTCTTTCCTCAATCTCGGTCGGGCCCATTTGTGCCTTTCCCAGATCAACTCTGCCCTGTGCAATCCATGATATTGTTGACTTGACTCCTTGTATGTATGTAAGAATTCTGTTGGTGAGTCTTGTTGGTGAAAGTCTACTGATATGTCCATAGAATTTCAACATTCTTTTTCTTATCCGCCACTATGTTGGACATTCTGTCGGTCGTCTTTCGAGAATGCAATCTGTATCCATTCTCAGTCAGTTTTGTGCCGAGAATTTTCCTCATAATTTTGCGTTCTTCTTTTAGTATGTTTTCTGTGGCGAAGTGTTTTTTTGTGTGGAGTGTAAGGGTCTCGCTTGCGAATAGTACCTATGGTTTGATTACTGTGCTGTAGTGTCTTATTTTTGCGTGTGTGGATATGCATTTCTTATTGTACATATTGTGTGTCTTGCCGTACGATCTCTTCATCTTCCATAGTCTTCCGTTCTATCTTCTCTCCTCCTGTGGGTTCGAGGATCTCGCCCAGGTATTTAAAGTGAGTGACCCTATTTATTTTCCCGTATTTGGTGTTCAAATTTTGGACATCTCATTTTGAGCAGAATAATTCGGATTCTGCACATTCCTTGAGGACTTCTATCTCTTTGGTTGCCCTTTTTCATTATCTGCGAGTATGGATAGGTCGTCTGGGAAGGCCAGACATGATATTTCTATATTGTTTTTGGTCCGAGTCCAAAAAAGTTTCTCGTGTTGTAAATGCGGAAACTCTATAGAGTCTAGTTGTTCCTTCATGTATTTCCTCTTAGTTCGCCTGATAACCTTTGCGGTCTGTTTTCTCATCACGTCAAAAAGCGGTTGACTTTCTGGGGATTTTTTAGTGTTGTATTCCTGAAATGCTCGTTTGCGTCGCTGCAATGCACTTTCGCATTCCGAGTCCCGCCAAGGATGTTTTGTGTTCTTTTTCAATGGGATCAGTTCCTGTGCTTTTTGTGTGTTTTTGTGGAATTTTTCCCGTGTACCTGCCTGTTCCTTTTGCCATTCCTCGGTCTGTCTTTTTCTTGTCGAATTTCTGTAGATCTGCTTTCTTGTAATGGTTTTTTTCTTGTAATGGTAATGGTTTGAGACAATGTTCGCGCCCCTGCGGACTTGGACATCTTGGATCTCTCTTTGTTGTGCGTATAAGATCGCAACGTGGTCTATCTGGAATTCTCCAATCTATTATATAGGCGATCTCAATGACTTCTGTTTTCGACGAGATTTTCTTAGGGATGTTGACATGATCTTCAGGCTTCATTCTGTTGGCATAGTTCGATGAGTCTTGTGCCGTTCGTGTTGGTAAATTTGTGTCTGGGGCCTACTGTTTTCTGATGGATTTTTTCTCTACCGATTTGTGCGTTGAAGTCGCCCAATAAAATTTTGCCGTCATCCTTTGGGACCTTTGCCATTACCTTCTCTAGTGTTGCCCAGAATTTATATATAGACTTGAGGTTTTTCTTATTGTCCCTGTTTGTGGGTGCATGGTGTATTTGGGTGGTGTCATGGTGTATTTTTTATTGGCGCAGTGTCATTAGTCTATTGGTTATGGGGGTGATTTCCTTAATAGAGTTAACTATCCCTTTGTGTACCAAAAAGGCCATGTCTAGAAGCGGGGTGCCCCTGGCGACTCGTTTGTCTGTCCTGGTCTTGAATATGCAATAGTTCCCGTAGTCCACCATGATGTATGTTTCTTGTAGGGCAAGCACAAGTATATTTTGTCTGTCAAGTTCTGAATTTAGGCTTCCGCGGTCGATAATATTAGAATACTAGGTTCTCGGGTAAAACTGCTTTTTAGATTTATAAAATCTCGACGTTTCGGCTTGCACTTTGAAGCCATTTTCAAGAGAATCTAGTTGATTTACTCCGAGGCCTCAATCTGCCTACTCCCCAGAGTTCACAACTAGAAAAGAACGTGGACGGCGCGACCTCAGTATTGATAGGTGAGGTTGTAGGAGGGGCGCTCGGTTGAGGGGTGGGGGTGAGACGGTAGGTGGATGTTTGGCTAGAAGGGTTTCGGATGGGCAATTTGGAAATAAGCGGTTTCCATGTATTTGGAACTCTAAGTTTTACAGTTTTACATTTCTGCATGATGGTATTTCATGGTTTTTTACACTCCATGAGTTCCTGTCCAATGCGAATTTTCTAGCCTCAGTCCTATAAGTTCTTCGTTTTTCTGCCGCTTGTCGGACGTTTTTCTGCCGCTTGTTCTTCCAATCTCAATCTTGGACGTCCAACTTTTTTTTTCCTCGTGTTTTCGCTTCATAGGTTTGTTTTGCTTCATTCATTCTCGGGATGTGACCCTCAATTGGTTTTCTTCTATAGCTCTTTCTATTGGTTTCGTTTACAGTTGTTCCATTAATCTCGTATTTCTCACTCTATCCATTCTTGTAATTCCCTCTATTTTGCGTAGGAATCTTATTTCTGCAGATGTAGTTCTACGTTTGATGTAATTCTGTGTGTCTAAATATACAGAATTTCGTTGCCCTGTATGTGTGACTTTGAAAGAAAATTGTTTGTAATATTCTTTATAATGTATCTTTTTAATCTTTAATGTACCTTTAATGTATATTTTGTTTCACGTTTTCAGAATTTAATGACAATACATTTTTTATTTAAGTTTGTCTGTATTATTTCTTGTAATTTATAACATAATTTTTAATTTCGCCTATTTTAGATCATAAAATAATTTGACAGCTTCAACAATCATACATATATGTAGAAAACGTAAATACGCAATAGAAACTCTCACAATCAAGACCAAATCGCCAACAATTACTGAACTATTTGTTGATATATGTTGAGTTCGTCAGACTCGGAGTTATCACTCCTGTTTTACCTTATGGTGCCAACACTCCAGAGTTAATATTAATTTATAAGAAAGCTAATAGTATATGCAATTTTTGAAGTAATATCCATCGCTTCCTGTATATTTGCTTCATTTTTCGGGAAACTATCGAATTATATTTGGGAAAAGAAAGGATTATTTTGATTTTATAAAATCAACATTACTTTATCTATCGGGTTGTCTTGATAGTTCGTAGGGATCAGTTTCTGTTTTAACATTTATAAACAAAAATTTATGTCGGATTAGGAATTTTTATTTACATATTATTACTTCCTGTGGTATTTACATTGTTTATGTTCAGATTTGCTTTTATTTGACTTTAGTTTCTAAAGTTGATTCAAATTGAAAATGTCGGTCAATAAGTTGCATAATTTATATTCTTTTACTACAAAAAATGCAAAAAAGCTGACCAGACAAAAAACAAGATTTGTGTCTTTTACAGAGAGAGTTCTTTTGGGGAGACCACGGTGCAAAAGTGGGGCCGAAGATTTTGACCTGATTCAGACAGGTATCGTTTTGGCCGTCCTTCAAGCCTGATGTCGAGGAAATAAAGGGCATATTTCACGGTCTGTAAGATAGAATATAAGTTGTATATTGACAAATCGATCATTTTTGAAGATCTGAAAAAAAAAATTGTACCTTTGCTGATACCATACCTTTACGAACTTAGTGAGCGAAACTTCTTGGATCGAATTTCTCGAAAAACCAAAAACAACCAAGAGAGAAAGCAGGATTCAGAAGTGGGTTCAGTACAATAGATCACATCCAGGTAGTACAACAGGTCATAGAAAGGCACAGCAAATATACTATGCCACTGTGCTTGGCTTCCATGACTATGAAAAAGCATTTGATTCAATCTCAAAGCAGGCCATAATGGATGGCCATAAACCAACTAGGATCAATATATGAAGCTACTGCGAGAGTTCACCTTGATGATTTTGAAGTTGGCAGTTGGTAGAGCAATGGTTGGCAGGGAGGGAAGTGCAGCAGGGTGACGCAGTATCGCCTGTTTTTTTCTCAGCCTGCCTTGAAGAGGTATTCCGTAATCTTGATTGGGAACAGGATGGAATAAATATGAATGCTGCATACTTAAGCTATCTTAGATTCGCAGTTGATATCGTTCTCCTTTCAGAGGAGTAAATATACATACAAGAGCTACAAAGGGCTGGACCATTTGGCTTGAATATTAATCTGAAAAAAAGTCAGAAAAATATATTTTAGGAAGGGATTTGGAAGTGGTGGATCACTACATATATCTTGGGTACAAGATTTCAATGCAGGTAGATACCACCCGGGAGGTGGAACGACGTGTTAAATGTAGCTGACAGGCTCAACATAGTATTTAAGAATAAACTTTGCTGAAAAGCCTGAAACGAAAAGTTTTCGTCCAGTGCGTCCTGCTCGTTTTAACATACGGAAGTGAAAGTTGAATAGTTGAAGTGAAAGAGCATAATAATAATCATGATTTCATTAGGACTCAGAACTTCACAGTGAATAATTCCTGTAATATACCACCATAGTGACAGTAACACGTTTTTACCAACTTTCCGGTGTTAACCATCATATTTTTTATGTGCATTGCTAGATACAATCCATTGTTCATATTCAGTAACAATTTGTTGAAATGATCTCCGTCTAATCTAGACCAAAGGACCCTGCAGAATTTTTGTTTTCAATTGAAAGTTGACAGGACACCCAAATTATTTCTCTTTTCATTTTGTTCGGTTGTTTAAAACACCATTATATTGTGGACCATGACATTTTAAGCTTTGTGGATAATTCTTGGATGGTTTATTTGGGACTACCTTCAATTTCAGTCAGCAACATATGCCTTATCAAACTCAACAGTTCTTCCAGATTTCATACTGTCAAAAAGATTGCAAACACCATTCTTACATTTTTTACACCAACGCTGACATGTTCTGGTATCAAAGGCACCAGAACAGACAGCATTAATGGCATTGTTATGCTTTCGAAACTCATAAACCATCAAATTTCCATAGTATGGAACTTATGCAGCCTTTGAAGCCTTTATAAATAAGGTTTCTAAGATTGCTACTTCCGAGTCGTATGAATATTTCAAAAATGCATTCATTGCATGAAAAAGTGTTTTATTACAAAATGTTAAGTTTTTAAAAATTAAATGCTATTTGTATAAATATGTTTCTTGATATTGTTTGCAAAAAATTACTCATACATACATACATGTGTATACCATCACCTATAAGTATATAGATTTAGGATTTTATAATATATTTTATAAAAAATGTAGAGTAGCTTCTAACAACAATCATAAAATATTTTTATATTTTTTTTATAAATCCAGTGGTATTAGAAGTTATTAAGTAAAATGTTAATCACATTAATCATACCATATTTTATCTTATTACATGTTAATGGGAGTATCAATCCGTACGTTGTGTGAAGGGTCACGACGGTTCGCTATAATAACATTTGGCGTAAACAATTACATAAACAGAGTTTTTTTCCAGGCGAGTAATTTTGTAGAATGAGAGTAATTGGTTAGCGAAATGCTCGTCGAATAAGCTTAGTACGGCTTAAACTTGAGGAAATTTACCACTTAACACCAAATCACTTTTTTTGAATTGCTCGACCCACGTTTCGCTAACCATGTTAGCATCATCAGAATATGATTTAATCTGTACAACTGTTTAGTACGACTTAGTATCAGGGGAAAACTCATTTAAAACTTTTCTACTAAGAGATGGTCATGGTTTTATTGTTAAATGTTCTTTCAGGAAATTAATTCCTAATAGTATAATCCAAAATGTCATGAAATGAAGTTTAAGCATCACTTTGTCTAGATGGTGATAGACAATAGACGAGTGGAATGAAATATCAATAGTAGCAGAAAGCATTCAAGGATTGTCTAGCGGAGCGGACATCAATAGGCCGCCAAAAGAAAATATGAAATGAAATACTAAACCATCCTAAACAAAACGGTTCAAGACTAGAAGTAAACAATACCTCCAAGAGAAGAAGAAAAATATTTAAACTTAAATTGATTTTTTCACTTCTTGTTGAAATTTTTTGAAAAAAATTATTGTTTTTCTTATTCTGATAACTTACAAATTATTATATAGCATATGGTACATACAGGTTATATCAGTGATATCGTTTTCACTATTAATTTAGTATTTTACAGAATCAGAAATACTTAGATTGTTTGTTTATTGGAACATTCACTGTGAAACACTAAACTGGAAAAGAGATTTACCACTAAACTCCAAATCACTTCAAAGTGGTGAATCTCTTTGAGTTTAGTGTTTGTTTAGTTTATAGTGTTCAACAATATGATAAAATGTCGACATACAACAGCATTATAAATGTCCCTTAATCAATGGTCCCGAGTTGGAATCCTGGCTGGGGTATAGATTTTTATATAGTATACCCGACTTTAATGACTTTAATGAGTCACGTGTAAAGTTATAGATTATAGATAGTCACTAAATGACTCTAGACCGTTGACGTGACTTGAATTAAATTTTTTAAAAATGTTCTCTAATCGTTTGATTTATTGTGAAATTATTATTTTCTTACGAACTATTTTTTGCAAGACTTTTTTACGAAATTTCTATATTATACATATTGTACATAACATATCGTCAAATATTTATTCATGTTCACCAATATCTACTAGATTAGATTACCTGCTATAATAAAATGTTTTATCTAAGTCATAATTGTTACATAAATTGTGATTTAATATTTATATCTATAGCGATGTGACGCATTTTCATACAAGCAGATACGCAGATAAACAAAATTGTCGTATACGGCCTGAAGAAAATCCATACGAGATTATCGAACTAGCATTACACTCAAAGTCAAATTGTCAGTAAAATTGTCAAGTAAAATACTCATTTTAACAACAAAATTGATCATATGAATGAAGCTTCGCCAGTGTTTCAACAAAATAACGCCCCCTTTCATTCGGCAAAAATTATAATGGATTGGTTCTTAAGTTAAACTGAAGACGTTTCTCAAAATGTTTCTCAAGAAATAGAAAAACATAAAAAATTTAATTTTTTAATATATTTTAGATGCATCAAAATGTTAGAGTAATCTAGGAAATGTTTTATAGGAAAAGGGAAAGTTAATAAGACAAAAACATAAACAAAAACCATTCAATATTTTGTGACCTTTTCACCACTTTTCACATTTTCCATATTTATAAATTATGTTGATTCACTATAAACTCGCCTTGAAAATATTCCCCTAATATTTTCAATGATATTCAAATCTGGAGAGAGAAGCTAGTCCAATTTTGAAATATTTGCTCGAACCAATCCGTTATAATTTTTAACATTGGCGAAGCTTCACTCATATGATTAAAATATAACTTTAGTTGTTATAATAATTTTTTGTATTCTTCACAGTTAGCTAGATGAGAAAAAAAGTAACTTTTTTGTTAAACTTGAAGATATTTAGCACCAAATAACTTTTTTGAATTGCTCGACGCACTTTTCGCTAACCATGTTAGCATCATCAGGAGATAATTAATCTTCTCCTGATGATGCTAACATGGTTAGCGAAACGTGCGTCGAGCAGTTCAAAAAAAAAGTTATTTGGTGTTTAGTGGTAAATCTCTTCAAGTTTAGTGTTTCACACCAAAGATTCCAATAGAAGAATTGATCTAACTTTTTGTTGTCAATACTCGCCCAAACCATGATACTTCCTTCTCTCATTTACCGTCTCGATTACATTTTTTCTGCCTTCCTGAGATCATAAGATCATAAGAACAAAATATAGAAAGATCAGACCCATTCAAATTGAATTTGTTATTTCTTTCTACTGCTTAGTCACATGACATGATCTTTTCAGCGAAAGCCATTCGTGCTAATTTTTTTCATACAAAATTTTTAATACATCTTGGGACATTCCTAACTCTTATTTTCACTTAAACTTTTTCAGCAATTGTTCCTGCTGTCTTACAGGAATTCGATCCAATTCTCAGAATAAGTATTTTTTTGCTTCTTGACAGAGCAGGTGGTCTCCTGGTTGAATAATAAGTTCAGTTTATCTCGTCGAATCAAATTAACTTGACAACAGAGGAAAAACTTGGTTTTAATTGGTGTCCTAGAACTCATCCCATCTATAGTACATGTAACAAAAATTCTATCGCCTTTCTTCATCTGGAAAGCACTTGTTTTTCCCTTAATGAATCACAAATTTTAATTTTTTTCTACACAAATCCATAAGATTATACTGATGAATAACTGTACTAAGCTAATAAGTAATTAAAAAATTTTAAATATGTTAAGAAATGTTAATTTGATTTAAAAATCTTAAATATAAACAAGTGTGTCTAACATATTGATGTCCCAAAAAAGTAAATATTTACTAATATTCTGATCAAGATTAATTAAATTTTTTTCTTTTTCCAATAATTTAACTTATATTTGAAATAAATTTAAAAAACTAAAAAAGAATAATAAAGTTTAATTATGTTAAAATTTTATAAAATTTTTATGGTGTGTCTAACGTTTTGACACAATGTGTATTACTATTAGTTGCAAGATAAGATTTTTACGCTATGAACATTATACAAACTAATGTTTGTGTAATACAATCCAATGAATGCATAAACATAGTCAAAGGGTTACTTAGTTTATAACGTTTTAATAGCTGACCTCATCATCGGTCTTAAACCATTTATTTCCGAAGATTACTTTTAAGAATAATTTTTTTTACTGATTTTACTCAATCTTTTCCATTTCACTCCTAGTTGATGGAGACTCTAGATCGTTCTCTGTTATGTGATTTACTTCATACTCTGGTGCATTATAAAAATAAAAATTTCTGTGTGAGCAAGTTCACTTGAAGTTTTAGATCAAATTGATTCCACTTGTTGAGTTTATGTTTTCGGCATGTATCGATCCAGTTGGACGCCATTATAGTTAACTCTGTCTGGTTGGTGATGGTGAATCTTTAAATACACAGGTGAAGAAATATCCCGCTCTATTGTAAATATTCCATTAACTGATTTAACTGTATTAGTCTTAATTTCCAGTTTGTGAGCCACTTTTGAATGAGATCTAAATTGATAAGTAGATTTTTAGTTATTGCTTATGAACTACAACGAGTTGTTATTACCGCTCTGCAAATACAATAATAAACCACGGTGGTCAAGGTGGGCTTAAATTTAAAAGAAACAACAGTAAAAAATAAATGCAGTTTGGAGCCCATAACGTTTTCCTGCGAAACTCCAAATTTTATAGGTATAGATTGGTACACTCCGTACAAACCCTAACTGGGACACATTTTTCTAATAAAAATAAAAGCGATGTAGCAATGTATTCTTAAATTTACACGACAGTTCAGTATGCCATACTTTATCAAAAGTCTGGGTTATGTCGAAAATGTTATAGAAGAGTATCTTGAGTGTTTCAGGTTATTATTAATTGGTTTTACCACATAGTGTACTATTCGACTGCTTTATGTTGGCGTCAAAATCTGAATTAGTGGTGGGTTTTCAGTTCTTTTTGTAATATAATGGGTTCTTAAATCTCTCAAGAGAAATGTTTCAGATAGTTAAGGAAATATTAGTGTAATATTTTTAGACGTGAAATCATTTGGAATTAACATGAGGTAAACATTTCAGTGATATCTTCAAAACAAATTGGGACTACTTACCTTACGAATTAAATTAAACGAAACAAAATTGTTGAGCTCTTTATATATATAAACAAATAAAATATAACATTGCGTAGTCAATAAAATTGGTGATTATGATTTCTCAGTCGCATCATTAGGTAGCAATTTTAGTCGAGTGGAATATATTCATGATGCATTGTTTGTATTATAGCTTATACAATTTTCAATGACTATCAGTTCCATATCCCTTTGATACCTTTCAATAGGTTGTAATAGTTGTATTTTTGACATATTTTCATTGAAACAATTACAGTTATTATTTTATACGAATAGATTGATTACATAATAAATTTGTTTTCTATTTTTTAACTTTCTGAAGAATTTGACTTCAAAAATAACAAAAATTAAATTTAAACAACAATGTAATTCTCGTTTAAATCGTTCAAAAAAGGTTTAAGGATCTAAAGCAAGAAATTATGGATAAAATCCGTAACATGGTTTTGGTACCTGAATGATCAGATTTAGCATATCTTGGATAAAAAATCCTTAATTACCCAACCCCACTAACTACTAAAAAGACGAAAGAAAATAATAGAGAATCTTGTGAAATTTATGAATTATAAAAGCGATCTGAATTAGCCTAGGCAAGAATTTTCCTGGGTATCTTGAAAAATTAAACAGGCAATATTATACAAAATATTGGGAAACCCGAATGCAACAATTTAAAAGTGATATTTCAGCACAAATCTATCTATTATTATACTTCACCACATACCAAATTAACTTTCAAAGTCCATCTTTGTCTCTAGCTTTTCATTCACATTTATTTTATTTATGGCTTACACTATTAGAAAATAAATCATTATATTTAGTTTTAATTTGCCGCCGTACATAATTCCCCGGCCGGTTAGTAACAACATTCAGTCACTTAACAACTAATTTTATGCAATATATAAAGGCAAAACCTACTAGATCAAAATGTAATAATTGAGTGTAAAACTGATTATATTAATATCTCCAATAATCTACTATCTAGCGCGCATAAAGCTAACGGGCCTCAGAACTTAACGGATCTAGGAAGTAGCGAGATAGTGGTTTATTTGAGATATCGGGATAATAATAAACTAGAGAAAAAAATGCAGTGCTATCAAAAATATATTCAACTAAATTCATTTTTAAACTTTTTGTACACATAATAATTATATTGTGTTATGATAAAAAAAAATCTAAGACACTTCACTTACATCTGATACAAAATGATATATCTACTACGGTTATTATAATACTTTGAAGCTTTGTGAGGCGAAATATATGAGTACAGAAGGAATTTACAAAATTACCAAAATACAAAATGACCAAAGTACAAAAATTACTAGAAGAGTGGAATACTGGAATAACATTGCCAATATATGGTATAAGGGGGGAGATAAAAGAAAATGCGAAAACTATAGAAAATTATTCTATAATTTTATTAAACATGAATATGGTATAAGGGCCCAGATAAAAAAAAATGTGAAAATTATTGAATAACGTTTTCGAGTATACCAGTGAAGATATTGGCTACAATATTAGAAAATAGGATAGAGGATCAAATACAAGAAATGATGGAGGCAACTCAATGTGGATTTAGAATGACAAGAAGCACACATTGTTTAATATTCGTAATTAGGCAAGCCAGCGAAAAAATCATAAATAAATATGCAAACATACATGTATGTTTTATAGACCTAGAGAAAGCGTTTGACCGAATAAGGGAAGTTATTTGGTAAGAACTGGAAAATCGAGAAAAAGTTAGAAAGGCGACATACATAATAAAGTATATCTATAAAGATAACGAAAATGTAATAGATGTTTCGGTTAATAATATCGATTTTACTCAGAAATGGCTTTACTAATACATCTGTTGGTATAGACTAATACCGTCTATGCCGTTTTGGAGAGTAAACATACGCCATCAAAAGACAGTTAATTAATTGTCATTACGTAAAAAACATAGTTTTTCATAGCCTTATGTACCAAAAATGACGTTTTGCAGGGAAGTTTAATAACCTTCTTTAATTTGAAGAAAACGGTTGCTAAAAGTTATGAATTATTGGAAAAGATATGGTTGAAGCTTATGGTAAACATGCTCTAACCCAAAAACTTGCGAACGATGGTTAAAATGCCTTAAAAGTGGTAATTTTGATATAAAAAATATAAAAGTGGATCTATTTTGAACACCTAAAGCGCCTTCAACATCACAAGCAGTACAATAAAAAGCTCAGAAAACCTAATATTAATAATCAGGAAAGCCAGAGAAAGAATTAATAAATACAATATAATATAATAATATAATATAATATAATATAATAATATAATATAATATAATATAATATAATAATATAATATAATATAATATAATATAATAATATAATATAATATAATAATATAATATAATAATATAATATAATATAATATAATAATATAATATAATATAATATAATAATATAATATTATATAATATAATAAATATAAATAGACCTAGACAAGACGTTCGAAAGGATAAGAAACGGAGGTATTTGGAAAGAAGTGGAAAACGAGAAATAGTTAGAAGGGCGACAGAAATAATAAAGAATATGTATAAATAAAAATATAAAATTAAAAATAAAAACAATATATAACGAATATAGGAGTGAAGCAGGGATGTGTTTAGAGCAAAAAAAATGACATAAAAAAAGAAATGTGTTTAGAGCTCTATATCATTTTCAGTAGTGCTACCCGGAACAATAAATGAACCAAAAAAAAAGAAATAAAAACCTTAAGAGTTGGGATATTGGAAAATAAACAAAAACGCAGTTGAGGGAATGAATATAATGATTTCATATACGCAGACGATATAGTAATAATAGTAGTGATGTACTGAGTATTAGCTTTATAATATAGTGAGTATTAGATAGCTCCTAAGAAAAAATAAATGTAAATGAAAAAAACATAAAATACACAAAATAAGATTGAAAGACAACAGTTTAAAATTTAAGTATTTAAGAACGATACTTGAAAGTAACGACTAAATAGAAAAACAAATAGATGCGATTATGGGAAAAATGGGTAAGATTATCAATATGATTAAGAACACATTTCTAAACAAGAGGAAAATATCAAAGAATAGAAAAACAGAAGTAGTAAAAAAAAGATCAATGATATTATATAGTAGTGATACATTGACACTGACTGAAAAATGTAAGATACGAATGAATGCAATCTAAATGTTATTCTTACGAAAGAACAAGAATAAAACAAGAATACACAGAATATCGGGAAAACCCGAATGCAACAATTTAAACATTTTATTTTACCACAGATCTATCCATTATCATACATGCAATATTTTACCATATACTGAATTCATTTTCAAAGTCCATCTTTGTCTACTGTTTTTCATTCACATTTGTTTTATTTATGTCTTACATTATTAGAAAATAAATCAATATGTTTAGTTTTAATTTGCTGCCGTACTTAATTTCCTGGTCAGTTAGCGACAGCATTCAGTCAGTTCAGACAGTCATTCATTAATAAATCTTATGTACTATATAAAGGTAAATACCTACGGGATTAAAATGTAAAAATTGATGGTAAAAGTGATTCTATTGATATCTACAATTGATACCTACAATCTAACGTATATAAAGCTAACGGGCTCCAAAACTTAATGGATCTCGGAAGTAGCTTGATAGTGGTTGATTTGAGACATCGGGATAATAATAAACCAGAAAAGAAAAAATACAATGCTATAAAAAATATATTCCACTGATTTAATTTAAAACTTTTGTGGACATAATTAATATATTATATAATTATTATATAGAAATTTATAAAATTACCAAAATACAAAATGATCAAAGTACAAACATACTAAAGTGGAACATATGAATAATATTGCCAATATATAAAGGAGGAGATCAAACAAAATGCGAAAATTACAGAGGAATAACGTTATCGAGTATACCAGCGAAGATATTGGAGAGAATATTTGAAAAAAAAGGATAAAGAATTAAATAAAAGAAATGACGGAGGCAACTTAATGTTATTTTAAACAGGAAGAAGCACACCAAGTCTAACATTCATAATCAGGAAAGCCAGAGAAAAATCTAATAAATAAAAGTAGAAAGATACATGTCTGTTTTAGTTGATACCTTGTTTTAGTTGATACCTTAGAGTTGGTATATCGAAAAATAACCAAAAACGTAGTTGAGGAAATTAATATAATCAATTCATATATAATACGCTGGCGATATAGTAATAATAGTAGCATTATAATGAGTATTAGATTTATAATATAGTCAGTATTATATAGCTCCTTAGAAAAAATAAATATGAAAATAAATGTAAATAAATGTAAACAAAAAAAACATAAAATATTCAAAATAAGATTGAAAGACAAATCAATACAACAGTTTAAAACTTAAAAGTATTTCAGAACGATAATTGAAACCAATGGCTAAATAGAAAAAGAAATAGATGCCATAATGGGAAAAACAGGTAAAATTTAAACAGGTAAATTTTGATTAAAAATTAATTTGATTGAAAATAATTTAATTGTAATAAGGCCGAGGGGCCGAGAAAAAGATGAATTGAAGAATGAGAAAAAATGGAGGAATAAAGTGGGAAGGTATTAAACAGATGACACTGGATAGAAAGGGATGGAGAAAGAAATAGATGGTACGAAAATCAATTTAAATAAAAACCCTTACGCTCGAAGGTAGAAAGGCATATCAATAAATAAAAAAATAAATAGAACTTCTGGGATCTGGGAATTTCGTCAGTCAGTCGAGTATCTCTATCGCAAAGTCGTCTAAAAACCCAGACCAACAGGATACCTTGAATTCTGTTGAACATTTTTTCAGTAATTAGCTCTAGGGGTCGTCCTGTGAACGTAATGCCAATCGCACTGGTTGTATCTTATTGAAACTGAGTAAACCACCATGAAATATGATAAAGTAGAATCCTCACAATGTTTTTTTTTTTAACTTTTTTTGATGTGAGCGAGTTTTCCACACAAAAATTAAACATATGAGCAAAAATATCGAACTTATCTTTCGAATCACTTATATTTCGAAGTCACTCAAAAACAAAACAAAATTTCATATCAGCTTGAAATTCATAGAACGTTACTAAAAAGGAAGCTACTTTTCAGAAACATCTTTGGATCTTTGGGATCGTATTGCCATATAACAGAAAAGTAGCTAACATTTTACTGCATCCTCAAATATTGGATGAGTCAGAAAGTAATGTCGTTTTGTTTGTAAATTGAAATAAAACATTTTTCATTCTTAATCAGTTACAAAAAATGTATCGTGGTCTCCGAAAATTTAAAACTAATTTTGGAAGTTTTTGATGTTTTGATCTCAAAAATACCCCTCCCGCTTTTTTTCCGTTGCAGCTCTAGTTTTTTAAATATTAAAATTTATTATTTTATATTTAAATGAAGTAGAACGATCAAATATTAGCATTTATAATAGGTAGAATTAATGAAACAATGATTTATTCCAAATATATTTTCAAGTCAATTTTGAATTTACCGAGTCGATTTTTTCAGTACTGTGTATTTCTCATAATATAAAATTGCCATTCTCCCATCAATTAATAGTTTATTTTGTCAATAAACCCTGACGTCTACGTCCGAATTCCATAGTTCAATTATATAAAGTGTTATCGTGAATGTATGTCTGATAAATTTCGGTAAAATTAAAAATACTAAAAACATTACATGGCTTCGATAAGCAGATGCAGATGCGTGAATAAGATCAGCAATGTGTTATAATGGGTTGTTCCATAAGTTCCCGCCTATTTTGTAATTAGTTTGCTTTTCCTTTATTTATATTTTGTTTTTCCAAGTGTATATCTCCATTCGAAAGTCCTTTTTTTACTATACAAAAATATTGGCATCATTTTTCTGAAAAACTTAATTTTATTTAACTTTTAAGGCTTTAAAATGGAAATTTCAGGCGGCAAAAAACTTCATTTTTCACACTTTTTTCGCCAAACTATTCTTTTCGCCAAACTTTTCGACACACTATTTCGCCTTTCCGAACGATATGCCCCGCTCTGGTCGACCTTCCGACTTCAACGAGAACCATCTGAAAATACGGGGATGGCCATCCAACATGCTAAAAATTGGCTGAAAAGATGGACTGCGGTTTCCGACAATCTGTCGACATATTCAATGCATAGAATTTACTCAAAAACTCGGAACTTGAGTGCCACACAAATTAACCGACGACAAAAAGGAAAATCGCCACAACAAATCTGCTCAAAGTCACACAAGCAACGATTCTGCAATGGTATCTCTACGTCAATTCAATTCGTAATTCAAAGGGAGAAGCGGGTGACCACAGGAGATACACCAAAGCCGAAAGTTAAGCAAGATCTCCAATCCAAGAAGACTATAAAGGCTATGCGTTTGGTGGGACTGGGAGGGTCTCGTGTACTGGAAAATGCTGAAGAAGAATAATACGGTCGACAAGAAATGCTATTTGTTTGCTAATACTAATGTTTATTATTCAATTAAAACGACCCGAGCAAGCCAAGTTATCTTGTCCCACAACAATGCACAACCTCACGCAGCAAACATCATTAAGGAAGACTTGAATGATCTCGAATGGGAGGTTTCTCCGCATCCACCGTACCTTCCAGATTTTGCGCCAATTGATTATCACCTCTTTCGCTCGCTATTCAATCAAATGATGAGGCATAACCTTCGCCAACTATGAGGACTTCACTAACTGACTTAACAAGTTCTTCGAGACCAAGCCCGGCGATTTCTGGTGAAACGGCATCAATAAATAGATCGAGAGGTGGGATCAGGTCGTGAACAATGACGCAGAATACATCAATGATTAATTTGTTGTTATAATTGTTACTTTTTTCAATAAAACCTTTTAATAAAAAACGGCAGCAACTTAAGCAACAATAAAACGAATTTCTACAACAATTACGACAGTGGAGAATTAAAAAGAGAACATGTCTAAAATATGGAATGACAATGGTTTGGAGGAAACCAGCGTGAACATCAAACGTATCAATAGTAAAATAATAATCAGTATAAATAGACTTATTCTGAGTTCGATTCACTGACGAGGCATATAGTGTATTCCGAAGAAATACCCGTTCAATCATTTGGCAGCCATTTTTACGTCCTCCGAGGAAGAAGCAGAAACAAAGTCTGATGAATTATAATACCAAGTATCCAGAAATGTCGTTCATATTTAATTAATTGTTTACTCCTAGGTGGCGCAGAATGCACTAGTCGTGTTAACTTTATATCGAAGCTTGGTTCAGGAAAAATTAGTTACCATGGACAACAACCTGCTTTCTGTTTCTGCATATTATCAAAACAATAATTTGCTTATTACGGTTCGTCGTCTTTATAGGGCCGAATTTAATTTATACGACATAAACGAGGCACCAAGTATTAATTTAATAAAGAATGGATAAAAAAGTTTGAAACTACAGCATCAACTCTAAATTGACCATCTACGGATCGTCCATGGTCAAGCAGAGGTGTAAACAACATTAAACGCGTGCGAGAGTCGGTAAGAAAAAATCCATCCAAATTCGTACGAAAGTAGTAAGGTTCATTAAGAAATCTTTATTGCATGTCATTTTAAAAAAAGATCTTCATCTTCATCCCTATAAAATTCAAATTGTTGAAGAAATTAAAGAAACTGATTTTATTATGCGCTTGACATTTACCAATGAAATGTGAGAAATATTTAACAACTATGACAATGTTTTTTTCTTCAGTGACGAGACTAACTTTGATTTAAACGGCCACTTAACAAGCAAAACTGCAGGTATTGGACGGAGGAAAATCCCAAAAATACACGAAAAACCATTATATAGCCCAAAAGTTGTTGTATGGTCAGCTACAGTTGTATGGTGGCTGTAATGTCAGCTAGAGGCATAATTGGCCCATACTTCTTTGAATATGCCAGATGTAAAGCGGTCAGTGATAATTCAGCTAGATATTGTGAGATGATATGAGGTTTTATCCACCAATCACTGCAAGAATTTGAAGGCTATAACGAGGAGAGTTCAGCAAGACGGCGCTATGTGTCATACCTCACGTGATTCTTTGGACGCTGTACAGGAATTATTCCATGGAAAAGTGATATCGCGTAGAGGTGACTCCCAAGGAGTCCAGATTTAAATCCACTTGATTTTTTCTTGTGGGGATTATGTTAAGAGCAAAGTTTATGAAAATAAACCAATATTGCAACTAAAGGAGAATATTGTTCATGAGATCAATTCGATATCCAGACATATGTGCGGCAGAGTGATAGCACATTTTCGATCATGCCTTCAAGAATGCCAGTGCCGCAAAGGCCGCCATCCCGACAGTATTATTTTTGCTAAGTAAATTTCCAAACACTGTATTATAATGTTATAATTATAAAATTATTATACCTTAAATCGACTTCTATTAATTATACCAGCTAAAATTAACAACAATATTGGACATCTCGTATAAAATATCAGGACAAAGTGAAAGTAATCATGAAGAATCTCCTTTAAGTCAACAACGTTTCGATCAAGAGCTAAATAATTTCATTAAGGGCTTGATCTCTCAATAAAGTCTTCATAATTCCTCGAAATTAAATGAAAAAATCTGTTTTATCGAGGTACTAATATTACATTTTATCTTACTAGGGAATTTTTTCGTCTTTTTTGCCGCAATAGTTTCATGTGTCTTTGAGACAGCAAAGCTAAAAATTGCCCCTGGATTAACAGAAATTGGTCGTTCAGAAATGTTGTCGCTCGATGAAAATAAAAAAATTTATTATAAAAACTGTTAGGTGAAAGACATAACATTATTTTTCCATCATTATATATTTAGTTAAATAAATAGAACAAAGGACAGCAAAGCTAAAAATGGGTACTGGATTAACAGAAATTGGCCGTCCAGAAATGTTATCGCTCAAGGAGAATAAAATTTAATCCAAAAACCGTTAGCTGAAAGACACACAATTATTTTTTTACTATTATATATTAACTTAAATAAATAAAACGTTTTATGGATAATACCACCGATACATAGGACACCGATTAATTAAGCCAATTCTATAAGGCATATAAGGTAGTATATGGATAAAAATCATTCTGGGCATTGCATCGAATTTTTATAAGACTGCAAGAGCAATTGCTGAAGAAGCTATTTTTTGTTTTTTTAACATCTAGTCTAATTATCCTAAATATCGGCTGGTAAAAACCGGGCTATTCAATTACAATATGATCTTATCTATTACCGGGGTGTTTTAAAAATTTAGCTGGTCATTCGTGGTTATTATATACTAAACTTAACTAATAATACCAATCTCCATAGTAAATTCAAGATTTTTGTTTATGGAATTCAAATGACCTAAAAACGTGTGTAAATTTCTTTCCGTACCATTCCAAATGTAAAAAACATCGTCCACATATCTGTGCCAGTGTGATATATTCTTGATTGATGGATTTTTAGAGTTAAAAATAACATTTTCGAAATCAGCCATAAAAATTTCAGATAACAAAGGTGAGATAGGTGAGCCCATTGGAAGACCGTGTTTTTGTTGATAAATCTCATTGTTATATTGAAAATAATTTTGTTCTAGGCAAACTAGGATTGTTGTTCTTAGTTCAATTTTTAATTTGTCTTCTTTGTCTGCATCGTCTATATGTATTTTTAAAGTTGTAATTAAATGGTGTACTGGTATAGAAGTAAAGAGGCTTTCTACATCAAAAGAGACTAATTTTGCATTATTCGTTAATGTAATGTCTTTAGTTTTTTGTACAAATTGTACTGATTTTTTAATTGCATATCGTGGCTGAAAATTGATCTCACCTTTGTTATCTGAAATTTTTATGGCTGATTTCGAAAATGTTATTTTTAACTCTAAAAATCCATCAATCAAGAATGTATCACACTGGCTATTATAAAGATGACTTGATGACTGACGGTATTTTTTGCCTTTGGAATGGCACGAAAAGAAATTTACCCACATTTTTAGGCCATTTGAATTCCATAAACAAATATATTCAATTCCCTATGGAGACTGGACTTAATAATGAAATTAACTTCCTAGACATAAAGGTAAAGAAAATATCTAATAAATTACAATTCGATATTTACAGAAAACCGACCACAACAGATACGATTATACACTTTAGTTCTAAATAATCTAAGCAAGTCACACTATCTCCTTTTCATAGTCTAATGCATAGGTTAGTTATTTTTCCACTAAACAAAGATAATTTTACTAAAGAGCTCTGTACCATTAAACAGATAGCAAAAAAGAACGGCTACAAAGAAGGATTAATAGACATATTGTTAAAAAATAAACAAAGAAAGTTGAATTTCAAAGAATTCTATAACATTAAAAAGCAAAAGGACAAATCGTTTAAATTTATTAATTACATTTTTAAACTTGGTAATACAGTGTGTAAAAGATTAAATAAACTAGGTTGTAGACTAGTTGTGTAAATAAACTTAATGTAGGTAGAATGTTAGTTAATAACAAGAATAAAACGGATACTTTAGATAAACCGGGTGTATATAAAATTAACTGTAAGGATTGTGAAGCGGCATATATCGGTCAAAGTGGTAATATAAAAAATAGCGAAATGTCTCTATATATTGTATTGAAAACAATCCTTTTATAGATATAATAACAAAAAAATGTTAAATTATTACAATCAGAAAAAAAGTAAAAAATTACACCTACTAGAAATATTCGAAATAAAAAAATCCTTAAGAAATAGTCATATAATAAACGAATGACCAGCTAAATTTTCAAAACACCCCGGTAACAGGTAAGATCATTTTGTAATTGAATAGCCCGGTTTTTACCAGCCGATATTTAGGATAATTAGAGTAGATGTTTAAAACTAGATGATCAAAATCACTGTCATCATTTCATCAATAACGACGTTCTGTCCCACACATAATTATTGGAAAAATAGATACGCCTGTGCCATCAATAGCATATAAATCTGCTAGATTTGCATGACATTCGCAAAGTTCCTGCTATGTAAAGAATGCTCGGATTTCGACAGCATCAGTGCTTTTGCAGTCGCGAGGTCTATTATATGAAGCAATTTTTTTTGTGTGAATGCGTTAGTATGTATGACAACTTTTTAATAATATCATCGCTTATGAATAAAACTCCAGATATGAACAAACGTTGTTACTCGTATACCGTTTCTATGCACGCCACAATCTTCCGTGAGAACATTTTGTGCTTGACGTCTCACCCTGTTATTGAATTTGTTTCATTTTGTCACCTAATCACGCCTTATAAAAAAATTATTTTATTTGAATCAGTCTTTACCTACGAGCTATTTTTAATAATAATAAAATAGAAAATACGAACTTTGTTAGACGATATTGCAAAAATTATTATCGTGAATAGTAGCGTCGCAAGTAATTTTTTCAACGTCGGTCGCCCGACTTTGAAGTTAAGCTGTATGTCCAGTCGCTAAATAGCGTTCTCAGTTGCTGATGCGCCTCTAACCCCAAAACTTGACTTTTTAGATCTCACCACTAGTCGGTTAATTTTTAATTTGAATTTTACACCATATAGTATCGCAACAATCACGTTTGTTCTCTTAATCCAGAAGCATGTAGTAGAAAGATCAAGTACAGAACCGAAAAGCGGCAATAATTGAAAGTCATGACGCTGAACGTTCAGCGACCGAATTAATTCGGTTCTTCGAATATCCGAGATCGACCGTTTTCGATATTGTTGTGAAATATATGGATTTTAAGAAGTCTAAAGAAAGCCCCGCTAACCAGCAAGGGCAGGGATTGCAGGGGAGGGGCTGCGCCACAAGTCGTGTACGCTTAAGATACTAAAAATGTTTTCAAAGACTACCAGGACAAAGAGAGTGAATCGGTGTAACTTGCGGCTTTGATGAAAAATGAAGCAGCTGGACATATGAAAGAGGTACCACCCCAATAATGCTCAAGGGTACGGCCATATACGGTAATTTCTTCAACTACTTTTCAAACATTCATCTCGAGCCAGACTGATGACTTTCAGAAACTGGCCTCGAAAGACACGTACTGACGTTTGTTGGTCGACTGAAGAAATGAGCAATTATTACATGGAACATGGATGAATTTTCCTTATTTTTGAATAAATATACTCTATTTTGTAATTTTTAATTTTTGACCAATAAAAATTTGTTACATAAATTTTAGTTTATTCGGATTTTGGCAACGCATACTCTAACAAACATGGATCATATTGAACAGATTCAAAATGTATTGTTAAAAAAATATTTCCATAGAAAAACACATGTTCTCTATCTAGAAACTTAGTTAAAAATGTTTTTTTTTAATTTTCAATTGAATATTGAAATCATGAAAATTACTATTTTAATTTGATAATAATCAATCACCGATTAAAGTTGTTTCCATCAAATTAAATCATCTCTCAATAATGTTAAGATGGTTGGCAAAACGTGTGTTGGTGTGTGCAACGAAAACCAACTGATTTAGTGTTTTGTACTGAATTTCGCTGAAATGTAGTGTTTCGCATCATAGATTTTAATATAAAAATTGATCATATAGCGTAATTTTTGTTGTAGCTGACAAGTCTTTTGTATCTTATCATAAATGCATTAATGGAAATATTGTATATGTTCATAGGTTTTTTAATACCACCAAAGTTAATTTTAACTATTAATTTATATAACTAAATTGTTTATGTTTGTCCCGTAAAACTGGACAAACATATACATATAGGCATAAAAAATATATATGTCGAAATTATTGCCTTACTAGTCTAGTAGTCTAGTGTCCTTTTTTAATAACAATTTCATTTTTCATGAAAACATTTTTTATTTTAGGGTGGCACAAATTGAAAATCAGATTTAAATTGGAAATAAAATGACTTTTTTAATAATCTTATGATTGGATTTTTATTCGATATTGAAATACACACTCTCCAATTAAATATAAAAAATGGCCACCTCAGCTTCGGTTGCACACCTTGGTTCTTTTTCACACGATCTCCAATCAATTTCATTGATGACACGTCAGATTTCATTTTTGAGATCGACAGCTACTTGTAAATTGTTGGTACAGACTTAGGATTTCAGATAAAGTAACAAAAAGAAGTAGTACGCTGGTAAATCACAAGATTTTGCAGGTAAAATGATGTCAGCATTTCATGGAATTAGGAATTGCCCGGAAATTATTGATGCAGTAAATCAATCAATTGTTACTCGAGTTGTACTGCAGGTGGCACTGTCCTACTGGAATCACATTTGCTCACGGTCCATATTCTCTAGTTGGTGCCAAAATACTATTTCGTGTATCAAGTTCATAAAAATACAGGCACCTGCCCCAAATCCATACTGAACAGTGGGTTGCTTATTCTATTTGCTTCTCATGAACTACGCAAGTTTGTTTACGAACCTTTTAAATTCATTGAACCTCATCGCTGATGATGATTTTTCAACCAAAGTTCACTTCATGCTGTTTCATCTTTTGAATTTCGTATATATAAAGGAGGTCTTTAGTGAGGATTTGCTGAAGAGAACTTCTCGAAGTGTAATTACAGTGCGTTATGCAACAACACTTTCACACTAATTATTTCAATATTCTAACAGTACCTTGTCCCACGTTTATATTCATGAGGTCTTACATCCTTTTCCGATCCAGTTTCATCAATTGTTTTAATCAATCTTCGGACAGTCGACGCATTTGGTGCACTGTTTCGCACATTTGATGCCACAAAACCTTCTACAAAAGTTTCACTGAATTTGTAATGCGTTTTAACACTAATGACATGCTGTTTCTTCGTATAACTTTCTGTAGGAAGATAACTTGAATAGCTTCAAGAATCAGGAATTATAACTGTCAAAGTATCAGGGTTATCAAACACAAAAAAAACACAAAATTTAAATTAGCGTTTAATTTGTTAATAACAAAACACGTTTGATTTTGGAGAAAGGTAAACAATTCAAAGTTCATAGTATGCGCCATCGCTAGCTGCACATTTTTCCCAACTCTCTGGTAATTTGTGGATACTATCCCTGAAAAACCATACATCTATTGAGGTGGTGCACTCATAAAGTCATTTTCATGAGACATCAATGTCATGGTGCATGAGACATTGATGAAAACAAGTGGTAGTCGGAAGGGAAGTCTAATGATTACAGCGGATGGGACAAGCGTTTTCAAATAAGTGCAGAAATGGTATCTGACCGCTTTCGGTGTGCGTGATGGGACGTTGTCGTGCTGCAAAATCACTTTATGTGTCTTGTAGCCCATTCTGGTCGCTTTTCGAGCGATTTTCGAGTATTAATTGTTTCACCTGGTTTCAGAAGCTCATGTTACACGACACCCTTCTGATTCCACCAAATGCACAGCATTGTCTTCTTTCCAAAGTGATTCGGTTTTGCGGTCGATGTTGATGGTTATTCTACTACGGCTACGGCTACATGATGTAGTCACGGTCGCAAAAAAAGTACTTTTTCATACTGAGAAAACAGAACTTCGCACACCGTTTTTCGCTTTTCCATTTGTCTGTCATTTAGCTGATGTGGTTGATGTGGCCATTTTCCTACCTTCTTTATTTTTCCCATGGCATGTAGATAATCACAAATAATGCAGCGACCAACATTTCACCTCTCTGCCATTTATTGTTGAGTTTGTATATCGTCTTCTTCCAACAATGGCAACAAATGGACATATTCACTTTTTTTCAGTTGACCTGGGCGTTCTTTGTCTTTCAAGTCGAAATCACCACTTCTGAATCGTCCAAACCAACGTCCACAAACGTCTTCCATTGGGACATTGACACCGTAAGTTTTTACCAGTATACGATGGCTTTCACTCGTGTTTTTCTTTTGATTGAACAATAAAAGCAGTACGTGCCGCAAATGTTCTTTATTTGGTTCGAAACTCGACATGTTTACCATACAAAAAATATGACGCTAACTCGAAATTGTTTAAACATCAATGGCGTTTTGAAAGGCACTGTCGTAGAGAGCAAATGACATACGAGATTAGACTGTGAACTGACTCTTGTTTCCAGCGCTATCTCTTAAAAAAAAAATATTAAGCGCCAGTCCTGGTATTTTATTAATAAAAAATTATGTGACTAGTATATGAAAGAACTAGACCACACACTGTAGAACGAATCTTTAAAATAATTGAGACAATTCACTTGGGAAATGTTATAACATGCAAATGGTATATACATTTGAGAGCATAAAATAGACTTATTTCTAAGATCAAAAAAACACAAAAGTGGTAGGTATTCAACGAAATTACAGGCCAATGAAATTATAACCATAAATAATCAAAAGTTGCATAGTGGACCCGTAGAGAATATTATAAATAATCAAAAACAAGAAAAATTCATCCGTGCTCCACGAAAATATTGTCCATTCCTTCAGTAGCCATCAAAACATCAGCAAGACTGATTGCGCCTTAAGGCTAGAATACGATCTCGCAAGATACTTGTTGAGGTTGCGGCTGAATTAATGGGCAATATTTTTGTGGAATATGTATGAATTTTCCTTGTTGAATAAAAAATAATGAAATTTCAATTCGTAAACCACACAAAAACTTATCCTATTTCACGAATTTTTAATTGATAATATTTTCAAAATGTCCTCCTCTTTGCCGAATACAAGCTTGTGCTTGTAAGCCGATAGAGAAGTTGTTATTTCACGCTTGTTTTCTCGTAATTGATGGACAGCTTGTTGAACACGTTCTAATAATTCTTCTGTGGTGTCTGAAACTTGCGTATACTATTTTTTTCATGTACCCCTATAAATAAAAATCTAGAAGATAACGGTCCGGGATCTAGCTGGTCATGCAACAGGGCCGCCATGACCAATCCATCTTAGAATTACGTTTATTTTATGCTCTCGACATTTGAACATAACGATACGGTACATTCGCTACTTACTCAATTACATTCATTTAAAAATTGAAACAAACCAAACAATAAACACAAAAGTGAAATCACAAAAAGAAATTATTGTAAACTGAAAAAAACCTGTATTGTAAAATAATGTATTACAAGTACATTATAGGCAAAAGAGATTTTAATTTTCTAAAGTTGTTATAAAGTATATTTTAATTATGCATGAATTTATGTCTTATTAATGTATTTGCTATTTTCGATTTAACATCGATTGAAAACCGTATTGTATTATTGTACACTAACTTATAAGAATTTTTTATAAATGTCTTTAGGACTATATTATTGCTATTGCTGTTATTGTGTTGTGTATGATTGTCGTACATAATTCACTAGACTAATATTTTAGATTAAAATAACTTTAGATTTTAGATAAAAATAAAGTTTAAGTCGATAATATCAGATTTGGTTAGTTAAACAATATATCATTTGGTTAATTAGCATTATTAACAATTAGTCTGAAAAAGATGTAAAGTATGTATTATTAAAAATAAACTTGCATTAAACAAATCGATGCTGGTTCTTTTCCTTTTAATTGATCTAAAGATGGTGTTTTCGATTCCACCAATCGTGCAAATATTACAACACTTAAATATTGTTATAATCACTTGTTTTTAAACAAATAACTTAGAGGTAAAAACTACGATCTAGAAAATCTAACACATCTTCTAAACTATTAACACTTGCCGCAAACTAAATTTAAATCACAAAAAGTTATTTTTAGCAAGGATTTTAAAAATGAACCCAAATTGACTACAAGTGCATGATGGTAGCGACTGCTGATTTCTGTTATAATAACTTAGTAAATTGGCAACCATTGAAACATTCGTCAACAAACTACAGTATAGATGGCGAACCCTTACATAATTCCAAAACTATGTATTATAATAGTTTTCTGGTTATAGCTCGGTCAAATTAGACAAAAGCTGGGATCCAGCTGGGAAATTATTTCGCCCGTTAAATTTCTATAACCTCTACCTCTTATAATTTTTTTCTGAGGGATGAAAGAGTTTTCTGTGTTGTTTTTGTTTTGTGAAAAAATATCTATTATGAAACAAAAACAAAAACACCATTTTTCCTGTGCCAAACTATTGGAAATTTCTGTTTGATAGGATTACTAATTTATTTCTTCTCGTAACTCATTTTCAGGCATTGTGACTCTATCTACGGTGCTCGTTCAAAAAGTTCTAGCTCTGACAAAGAAAACACAAGGTGTTTGAGATTTTCTTTATTTTTCAAAGTCTTGCAGTCATTCCCCTTGCAATCCAATACATTTAGATCAACGATGTTCCAACTTTTTAATAGATTCAGTATAATGCGACTTGTTCAAATGGTAAAATATGATCTCACACTTTGACCTCATCATTTAAAATGAATCTTCGTCCAGCGAAGCATTTATTCAGGTTTAGAAAAAGAAATTAAACGCTGGGATCCAAATCCAGCAAAAATCATGAAGTAAACAGCAAAGTAAAGATCATGGGTTTGCCATTAGGGATAATAGAACTTTCACAGCTCACGGCGGCCATATTAGTTTACCGATTTTTGACATGTCCTGTCAGTAGTTTTCGGAAAGGTTTGCAATTAAATCACGGGTCGTTTCACTTTAGAAAAAAATTTGGAAATTGTCCACTTTTATTAAGCAAACTCGCGGTCCCTTCGTGCTACTCAACGGGCAATTCAGACCCATCGTGGTATTCGTCGTGGTGGTCCTTCTGAACAGACTATTGATCGTGTTATTAGAAAATTTGAAAGTGAGTTTACTTTCCACGATAGTGTGGCGCCTGTACGACAAAAAAACCAAAAGTGTTAAGAATATTGCCGCCTTTCAAGCAAGTGTAGACGAAAATGACAACATCTCGGTTGCTCGCTCGTTGGATTTAGGCTTGCGTCCATATAAAGTGGTACTGGAACCAGAATTGAAGCCAACCGATCATCGTATTCATCGTGAATTTTCCGATTGGGTCCTCGAAATGATGAAAGCCGACAACGAATTTCATCGCAAAATCATCTTCTCCGATGAGGCTCATTTCTAGCTCAATTGTTTTGTCAATAAACAAAATTGGTATTCGTGTGAATTTAATCCACACGTAATACATGGGAGTCCTTTGCATCCCCAAAAGATCACAGTTTGATGTGGATTTTGGCGCGGAGGAGTAATCGGTCCTTATTTCTTTAAAAATGAGAAAGAAGCTACCAGTACTATCAATATCGAGCACTACAAGGCAACGTTTGATTTTTTTTTCTCGGAATTTGATAAAATCGATGCGGATGACCTTTATTTTCAACAAGATGGCGCACCACCGCATATTTCGAGAGTAAACATGGGCTTATGGCGAGCCAAGTTCCGCAACTCGTTAATTTCACGAAATGGCCGAGAGAGGCCATTCGCTTGGCCGCCGATACCAAGCTATTTAACTACTTTAGATTAGTTTTCTCCGGGGACATGTGAAAACATAGATTTATAGCGATAAACCTGCGACTATTTGTTTTATCTAGTTCTGAAGTTCCATTATTCTTTTTGGTAAACCCTTTATAACGGTATCAAATGCTTATTAAAGCAAAAGTTAGCTGGTCCATGATACTGCTAGAATATTTTAATCAACTGTCTTATATTTATAAGCTGATATATTGTTCTTTTGCCTGAAACAAAACCAGATTGTAGATTTGTGAGAGAACCTTAAGTCTCAATAGTTTCAATTCTATCATAATGATATCGTTCCCAGTCGATTTTCAATTGTTTAGTCTTCTGAATGATGTCTCTATCTCGCTTCTCAAATACTCTCGCTTTACTGCGAATTAATTCGAAAAATCAGTGCAATTTTTCCACGTAATCGAATACCAAGTAAGAAAACTATTCGCAACCTAATTAAAGAATTTGTAGAAACTGGTTCACTACAAGAGACCAAGCCTCCAAAGTACGTGTGAACCACTTAGTTCAGAACAAAATGTAACAGCAATAAGTAAAATTGTTTCGAATGACCATTACCATAAATTCATCGATGCTCTGGTTCTTTCCACTAATTCGCACCATCCATTATACCGCGTACTGGTGAAAGGTCCTGATCTACTCACTGAAGGTTCAATTGACTCAAGAACTAAAGCTGGTCATCCACTAATAGCACCATATTTGTGTTGATTAGGTCTTGGTCTTGTCTAAAAAATAGAGTTTAGACAGAAGGCATCGTAGATCCATATTCTTGGCTATTGAAAGCTAATTTCAACTAATCGCGTTTTGCATTTTGCAAGTTATGGACACGACATACGAGGTGTGTAACTAAAGTAATGAGACTAGTGGTGTAGCGTTCGATCTGGCAACACTGTGTTCTCTTTGGAAGGAAGGTGAACCAGCATCTGATGCGTCTGTGCGAATTTGAACTCCCTAGTCACTTGGTCGCCCGTAACAATTATTTTCGTGATCCGATTTTTTCTAGTGTGTAAAAATATCAAGCAACTGCACGCTATTAAGTTTTGTCTCAGACTTGGGAATAGTAGGACAGAAACTTTTGCAAATTTTCTACAGGCCCATGGAAACAGTGTTTTATTAAAGGCTTTTGTCAAGCACCTAGATTTTAGGTGGTTTAAGGCATTTTCAAAAGTATGAGACCCCCTTGAAGGTAAACCTCGCAGTAGAAGGCTTTCAACTACAAGAAGTGATCAAAATGTCTTAATCGTTTCAATTCTATCATAATGCTATCGTTTCCAGTCTATTTTCAGTTTTTTAATCTTCTAATTGATGTCTCTATCTCGCTTCTCAAATACTCTCGCTTTATTGCCAACTAATTTGGAAAATCAGTACAATTTTTCCACATGATCGAATGCCAAGTGAGAAAACTATTCGCAATCTAATTAAAGAGTTTATAGAAACAGGTTCACTACAAGAGACCAAGCCTTCAAAGTACGTGTAAACCACTCAGTTCAAGACAAAATGTAACAGTAGCAAGTGAAATTGTTTCGAATGACCATTACTATAAATTCATCGTCGCTCTGGCTCTATCCACTAAGTCACACCATCCATTATACCGCGTACTGGTGAAAAGCCCTAATCTACTCACTTTGAAGGTTCAATTGACTCAAGAACTAAAGCTGGTCGTCCACCAATAGCACCATATTTGTATTGATTGGGTCTTGGGAACTAAAAGAGTTTAGACAGAAGGCATCGTAGACCCATATTCTTGGCGATTGAAAGTTAATTTCAATTAATTGCGTTTTGCATTTTGTAAGTTATGGACATGACATACGAGGTATGTAACGAGTTTTGGACCAAAGCCAGAGCCAGAAATAACAAATTCCAACCTCACTACGGCCAAAATAGCCTGAATGAATCAATGATAAAAAGCATGTTCATTTTTTTTGATAGCTAGGGGGTCGTCCATAAAGACTTTGTGCAGCATTTTTACCGAGAAGTTCCGGAAACACCGAAAAAGGGTCATTCGTGTGAAACCGAACATGAAGAACACCTGGGTGCTGCATCATGATAATGTGCTTTGCCATATAACGATTTTATTTATCACCAAATTTATGGCATGTAAAAACGTCACCATCATCACAGCTCTTTTATTCACAAGACTGAGTGTTTGTGACTTTTTCTTTTTTTCAACATTGAAAATTCACCTCAATGGACACAGTTTTGGGGTATTGGAGAATATTAAAAAGGCCATGACTGCCCAGATAAAGGGCGATTCCCATACCTGAATTCCAGCAGTACCTATAGAGGATCCCAGGGGATGGATATCCGGCGTGTAAGATGAATGAGGCAAAATATTCCAATTGAATCTCAACAATTTTTACCGAATCCTATTTGAAACGTGTGGTCGTGCATTGTCATGATGAAGCTCGACGCCTGCTAATTTTGGATGGTTTTCTTCAATTGCTGGCTTCAGACGATCTAACTACGAACTGTAGATGTCGATGTTGATGGTTTGGTTGTGTGGAAGAAGTTAAAAGTGTATGGGTCTCTTCCAATCTTACCAAATATAAAGCACATGTTTCTTCGGATGAAGACCGTCTTTCACCGTACTTAAAGCGCTAACCCCGGCAACCTCCAAGATTTTTTTCATTGCCCATTATTGTACATAATTCAGTTTTCATCCCCAGCTACCATGCGCTTCAGAAATAGAGACTTTGAGCTTTTTTTTTCAACAAAAGATTGCACAAAAATATCTCCTCCAGACGGGCCTAAACGATGTCAGTTTTCCAGGCCAAAATCTCCGCTCTTGAATAAACCAAAACTTCTTTTGCACCGTAGTCTCCCCAACAGAACCATTTCCGTAAACGGCACAAATCTTGTATTTTATTTGGACAATGTTTCTGTTTTTTTTTTAATAAAAAAAGTATAATGTGGCGTAAACGCAAGTTTTCGATGGACATTTTCAATTTGCATTAACTCGACTAACTTAAGGCCAAATTAAAGCCAACCTGAACACAAATATTGTAAATCCCAGAAGAACTAATAATATGTAAATAAATAAGAACGTACTCTGCAAGATAAAAACTGAAGCAAGATCATCCCTGTAAGTAATACGAATTGATAATGATTAAAGCAGAGTTATTTTGAAAATCGAAGTAGAATTTGTAAAAGCGCTAAGGATAATACACTAGCAAAATATATAACAGGGTTTTAAAGGCAAGATTAAAAAAAATAATAGAGCTGCAAAAAAAAATTATAGAGGAAGTATACAAAAATACAAAATATACTAATATGATAATGAATATACAAAAAAAAAAAGTTCTGTGAACAGATATAATATTTAAGGCAATACTAAAGACTAGAAATATATCCAAAAATAAATAATCCAAAAATAAATAATCCAAAATCCAAAAAAATATATGAAAAAAGGAATATTATTCGGAAACAGAAGTTTAGGACATTTGAGATAACTAAAAAAAAGGTATATAAGAAGTGTTAAACCTTCTACTGTTCATTAAAAAAAAATGTAATAACTAAGACGATAAAATCTAGAATCAAAGATAAATTTGGAATACAGAAAGCTGAAACAATTAATAGTTAATGCATTCATGTATGATGATACTCTAACATTATGTATACCTAATAAGACATCATTGGAAAAGAAATATGAGCGTGGAAGGAAGAAATGAAAAAAAGTATTATTGAAAAGTAATAAAGGAACAGTAGTAGGTACATAATGGAAAAATAGAATTAGAACAATTCATGTAACAAAAGGCCAGGGAATATGATATTTCTTAGTTGAATATTAGGAGTTACAAGAATAAATTAAAATGAATTTTATTGATTTCATTCATTGAAAATGAACTTAGATGGTTAGGACATTTGTTAAGGATACTGGAAATAAGGTTAACAAATAAATCTTGGAGAAAGAGTAAAATCAATAGAAAAGGAAGTTGAAAAAACGTGGGATAAACAAGTTAAAAGCATTACTAAGCAGAAACTGTAACTTGAAAATTGAGATAAAGTTGACAGAGAACGAGAAAAAATTGAATAGCTTAATCAGAATGGAGCCAAACTGAATTCAAAACCTTAACATTATAAAGTAGATGAACGCTTGGATAAATAAGTAATAATCTTCTTCCGATATATGGGGGTGGTCTGAAAAATTTCCAGTCTCAACATGAAGATGGCGTTACTAGTCAAAAATATTCTGGTAATATAATTGCGCATGCGTTAAAAGATAATCTTGAAATTCTTGAAATTTTTAGCCATATCAGATGCTCAGTTGTTTTAGTGTTAACAGTGTGTTAACAGTCATTTATGCCAGTCGATGATAGCGTTTCTCTAAAGATGAAAAAAATCGAGCAGTCATTAAATTCTTGCATTTAAAAAGCAATACGCCTACGCAAATTAAAGCCGAAATAGATGCTGTTTAAAGGGATCATTATTTGCCACAGTGAAAATATTGGCAGTTGATTTTAAATGTGGTTCTATTAGTATGGTTGACGGTGAACATTCGGGACAGCCAAAAACTGCAACCACTACCGATAACATAACATAAGTTCACCAAATGGTGCTAGACGACCGTCAAATTAAGGTTAAAGACATAGCAGAGGCTGTGGGCATCTCGAAAGAACGTGTTTGTCATATATTGGTTGAAAATTTGGGCATGAAAATGCAAGCCGCACATTGGGCCCCGCGATTGCTCACTTACAACCAAAAACGCATTTGAATAAACATTTTCGAAGTTCTGTTGAAGCAATTTAAGCGAAATTAGTTGAAATTCTCGCGTCAATAATTAACTACAGATGAAACTTGGATACATCACCACACTACTGAAACCAAGGCGCAGACGAAACAGTGGACTAGGAAGGGAGGGGATTCGAATTGATTAACCAGCCAGAGTATTCACCAGACCTATTACGCTAGTACCCAGCGACTTTTCTCTTTTTTCTAGACGCAAAATCAGCGGCAGTTCGTGGGGGAAATAACAGGTGGGGCACATAACCCAATTTTGAAATGGGGAAAGGAAAATAATATTACATTTCTTAGTATCATACACACACTTTGCTGTGTAGAAATACGAGTGTATCAGTCAGACATCAGATTTTCATTTCATTTTTTAATTTTTTAGGTGGGGCACGTATCCACGTGCCCTTATGGACCAACCACCACTACTCAAAGTTTCACTCGGAGAGCAGACCTTCATCGAGTGAGGAGGACATCCCATTCGTAAACGACTATTTTGCAGAACAAGATGTCAACTACTATTTAGTAGAATTAAAGACATAAACTGAATTAAACCTAAAACTGAATTTTAGAAAAAAATAGTTGTTTCTATCAACCAGACCTTTTAAGTCAAACCAGACTACTCTTGTATCTTCCCAAGTTTATTCTAAAGTACTTACTTTTTTAAGTAAAATCTTTATATAGGTCTTTTAACTCTACTAAATAGCAATTTAACAATAATATTTTTAAAAGATAAATGTTATAAATGTTACATAGGAATCAATTATTAATTTTCCGCCTTGTGATTGCATTAACCATATAGCTGCCAACATATTCGGTAGTAATAGTAACAATGAAATGTATAAACGCAAACGTCGTTAAATGCTATTTTATATTACAATTTTCAATACACAATATTTAATATATTAAGCAATAGCAACCGTAATGTATCAGGTCTAGTAAAAATGAATCGCGATTTCTGTTGTAATATTATTTACTCTTTAAATATAAAATTTAAAATGCAACCTCAAATTCTCAATCTTATTTGTCTCTATATGTATTTATCATTGACGGGGTTGCTTAATTACTCTATATTCGGTTATAAAGAGACAAAAAAAAAATCAATTGTAGAAGCGCTGTCATTTGAAAAGCAACATTTGAGGCAATCTCCTTTCCGCCTTTCAATTGAAAAAATACTGCGGAAACCATATGCTTTGTATAATTTAACAGATATAACACATATTCGTACAGTACTTGTAATAATTTGTTCCAGCAACTGCAAATTGGAAACATCGATTTAATACATGCCGAACGCCCGGGATAAGCAAAAAAGTGCAGGATAAAAAATTGGAAGCATTACTGAAAGAAAATTCTTTTCGTACACTGTCAGAACTTGAACAGGAACTCGGAATAACACCGTAAGCCATTTTTAAACGTTTATATCAACTAGGTTAAGTACAAAATGAGAGTCATTGAATCCTGTATAAACTCACAGCTAAGAATACGGGTAGATGCAACAATGTAAAGTTGTCTCATAACTTTCCAGATTCATGACGAAGGACTTTTTGCATAACATTGTAACCTGTGATGAAAAGTTGATCCACTACGATAATCCAAAGAGTCGAATATCGTTTATTAATCCATGCTAAGAAGTGTTGCCGTGTACAGTTGCTTCAATTTGGTTAAACCCTCACTGCTGATCGTTATCAATAGCAACTGATTCATATTAGTGACACTTTGGATGAAGAAAGGCCTTATATTGGCAGTAGAAGAAGGGAACTCATTTCGTTTCAGGATAACGCAGAACTTGGAATTGGAAGAATTATTCGCATACGTTGTAATCTGCAGACTTAACCCCTTAGGATTATCTCTTTCGATTCCTATAATATTATCTGGTTGATATCCGCTTCACATATCTTGATAAAGTCGAAAAAAGCATTAGTCACTTTATCACATCAAAACGACCAAGTTTTTTTCTATTTGGGATTCGACACTTACCTGAAAGGTATAGAAATTGTATAGAAAGTGGGGAAGATTACTTTAAATAATAATAACAGAAGTGGGGAAGATTAACTTTGTATTATTTATTTTATTGTTACTGTTAAAAAAAGGCGATAATAATATTGAAGACCTAATATATTCCTATTAACTGTTAGTTTTATATATATTTCTTGTTTACGGTAATTTTTTAAAACTTATTATCTAAACAGAAATGTTCTTAATATTGTGTAAGTATATCTTTTAAATGAAATATTGTTTGAAATACATAAAAAAATAAAAATCATTCTTTAAACAACGCAGCAATGCAAGTTGATGGAGCTTTCAAGGTCGACATCTTTAATCATAAACCCTCGGTCAGGTACCATTTTTCTTGTATTTAAGAGAGGTTCATTTACCCTTATATGTACCCATGCCTCGGCTTATTTTTATATTTCGTAGTTGATGTTCTAAACTGTATAGTAGGTGTCTTTGAACGTGAAAAAAGGTTTAAATTTTGTTCTGAATTCGCTAATCCTAGACCTACATTAAATATTGTATGTATTTGTTCGAATAACCTTCAGTTCAATGCCTAAAGAAATAGTACATTTTACTAACTAACATTAATTTCTCTTTCAATTTTTGATAAACTTATTTCCGTAGTGTTTATATTGACTCACTTCTTTGTTACTAAAATTCTTATTAATCGATACGCAGTAACAAAATATAAACATTTAATTTTTGTTATTTCTCATTATAATTTTAAAAATATGTTAATTTTGTTTTTTAGTTTAGTAAGAACTTGGGTTAAAATGTTTATTTATTCGAAGTGAAGCCAATAAACAAAGGTATATGAATTTCTAACTTATGTGTTACCTTTTATTTTTAATATAGTGTGCTAAAAATAATATTCTTTTTATTGGTTTAAGAAGTATTATGAAATAAGAGTGTAACAAAAAACCTTTAAAATCTTACTGATGAATATTTTCATAACATGCCAAATCACTTCTTAAAAATCTCTTAACATCTTCATGCGATCTACTACCTAAGTGAAAAAGTTTCTTTTATTAGCACATATAGGGTGTTTTTTTGAGTGCGTCTGAACTTCATTCATTTTTTTAGTGCGTCTGAAATTCAAATAAAACAACAACCACATCAGCTGCCCTGAAACTATTTATTTTATGTAAAATAATAACAAATATCCACCGCGACTACTTCTGACAAGGAGCATCCTGTCAATCCAATTTTTCCGCTTGTTCAACCAATTGGGGTTTTATGTTTGCAATTGGTCGAGTTATGTTGGCTTCCAAGACGTCAATAGTTACTATCGTTATCGGCATAGACCAACAATTTAAAACAACCCTAAATAAAATAATAATTTTAAGGTGGTAAATCACATGTCCTCGGTGGCCAATTAACAGGTTCGTTCGTGTAAATAATTTTCTTACCGAATTATTTCCTCAATAAATCGGTTGTTGCATTGGCTGTATGATATGTGGAGCCGACCTATTGGAACCACATCTCCAGATCAATACCAATCAAATTCGAAATTGAATAATCATTGATCATCGCTTTGTGAGAAATCTCCATTAACAAATTGATGAATTTGGATCGTCATCAACACTGCCAGCAACAGCGGCGATATTTTCTTCGCAACGCACAGTTTTTTGTTTTGTTTTTGTTTTATATTTGTTATGTTTTAATATCAACCAACGTGAAATGCGTTCGAAATTTGTCGATAATTCAGCGAATACATGGCTCGGTTGCGCGATTATGTGCACCATAAAAGACGTTTTGTCAGTTTGCAAGCGTTGCTCTGATGTTCCATGACGATTTGCCAAACAGGTGATGAACCATAATAATTGCCATGATGATTTGACAGCGACCCGAAAGTTTGGACACATTAGGAAATCACCTTTTAGATCGCACTGTAGCTGTATTTAACATTTTCAAGTCTATCTGTCATTTATTTTATGTTTAACGAACTATTGAAATTATTGAAGTGTTTCATATTTTATAAAGAATACAAAAATTCAAATTTTCAGTTTCTTAAAATTCAAATATATGTACTTGGAAGGTTTATCTCCACTGCTACATGTATATACGGACCAAAGCATAAATTTATTCGTAGGCCGTTAAATGTATTTTATACGTTGGAAATAATTAGAATTTATTTAAATTAAATTTAAGAAATAATATTCTGTAGTATGGTCCAAAGGATGATAATAAATAGACGTTTAAAAACATGAACTTAATGAAACCAAAATATATTTAAGATAACTTTAATGTAATAAAAACTAGAGGGCTAATCTAAACTTGGCACATTATTTCTGATAAGCTGATTTAATCTAGATTAAATCAGATTAAATAATCTCCTGATGATGCTAACATGGTTAGCGAAACATGCGTCGAGAAGTTCAAAAAAGTGATTTGGCGTTTAGTGGTAAATCTCTTCATGTTTAGTATTATTAAAACAGTTCGCGTTCGTTGAGTGCTGATTTATGGATATCTATTGTTAAAACTTACGAATATGGTAATTTTTATAAAACAATTGCTACAAATTTTAATTCAGCGAAGACTACTGTGCAATACATCATTTCGACTTATAAAGCAACAGCCAGTATCAAAATTTATCCGAAATCTGCCTATCCTAGAAAAACTTCTTCACAAGATGATCGGGCGCTGAGAAGAATGATTAAAAAACAGACGTGAAACCACAGCAGCGATTAAAAATCAATGGGAAAATATCACTAGGTAGCATGTTTCAATAATGACGTCACACGATAAAATAATTGGGATACGGATCTTATTAAGTAACTTTCAATGATATATACGATTTAGAGTGTCTTTGCCATATTTTAGACTTACAGGCAAATGCAAAACCGTTGCTAAAAGTGGTTTAGAAGCGTCGCAGATTAAAATGGACTAAAGAACGATTAACCTGGAATCAAGACCAATTGAATAAAATAATCTTTAGCGACTAGATTAAATTTGATCTGTGTATTGGTAATCATCGAAGTAGAGTCACAAGCAATAAGTTTGAAGCATTTTACGATGAGAACACTCCTGAAGAGAACAATAAAATTCCTACAAGAATTAATGATGTGGGGGTGCATGTCAAGCCAAGACGTTGGAATTTTTTATTTCATTGTCGATGCCATAAATACCAGCAAATTTTAGAAGATCATTTGTTGCCATCCATTCATAAATTGCAGACAATTAATGGTTAGATTTTCCAGTAAGGTGGCGCTAATTCTCATACAACAAGATGTACCAAAGCATGGCTCCTGATGTTAAACATGGTTAGCGAAACGTGCGTCGAGAAGTTCAAAAAAGTTAATTGGTATTTAGTGGTAAATCTCTTCAGGTTAAGCGTTTCAGACTAAAGGTTCCAATAAAAGAATTGATCATTTTAACAATATTATTTTAATAAATAGTTGTCATCGATATGACAGCTATTATTGGTAACAAACCAATATCATTTGATTTGCGTAGACTGATTGATTTTTAACGCGTGTTAAAAAATTGTGTTGCTTTAACTGGCGGGGTACGAATTAATTTGTTACTTGTGAGACTTGGGTACGAATACTTTTGATGCTACAAAAATATTAATAATCTGTTTTACTAACATTTTTCTTAACACATAAGTTGAAATTTGTAGGGTAATAATATAAAGATCAACATTATTCTTACATTGACGAATAATTTGGGAAGGATATAAGTTAATTTATCTTAAATATTTTTAATACCTTATGTAAATTAATTTTATGGCCCCTGGTAGGAATACATTTGTGCTTGGGCTCGTATACTCATTATATTGATCAAATTCAAACAGATATTGCCTCTTTTTGAGTCAATGAATTTACATGTAGTCGCTAACTGTTTGCAAAAAAGGTTACAATAACAGAAATGATGGAACAAATCGATGATATTGTATTAAATACTATTGAAATTAAATTGATGGTATCGTAAACCTCTCAAAAGAGCGTATGGGAAATCTATTGCACAAACATTTGTAAAGGGTGATTTTTTCGTGTCTCCGAACTTTCGGTAGGGGTCGCGGTTAAATCATCATGGAACATGTCATCATGCCAATCATCATGATACACCAAATGTCTGGCAAATTATCATGGAACGTTTAGCATCAGAGTAATGCTTGCATATTATCGAAACTTATTATCAAAATCAGTGTTCTGTGTGCCAAACTTATAGAGCACTCCGCGCCTCGATTACAGTTATTACGTTATTATGGTTATACATGATCGCTCAACCGGGCTATATATTCTTCGAATTATTGACAAATCCCGAACGCATTTCACACTGCTCATAAAACTATGCTGCATGCATAAAAATATGCTGCATAAAACAAAAACAAGACAAAAAAGTGTGCGTTCCAAAGAAAATATGGCCGCTGTTGCTGGCAGTGTTGACGAAGGTCCCGATTTATCAGTTCGTTAATGGGAATGTTCACAGAACGATAATCAATGATTATTTAATTCCGAATTTGAATTGTATTGATCTGGAGATGTGATGCCAACAGGCCGGCTCCAAATGTCATACAACTAACGCAAGATAAGACGCTAGAATGCGCTTCGTCAGAAGTAGCCGCAGCGGAAATTTGTCTGAAATTGTTTTGAAACATTAACGCCACTGATTATTATTGCACATAAAATATATAGTTTCAAGTCATTTAATTTTGTTGTTTTATTTCAACTTAAAGTTTGAACGCATTAAAAAAATCACCTTATATATAAAAAAGAACTACAATTTCATCTTCACTCACATTTAATCAAAAACGCATCTAACTATTTCGTAGTTATATGTGGATAAGCTGAATAAATGGTATTTCTTTCATCAATTAATAAATGTTGATGAGACTTGGACTACTTACTGTATACCAAAATTTGGAAAACAATCTACAGTGAATGGAACCTGGCGAAAGGTAACCAAAGTGACCAAAAACAGAATAGTCAGTTATGAAAGTTATTTCCATTATGTATTGGGATACTCGACGAATACTGTATATAGACTATCTTGAAAAAGGAAAAACGATTTCTTACTAATATTATTGGATAAAATGGATATGCAAATACCAAAAAACAACCTCATACGGCGACGAAAACAAAACTTTTTTCAAAGCAATGCAACAATGATGATGACAAAATTACTTTTACCATTCAAATCGTTTATTCATCCACCGTATTATCTATATTTGGCTCTTACCGTTTATTTTTTTCTTTCCATAAGTGAAAAGATGATTACAAGGAAAGAGACTTGCATCGAACGATGAAATCATTTATTCAATATATTGAAGTTAATAAAATATTCAAATAATGGACTATATGGGATGGGTCTATGTTTTTGCATTTTACCTTTTTTAGAATCTTAATTAAAAATTAAATTTTTCTAAAAGTTTGTTATTATAGACGGAAACATATTAGGCAAACTAGGAAACCTATACTAACTATATTTAAAGGTCATATGTCCTATATTAAATATGAAATATATAAATTGCATCTTAGCCAATATCTACACTAAAAATAAAAAGAGAAATTCCTATTTTTATAGCTATTTTTATTTTTGAGTAGAGTCTCTCATAACTTATCCAACTTTACCTCAATAAAAACAAAAAAAGTTTATGCTGGTTTTTTTATTATTTCTTTTGAATGCTAATTTGATTAGCAAAATGTATAAATGCAAAAATACAAAATGGTGCAGAGTAATTCAATGCATTTTGATGTGAATTTAAAATTTCAAGGGTTTATTTAACTTCAAAGCTTCCAAAATCAAAGTTATATTTTTTATTTCCAAATTTTATCCAACGATTCTATATTAATTCTAATTCTGAAGTGAGTTTTTTAGATTAGAAATTATAGAAGACCCAATCTGGTAAATACGGTAGATATTCTAAGATATTCTAACAATTTGTAATCCTATTCATTCAGTTTAGTTGACGCCAAAGCTATATGAGCAAAAATATCATATCATTCTATCATTCTATTGATATCATTCTTTCCCAACTCTAGCTCTTCCAGTTTTTCATCCAACTTTTCCAAAGGGCTTACATGGTATACTTCGGTTATCATTTCACCTTTTTCAAGAAAATCAACTATTAAATTTTTTAGGTCTTAAAAAACTGATCGCATAATCCTTCTTGCCAATAGAATATCTATTACATTATTTGATGCACCAGGTTTCTGTTTATTGTCTTGACTGCTACTGTAGTTACCGCGTTTTAGGGCTAGTTTTACAATACAAGAATATATCAGGTATAAGCTATACTTGGAATAAAATTTGAAACGACGGTTCTACAGAACGGGTCGAGTTTCGCGTTATTCCAAGTATAGCTTATACCTGGTATATTCTTGCATTGTAGAACCGACCCTTTATTCTAGTAACTATTATTTTTAACTATCCAAGGAAATGTGTATCTTTGTGATTCGATGAAAGCAAATTCGACACTATTGTCTCTAAACAAATTAGAAACATTTCAATTTTTACCATTACGAACACTTAACAAATAATTTTTGGTGTTGTGGGGTTTCATCTTCGATTAAAATAATACGTTTATAATCAACAATATAAGTTTTTACATTTGTACGAGAAAGAGCAACCTCTCCTAATATACTTTTTTAAATATACGGTATTTTCTATTTTTGAAAAACATATATATTATATATATATATATATATATATATATATATATATATATATATATATATATATATATATATATATATATATATATATATATATATATATATATATATAATACTTTGACAGATATTAAAAAATACTGAATTAGCATTACAAAATAGAAATTAACATGTTTTCATAATAAGGAATATTCTCCTGCACTGAATGTTCTTCGTGAATCAGAAACCAAGCCAATTCTCGTCTCATCGGAGAACATCACATTATTCCAGTTAGGACTTATCCATCCAACCTTAGATTTTGAATGGTTAATTTGGGGTCACGTAAAGGTCTACTGTGCAAATTTACCGCTTTCAGTCTGCATGTTATCGTTTGTCGTGAAACATTTACCACTTCAAGTCTAACAAGCTTCCTTAATATACCACTTGTAGATTCCAGACGATTCCAGTCTGTGCATCGTTTTCTACCACTTCTGGGGCGATCCTTTACGTTACTTGTCTCTTGAAATTTTTTATGAATTTTCGATACAGCACTTTGTGAAACATCTACAATTTCCGCGATATTATAGCAAAGCTGGTACACAAAGCCATTACTCTTAATCTGTTAAAATGAGATATCATGTTTCTAGGTATTTTTAAACGGATTGATTGAAATTAAAAAGAACTGAAATAATATGTAAGTACTACTAAAAACGGCCTAAAATAAATACCCATCACAATTTTTCATATCATCATATGCGTAGATATCATATTTGTAAATATATCAAACTTCTGGACATATGTGTATTACAGTAGGAAAGTTACCAAAACCATACGTTGAACAAATCAAACGAACGTATTGTTTATAGCATTCAAAGGTAATAAAAATCCACTACATTCTCCGGACACCAATCCAGTTAACCATTTGTTGTATTTCTTAGATCTGAGAGGTAAATAAATGTTTCTTTACAAAATTGATGTAAAAAAGGGGTAAAAGCTTAGTATTGGAATAATATTGTATGATCAATGGAAAAAAATATGTCATTATGATATTAATGAATCAATGATAAATTTTAAATTATGTTTTATCATTATAAGTTAAAAAGTTCTGCTATGTGAAAATTTGCTCAAACGGAAAAGCTTTCCACTTAATTTCTTAACGTTGCAATTTGTTTTACTTAGTAAAATTTTGACTTTTCTATCTTTTATTTAAAAACATAGTGTGCATTATTTCCTAATATATCATATATTTTCAAATTATTGAAACGTGTGTATATTAATTTTAATACTACTAATCTGTCGCAGTTATAGAAATCCGTTACCCCAAAAAAAAATAAATCAAAACTAACGGTTCTCCTCATAATTTTGTTTCATTTGTTTAAAATAGTTTTTTTTAGTATCGGTTGATAGGAACGTTCCAATATAGGGTTTAATATCTTTTTTTGAATAATTCTACGGCAATCCTAAACATTAATATAAATTAATCTATTTAAAAACTAAATCAGTTAATTACAAACGTTTTAATATTATATTAATACTATCAATGACATTTTCCTTTTAAATACATTTGCTGCTTCCTAATCAAAAATTATGTCATGAAATTAAGCAACGTATACTTATCCTTATAGGTTAGACCGCAAAATGTTTAAATATTTTTTCAGAATTAACAATGCCTTCAACTCTAAATGTACAATTCAATTCCTACACATGCATTTCGACACTACTACGCTTCCACCCCGTGGATGATCTATCATTTTGCATTTCGAACGCATATATTTGCAATCATTTCAAAAAATCACACCAAAAAATTTAAACTTTTTTTTGGCGTTTGCCAAAAGGAATAACAACTGTTAAAAAATCTAGGGGAGTGCATTAAATTTGACCTGGTCGTTGCTGAATTAAGACCGAATCTTATTATAATTATCTACAATGTTTCTTTTGCTGCTGATGCTCATAATATTACCTATATACTGATAGTATTACCGACTGACAATATGGTGGTAATCTAATTCTAATTCCAATTTAGTTACAACACTATACTCTCCTTTTTCATCATTTTAAGCTTATACTAGTCGGATTAGATATAAAACTAGAAAACAAAATAATCCTTTATATTTATATTTTAGCTCGAAAAACGATTATCCCCAAGAGAAAGTTCTGTGTCTAACAATATTATGTAGAGGTAAAGATTAAACAGATATGACAAAAGCTTTTAAGTCTTTAAAATTCATATATTTGCTTCTTTTTATGTTTCTTTTAATACAAAAGTCATCCAACGAAAACCATAGTGATGCAAAATAAAAGACAGGATGCTATTTCCACATAGTTTCAATTACTTAGGTTTATTCAAAATAAATTATTAATCATTCAATATAAAGCTGAAAGAAGTAGTAAATGTCTTCAAAATAATTCTGGAACTATGTTTTGGAATATTCTCTTGAGGTCGTGTCGTGGTCAAAGACTACCGAATGTGCAAAATTGTCTCAAAACAATTTCCTTTCAATGACAGTTTCAGTTTTGGTAGTAAGTACAAATTTTATTGAATTGAATGCATATGTATCCGTAGTTCATTCTTGCGCATTTTTTACTTATGAAAATTGACATTTTGTTTACTTTTTTAAAAATATTCTTCTATATTTACCACAGCCACGAAAAAAGTCCACTAAAATGAGATGTACAGTGAATTTAAGGGAGTCAGTGAGCTTCTCGATGAACCCAGTAAACACACAGATCAGAATAGTTTCAGCTATAGCCTGTACAAAACTAAAATCGTTTCACGTCATCGATGACGTTATTGAAGAACAGCACAAATTCCACTAGATAATTTGAATAATAAAAGAATCAAATGGAATGCATTCAATAAATTTCAAATTTAGCGGCTGCATTCGATTGGCAGCATATGCGACGTTGTGGAGTTTCACATGTTTCTTGTTGATATTTATTGAGACGTTTGGAGGTTAACCCATATATAGATAAGACAATACATTTTTTACATTACGATCGAAAATAGTTATTTTAAGAACTACCACAGTGTCATTATTGCCAGAATAGCGCCTGCACAATGCCAAATCAGTTAAATAGTCATTTTCAAGAGTTAGTAACATCTCCGATGCACTATTTTGAACAGAAACGAGCCAATAATGGTCCATTGTTACCATTTCCGGCTGTTAGAGTGGTGGTGGACAGGCCATATAGCGGGACAGAGTGACAAGTGGATCTGGCCAATGTATATCAGACCAATGTATTCCCCCTCCGAACGATAGAGGAAAGACCAGGACCGTGCGAGTTGGAAATGCTGAAGAGGCCTGAAGAGGGTTTTTTTCCGGTAGTACATCTGGTTGTCGAGTTGGTCCCGAGGTTCGTGACTGTCACGACAGTCACGAATGACACGAAGCTCGCGACAGTAAGCACCGAAGATGCCAAATGAGATTTTGGCGAAACGTCTGCAAGCTCCCGACAGGAACCAACTCGACAACCGGATGTACTCCCGGAAAAAACCCAATACATGTTTGTCCATCCATGAAACAGTACGCATATGCATATGTCCAAAATTGCATTATTTTGGTGATAACACAGTTTTTTCGATTTTTGTCGATTCCGTTGATACTGGTATTTACAACTTATTTCAGTTTTTTTTTAAATTTTCAATTAATCCGTTTAAATATGTCTAGAAACATGATTCTTGTTTTAACAGATCAAGAGTAATTGCTTTGTTATAATAGTTACAAGTGATATCGCGGAAATTGTAGATGTTTTCCAAAGTGCTGCATCGAAAACTCATAAAAAAATTCCAAGAGAGAAATGACGTAAAGGTTCGCCCCAAAAGTGGTAGAAATCGATGTAGAACAGTTGCACAAGACCGGCAGATATCAATGACAGCTCGAAGAAATCGTCAACCAACGTCTGTTTTTGTCTTGTTTATTTTGGTCCATTGGAATATAGTTTTTGTTGCTTTGCCTAGACTGCAATACCTCTTCAGTTATTATTTGAAAAAAATTTAAACTATTTATTCCATACGTTTCAGTATAAATTTGGTTTGTTATGTTATAAAAAAAAGGAATAACTTACATATTATGGAAGCTTAATGTCAAGTGCAAATTAAGTTCAAATTACTAGTACTAGTTTTACCCACCGTAACACGTTTTAAATGATTCGCGTCACATTAAGAAATTCATGATTAATTGTTTTATTAAATTAATATTCTTGTTCAGGTGAAAGAAGCTTCGTCGGTTGATAAAATATTAATAAAAAAAATGGGTTACTTTGGTTTTGGCCAATAAACCATTCACAATATTTTTCTATGATGCAATAAACGTGAGTAAGAATGCTCGTACCATTTATACTTCTTAAGGATATAATAATTGATCTTCCAGTATTCTATGTACAACCCAATGGAAAAATACAACTTGTCAAGCCACATTTCAAGTACTTTTGGAAGAATCATCGTCAACAAGATGTAAAATTTGTTCTTCGACGTCATGAAAGATTTCCCGCTAGCACCCACATCCTTGAAATTCTGAAACCACATTATCCGTATCCAAAAGTATTTGAGGAACTTGGACAAATGTTTACCGCGCTGGAAACGGGTATCTGAATATCGTTGCTCATAAGTCCCTTGGGAATTTTGGGGGGTTGTCTTGGTTTACCGTAAATATAAAGCATATCGTGATATTCCCATACACAATATATTTTTGGTTTTAAATCGCACTTAAACGCATGCCTTGACATACACTGAAATATTTTTTGTCACTATTATGAAATAACATTGTTTGTGACATTGCCGCATCGATATTGGATCATGTGTGAAACATTTCATATAGACATACTTGATTTTGATTAAAATTTGTTTTAACAATGTCCATTAGTTTATTTCTAGTTCTACTATAGTATTCGTTAAGAAATAACCAATTAATATTTGTCAAATATGATTTTACACATATGCGCTTAAAATGTTTATTCTTATCGTAGCTTTTCGAGTGGTAATTGCATGACTTTGCAAATTATTTTCTTGGGAACCCTTAGGTTTTTGATACTCGTAAGAAACAGTTTTCTTTAAAAACTTTCGTACATTTAACCAACAATTTCTTGCAGTTTTTGTACAAAAGTTTCCCTAAAACATATATCCACAATGCGACCAACAATTTCCGTGGAAAACAGATTTCATTTTCTTAAATGGCAACATTTGTTTTCGTCTTGTTTATATCGATCTATCGGAATCCAATTTTTGTTGCATTAGCGTCTTAAGTAAATAAATAAATACGCCTGGCATTTTCGGAATTTTGGAGAGGTTCCTCTTAAATAAGAAGCATATCCCGATATTCGCGTACAGAATATATTTCTGGTTATAAACGAACTTAAATGTACGCACTGAACCATTGCAGTAATTTTGGTCGCAATTTTGAAATATCAATCTTTATCGTCATGATTCTTAACTTTAAAAAATATACATTAGATAGTTTATTCGTTAAATAATTACAAATTAATATTTGACACATGTGCTTATTCACATATTTACTTAAACTGTTAATTCTTATCAGATTTATAGATTACAAAATTTTTAATTTTTATTTTTTTTTTAAGAACCCTTAGGTTTTTGATCTTTGTTGTACGGAACTTTGTTCTTTAAAATCATATGAATAATTGTTGGTTAAATTTACGAAAATAATCTAAAGGCGTTAAATTACATAGGCTTGTTGGTCAATTAAGTGGTCCGTTCCTAGAGATAATGTTCTCACCAAATTGTTCTCTCAATAAATCAATTGTTGCGTTTGCTGACAAAACTTCTCGAATGTTGATAAAATGTTTGGACAATTTTCAAACGTTGTGACAACGAAAACTTGTTCATGGTGAAGTGGCAAACCTTACTAAAAACAATTGACAGCAAATGTTAAGAATTATATCAAATATGACCGCCATTAGCTGTCAAAATCCTATCGTCCCTATTGGGAAGCACTTTATGTATTTATTTACCAGTTACCTTTCAAAACAAACAAGTATCAAAGTATTTATAAACAAACAAGTGTTATTGGTCCCTTCGCCGAAAGTTTTTTGACAAATAAGTTGCCATCGCCGTTGACGCGGGCGGGGTTACGAGTGACGCTATGGCTTTTGATAAAATCACCTTCGCACGATCGGTGCCGAATCACTTGTTTTATTGCTTCAACTTGTCATTCGTCACAATAATTTCGACTGAATAGCAACTTGTCTCTTCTGATTTGTTCGGGATTTATTATATCGAGTAAAAGCAAAAGAAAATTAATTCCTACACGGAAAAATGTGTTGCCGCTTAAGATAAAAATAGAAACGCTTGACTGTTACGCGTTGGCGTGTCGCTTGCATCTATATCAAGTTTTTTTAATGTCAATGAATTAACTGTACGATCCATCAAGAAATAAGAAGACAAAATAAGCAATTCTACAGCTTCAACCTCACTATCGGCAAAAATTGTTTGTTATACAGCAATAATTCAAGTCACTGGTGCTGTGTAGGCGGACGGATTTGTTTTCATAGATGACAACGCACCTCCTCATCGAACATCGAACAAAATTTTCGTGAAGAGGCGGAAATAACTACGTTAGGGTGGCTAGCAAATTCCCCTTACATCAATGTAATTGAACATGCTTGGGACATTCTGAAAAACACGCATCAAAAAACGAAACAAACCTCCTTTTACCCTGCGAGAAATAAAAGATGCTGCTCGTGAAGAATTGGAGAGAATTCCACAAGCCCAAGTCGATCATTTAATCGACAGCATGCCAAATCGTCCTGTAGGCGATGCATACGGACCCATGGGAGGAACTTCTGCCAATTAGTTTTTGATACAATTAGTTTTAATTAAAGTTGTTCATTTTATTTTTAAATTACTTTTGAA